>CACRXP010000325.1:395659-415799 GCA_902702965.1 Spirometra erinaceieuropaei | reverse complement strand
GTGGGACATAGCCGTGATCCTCCCTTGTGGATAGGTACGACGTTTGCCAACTTCCATGTGTCAGGTAGTTTGCCAGCTTCCAGCGATTTTTGGAAGATTATAGAAAGTGGCTCTGCTAATTCTTCAGCTAGCTGACGCAGGAGTATACCTGGGATCTCATCTGGTCCAGGTGACTTGGCAGGATCCAGCTTATTTAGCTCTGCTAAAACTAACTGCGGAGTAAAAAATACTGTGCTTATAAGTGGTTGGTTGGCGGGCAGTGGAAGAGAACATGACTGGAGGGCCTCAACCGCACTCTCTCCGCCTCCACCACCTGGACCCCGTGTCATGACCAAGTAAAGAAGAATAGAGGTGAGAGCGGGCGCAGGTGAGTGGCGCGGCCAAAATCCCGTGCCTAGGCGTACCGCTACCGCACTCCCTTATCCACAAAGTAAACTGATCAGAATTTTGCACACAATGTAGAAAGAGTGGGAGTGCCCTAGAGGCCACATTAAGAGGGGAGCCACTGCAGCCTGACTGTCAGTCCACCAGTGCACCACTCCAAACAAATTCCCAATGAGCTGATAGGGAGATACAAGTTGTCCCGTCAGTAGGCAACCTTCCAAGCCACGGCTTTAAACGCACTGTGATAGCTTCAAGCGCATCAGATTGCTTATAGTGAGGAAAATGTGCTGAGTCGTCGACCTCACTCTCTATTCCCATTCTTAAGTCCCAGCCACTGTCCCAGCCGGTCAGTTGACTAATGCGGGGAATCGGCACAGTGGCTGACAAGGTTGGCAAACCAGTCAGCGCGCGCCACATGCAAGACCTGCCCACTCCCAAATGCAAACCCCATCTCACACCTCACATGCGTGAGAGAGCCGTAGGTCACGTTAAGAAGGAGCCATTTCAGCCTGGCTCTCGGCCCACCAGTTCGCCACTCCAAACAGACACACACATACAACTGGGCAGACTGTGTGAACTGAGTTGCTGCGTCACTTGGCAACTCTCCAAGTCATGACGCTTAGCGCACCCTGATAGTCTCAGGCTCGGATCACACCCGCAGCAGAGGAGCCACATGGAGAAGGAGCTGAGGGACAGACTTTCCACCTAAAGTAGGTGGTCTAACTCATGAAATGTCATGGTCGAAATTTGAGTGAGAACTGTGTCGTACATTTGGCTTTGTTATTCGTGTTTTTGAGATGAGGCGAGGCACAGAAAGCCATTAACTGAAGGAGGATTCATCTCAAGTCAATTTTATTAAAGGAAAACAGGTCATATTTGGGTGAAATCCGGCATTTTTTATATCCGGATAATTTCCTTAGTGATAAAACCGTACCCAGAAATAAGGGAGGTGGACCAGAACTGTCCACAGGCAAGCAAGGTGCCGATTTTATTCGTCATACACTAAGAAATATCACTATATGCCCACCAAGACCATTTAAAGGATCATCTGTTGATGTTCTCTATAAACGTAATTAGGAAAAGGATGTAGGAATTTAAACTTCATTAATAAAAGGCCATGATCAAGCCGTTTTAGGTAGAAAACTTATTAGAGAGCGTTGTTATTCGCTAAGAAATATATTAATAACCGGTCCTCATTCTGAAAGACCAATTACTTCTGCGACGAGGTCTTATATTTGGACAAGCCTACGACGTCGACCCAGATGGTCATATGTAGTAAGAACTTCACAAAAGAACATATTGCGCCGACGGAAACCTTCAAGTACTGTTAACGGTCAATAGTATGGATAGCTATCAAATTCGGAGAGCGGTCAGTCTGATGGTCGACTACGGACACCATCAACAGCAAGGTGTTCGTCAGCATTGAGAAGGATTTTTTCGATTACAAAGAAACTTACCGACACCGAATGGATAAAATAATTTTACAAGATAATGTCCTTGTTCATCGCTCTAAAGAAATGTGAATCTGATAACGCTTTCAACTGTAATCCGACTTCTAAATAACAGCCAGCCTCGTCGCATGTGGCCTTCAAGCGATTTTCAGTCCTGCCAGCAGCCCGGATCTCAGTCCCATCGAAAATCCTTTCACACTTATCAAAAGAAATTGGCACAAGACAAAAAAGAAACTTTAAATGCAAGAAAGGCTTGATTTTGTGCTAGATAACCACTTTGAACAATCCGCTATAGACAACCTAGACATCTCAATGTCTGAGAGAATTTCTGCACTATACAAGAAGTCACTACTTCCGGGCGTGTCTGAAAAAAAATGCCTAAACAATGGTCTGCTGCTGCTCGGCACCTGCGCAGAACAACACCTTATCCTGACAAACACGTTCTTCTGTCTGCCGGAGCGAGAGAAGGCCACCTGGAGGCATCCTCGGTCGCGTCAGTGGCACCTGCTGGACTATGTCCTCGTCCGAAGGCGTGACCAGCGGTACGTGCTGGTGACGAAGGCGATCGCGGGTGCTGACGGGTGGACCGACCATCGCCTCGTCATCTCGAAGATGCGTATTCGCCTACAGCCTCGCAGGAGACCTCAAGATAAACGACCCCCAGGTAAGCTGAATGTTGCCTTGTTGTCCTTGCTCGCTCACCATCTCCATTTCAGCAATGAGCTAGCTCAACGACTAGACAACCTCCCCCTCGCCGATGCCGCCGCTGCCGAAAACGCCTCCGTGGAGAACCGCTGGTGTCAACTGCGAGACACGGTCCAGTCGACGGCGCTCACCGTCCTCGGTCGCGCTCCCCGCCAACACCAGAACTGGTTCGACGACAACGGCGCCGCCATCAGAAATCTGCTTGCTGAGAAGAACCGCCTACACAAAGCCTACGTCGATCACCCCACTGACGACAACAAAGCTGCTTTCTACCGCAGTCGCCGCCACCTCCAGCAGCGACTGCGCGAGATGCAGGACGCCTGGACTGCTCGCAAAGCTGAGGAGATCCAAGGCTACGCGGACCGCAACGAATGGAAGAACTTCTTCTCTGCGATCAAAACTGTCTACGGTCCGCCGACAAAGGGCACTGCGCCTTTCCTCAGCGCCGACGGCAGTACTCTCCTGACTGAGAAGACGCAAATCGTACAGCGATGGGCCGAGCATTTCCGAGGCGTCCTAAACCGCCCTTCCGCCATCTCCGACGCCGCCATCGCGCGTTTGCCGCAAGTCGAGACCAACGCGGACCTAGACCTCCCGCCATCTCTCCAGGAAACCATCAGGGCCGTGCAGCAGCTCTCCAGCGGGAAAGCACCCGGATCGGACGCAATCCCTGCTGAGGTCTACAAGCACGGAGGTCCCCAACTCATGGATCACCTGACTGCGCTCTTCCAGGAGATGTGGCGTCAAGGTGAAGTCCCGCAAGATTTCAAGGACGCAACAATCGTGCACCTATACAAGCGGAAAGGGAATCGCCAAGTCTGCGACAATCACCGTGGCATCTCCTTGCTGAACATCGCCGGGAATATCTTCGCTCGCATCCTTCTCAACCGCCTCAATAACCACCTGGAACAGGGCCTTCTGCCGGAAAGCCAGTGCGGCTTCCGTCGTCATCGTGGGACCACGGATATGATCTTCGCCGCCCGCCAACTTCAAGAGAAGTGTCAGGAGATGCGGATCCACCTGTACTCTACCTTCGTGGACCTGACGAAAGCCTTCGACACGGTGAATCGTGAAGGACTGTGGAAGATTATGCAGAAATTCGGCTGTCCAGAGCGATTCACTCAGATGGCGCGTCAGCTGCACGACGGTATGATGGCGCGAGTCACGGACAACGGAGCTATCTCAGAGGCATTCGCAGTGACTAACGGAGTGAATCAGGGATGCGTGCTGGCACCAACCCTCTTCAGTCTTATGTTCTCTGCCATGCTGATGGACGCCTACCGCGACGAACGCCCCGGGATTCGCATCGCCTACAGGACGGACGGTCACCTGCTGAATCAACGGCGGATGCACTTCCAATCACGCGTATCCACAACAACCGTTCACGAACTCCTCTTCGCCGACGACTGCGCCCTGAACACCACCTCAGAAGAGGAGATGCAACGGAGCATGGACCTGTTCTCCGCCGCCTGCGAGAACTTCGGTCTGGTCATTAACACGCAGAAGACGGTGGTGATGCACCAACCGCCACCCAACTCAGCCACAGCCCCAACGCGTCGCCGCAAATCAGCGTGAATGGGACCCAACTTCAAGTGGTGGAGAACTTCCCGTACCTGGGTAGTACCCTCTCCCGCACCACCAAGAATTGATGACGAAGTCGCCAACAGGATCTCGAAAGCCAGTCAAGCCTTCGGTCGTCTCCAAAGCACAGTTTGGAATCGTCACGGTCTTCAACTGAACACGAGGCTGAAGATGTACAAGGCCGTTATCCTGCCGACGCTACTGTACGAAGCAGAGACCTGGACGGTGTACACGAGGCAGGCACGCCGTCTGAACCACTTCCACCCCAGTTGTCTTCGTCGCATCCTGCGGCTGAACTTGCAGGATCGCATCCCCGACACTGATGTGCTGGAACGAACGCGAATGCTCAGCATCTACTCCATGTTGAGACAAATGCAGCTGCGCTGGAGCGGCCACCTGGTGCGCATGGACGACGAACGGCTACCCAAACGACTCTCCTACGGAGACGTCGCGACGGGTTCTCGCCGTCAAGGAGGCCCAATTCGTCGATACAAGGATACCCTGAAGTCCTCCCTGAAGCTACTGCAAATCAATCCGACCAACTGGGAAGAGCTCGCCTGCGATCGTCCGGCATGGAGGAGAATAGGGAAGACGGGCGCTGCTATCCACGAAGTCAACCGCATCGCCGCCGCCAAAGCGAAACGCGAAGCCCGCAAATCCCAACTGCGCCCAGTCAGCAACGCTGCCGCACAACTGCTTCTAACGTGTCCTCGATGTAAGCGGACATTCCGGGCTCAAATCGGCCTTGTTGGACATCTTCGGATCAACTGTATCTCTCGAACTGCACCAAACTTCATCCCCCCGCCCACGTCATCCTCGTCCTCTCTGCTGCCGAATAACTCTGTGAATTCTTCTGCACCACCACTTCCATCCTCCTCCTCTGCCTCCTCTTCCTCCTCCTCCTCCTTCTCCTTCTCCTCCTCCTCCTCCTCCTCCTCCTCCTCCTCCACCACCACCCCCACCACCACCACCACCACTGCCCCAACGGCGGCCGCTCAGGCAGCCGTCTCGCACATCTCCGACCGCGACACAACAACCGGCACCACCCCCGCCTCTCCTGACTCCAGCAATGAGAATCAGGACTACACCTGCCCTCACTGCGATCGCACATTCACCTCATGTATCGTCCTGGTCGGTCACTTGCGAATCCATCGCACAGAGACTGGCGAACCAGTGCCTGAAGCACCAACCTACACCCACCGCACTCGCCTCCACTGCCCACACTGCCCTCGCACCTTCACGCATCGCATGGGTCTATTCGGCCACATGCGCATCCACGAGAGCGGAATCGACCACAATTCCGACACACCAACCACGCCCATTATCCACAGCACCACCCTCGCACCGTCCATCTGCGCCACCACCAACGCCTCCTCTGTAGCTGATTCTGACACCGCCGACTTCACGTGCCCACACTGTCCACGCACATTCACCTCACGCATCGGCCTGGTCGGTCACTTGTGAATCCATCGCACAGAGACCGGAGAACCAGTGCCTGGAGCACCAACCTATACCCATCAAGCTCGTCTCAACTGCCCACACTGTCCTCGCACTTCCAGGCATCGCATGGGCCTATTCGGCCACATGCGCATCCACGACGACCTGCGGTAGACAACCGCCGGTTACACCACACATCCACACACTCCCTACCCTCCTCCACCATCACCAACACACATCAACACTTACCCACCGCATGCACCAACTGCCACCTCCCACACAAGTGGGAAGTGTGCATCTCGACTCGGTTCCCACGCGGCTTCGGCTGTACGGGTGATTTGAGTCCGAGACTATCCCGACACTTCAAGTGTCGTGGATAGGAAGGTTGCTGATTGATGCCCGCTCTCGGTTCACGCAGTTCGTCGCGCTGTGTGTGTGTGTGTGCTGTGTGGAGTGGCGGACTGATGGGCTGGGAACGGGCTGAAGCAGCGCCTTCCACGGCCTTCTCACGCAAGTGAGAGACACGCCGTTCAACCCCCGTTGTGTGAAATCCTGGTGTTTGTGTGTGTATGGGGGGCCAGGTCGTGCCGTGGCGCGCGCAGTCACGGCCAGTCGACCGTGGCAGCCACCGCGCCCATCCACCACTCCAGTTTGCCGACCGGCTCGGACGGCGGCTGGGGTTTGGGAATGGGAAGGGAGAGTGAGGTCGACGACTCAGTGCACTTATTCCTCACTATAATCAATCTGACGCGCTTGAAGCTATCACGGTGCGCTAAAAGCCGTGGCCTGGAAGGTTGCCAACTGACGGGGTAACTTGGACCTCCTCCTTAACGGGAGGCGGTCTGAGAGTCAGGCTGCAATGGCTCCTTTTTAATGTGGCCTTTATGGCACTCCCACCACAGTGTGGGATCCGAGCCAGGCGTTGGCGGCACGCCTAGGTGCGGCTTCGGCCGTGCCAGCCTCCAAATCTCTGTTGTGATTGGTTGAAATCCTGGTTATTGTTGTGTGGACCAGGGGGTGTGGTGGAACGCCAAGGTGAGGATCCGTCCGAGCCATCCACCTGCGGCCTCCCTCCTCTCCGGTCTTCTTGACTCTGTCTTGACACCGGGCTCGAGCGAGGGAGGTGGAGAGAGTGTAGGTAGATGCAGCGGAAGTCTACTGGCACTATAAACCCCTGCGCAAGTCACCGTCCCTGCTCCAACCTGCTGTGGGGCCCACGGTGTACGTCATCGAAATCGATGGTCGAACTGTCATGCTGTTGCGATAATAAGTAGCATAAATCACATTATCCGTTATATTGCCCGTTATTCAAAACTCAAAACTTTAATTGAATAAGCGCGCTCTCCTCAAAAGAGGTCTAAAAATGTAGGCTCTTGTTTAGTAAGTTGTGGCGGAAATTTACTTTATAGACTAGAATCAGGTACTTGTTACCTGAACTGACTTACGGCCAACTTTTGCTTCATTGGATCGGTTGTGGTTTTGTGCTGAATATGGGAAGGATCTCAGTTGAGGCCTTTGCGCATTTCTGACGCAAGAAGACATCCATCAACGAGTAATTATTGGAAACAGGCCATCCTTCACTAATCTCATCCTTGCAGTGGAGCCCTTGATCAGGGGTTCGGATAATAGACATTGATCTTTATAAGGTAGTCAAATGGATAAGCCACCAATGACTTTTCTGTAAACTCAACACTTACGATTTATCCACAGGCTGCTCTCATAAATGTTCGGTTTGCACATACTGGCTTTACTAACGACTGCATATAATCAGGTGGCATTGCAGACAAAGTCAGTCGGGACTGAACTGCTCATTTCTTGCTGATTTTCCAATGTCAGCCAGCCATGCCCTATTTCAAATCAGAAGGCCTGAGGTCTGAATCCGAAATTAGTCGCCTGTTGAGCCAGAGAAACTAACACTCAAACGTGTAATCATTGGTTGACTTCCTGTAGTCGCGAGCCGACTTTGCGAGCTGCCACGCCGCCATTTAGCGTGAGTGTGACAGGGCACGCTGCAGAGGCGTTGGACGGAATCAGGGGACGGGGGGAGGGGGGAGGCAGATGGGTCAATGGTAGGTGTTAGCCAGACCGCGCAGTCCGCGGAGAGAGTCCATAAATACTGGCGCAAATGGAGGACAAGCCTAGGCGCAGACTTGGGGCCGCACCGGCCACTACGCCCACTTGGAGGTATCAGAAGAAGAACAGGTTCGAACAGCCGGCTGGTGCGAGGTAGGGAGAAGAGAAAATAAGACCGACGCGGCGAAATCTTTGATGACACGCTAAGTCGTGGCTTGAAAGACAGTCGACTGACCGGTCATGCGTAAACAGGTTGTTTACCTTTGGCAGCCACTGTGCCCGAGGCCGCCTCCGGTCGTTCTGACTTAGTCTTACCAGTGGATCCAGAAGGGAGTGTGGCAGAGGCTGCGAAAGCCTGCCTCGCTGTAAACTAGTTTACGCGGAATTCGCCGTCCTGCGCCCATGTCGCGGAGTAGGCGGTGGGCATTGTCGCTCTCCCGTGCACTACTTTGTTGTGCAGTCGTTATGTTCTGCTTTCTCTTTCTTCTTATGTTTAAAATGTTGGGGCACGTATCGAAGCACACAGTTAGAAGGCGTATGAATAGGTATGTTTACGAAATAGGCAGAAAAATAGGCATGGAGTAAGACCTACTACTACTACTACTACTACTACTACTACTACTACTACTACTACTACTACTACTACTACTACTACTACTACTACTACTACTACTACTACTACTACTACTACTACTACTACTACTACTACTACTACTACTACTACTACTACTACTACTACTACTACTACTGTTAAACACACTGCAGATCGACTTTGCTATCACGGCCGGTCATTGACAAAGATTCAGATTGATGACTGGCTACGTCGTGCTGATAACGATGGTAACGACATACTGCTGTACGCACAGGAAGAAACCTCGAGTCAGCATGTCTACAATAGCTGAATGGCTAAATTGAGTCGTGGATGGGCACCTGCAGTTACTATACAGCCCCGTTTAGCCCGCAGACGAAAAGTGCTTCAAGGAGACTGCATAAAGACACACACTCTCTCTCTCTCGAAATCAAAATCGAAAGTTTTATGAGAATGTTTAAAAGGACACATGGGTCAGTTTTCACGCCCACCCAAAGATAAGACATGCGTTTTGAGCTTGAAATTTTTATTCGATTTATACGCACAAAAGAAGTAGGGCGTTTTCGTTGTGCAAGGCAGGGACACACAATTACTTCTGCCCCAGCTTCCGATGCTTCTAGAAATATCCTTAGGATGTCCTTACTTCCCTACAGGAGGTACTACTATAATCCCAAATTTACAAAATTCCCTATGTATGCTATCTGCACTATGGGCTCCTTCAGTTACTTCTTGTCTCACTTTGCGTTGAATTTTCGGGGTGTTGATGTGACACCTTCATAATGATATACAAGGAGGGTCGAGGCAGCATCCAGATAGATCGTCTGCCGCTCGGAATTGAGAAGTCATTGCGGTACAAAAGGTGATAAACCTAGATCCCTAATCCTATACCAAGAAGCATCGTGTTCAAAGAAAGAGCACTCGACTGTTCCGTTCTTCAGCTGTCATTTAGTACTCTTCACCCTCCTCTTCGCCCTCGGCTTCCACGGTGTCTGCACCAACTTCCTCATAATCCTTCTCCAGGGCGGCAATATCCTCTCGTGCCTCAGAGAATTCGCCCTCCTCCATTCCCTCGCCGACATACCAGTGGACGAAACAGCGCTTAGCATACATCAGGTCAAACTTATGGTCTAGTCGAGCCCAGGCCTCTGCAATGGCTGTCGTATTACTAATCATGCACAGTGCTCGCTGCACCTTCGCCAAGTCGCCACCGGGTACTACGGTGGGCGGTTGATAGTTGATACCGACCTTGAAGCCGGTTGGACACCAGTCGACGAACTGGATAGTCCTCTTAGATTTGATTGTGGCGATGGATGCATTGACGTCCTTGGGCGTTATATCGCCTCTATATAGCATGCAACAGGCCATATATTTTCCGTGTCGCGGATCACACTTGACCATCTGATTGGCTGGTTCGAAACAGGCATTGGTGAGTTCAGCGACACTCAGTAGTTCATGATAGGCCTTCTCTGCTGACACTGTGGGTGCATACGTGGAGAGAGGGAAGTGGATACGAGGGTAGGGCACAAGATTTGTTTGAAATTCCGTGAGATCGACGTTGAGAGCGCCATCGAAGCGTAGAGAGGCAGTGATTGAACTAATGATCTGGGCGACGAGTCGATTGAGATTTGTGTATGTTGGCCTCTCGATGTCTAAATTGCGTCTAAAGTTAAAATGGACTGAGTTTGAACACGAAAATCAAATATAACTCAGAAATGTAATTGCCCAGGTGTCAAGTATGTTTATGGACAAATGGGATAAAAATGAATTTTGCAAGGAACACAGAAAATATATTCTGTTTACCAAAATTCGGCCAGTTATTTTATGTTCACTTCAAAGCCGTTGTCATCAGGTTAAGGCGTACATTTCTATGCAGATTACTATTCGCATTTAAGTGGAGGATCTTTATGGATCCCGACTAGTTAGTCGGCACTCCAAAAATTTCATTCGTTGCCTGAATAATAACCAGTCATTCTTTAAAGCACCACCTGCGCGAACCATCAAGATCGCAAGACTACTAAAGGGTAAGTATCGAGAAGAGAGACAGGAAATTGCGCAATCTGATGATGACTGACTTTGCCTCACCCGGGAACGACATACCGCGGCCAGAAAGGGATGTGGACAGATCCAGAGCTTACACGAGATTTCGTGAACACAGCGGATCGCTCTCTCGGGTACTAGGACGAATTTGTACTTATTGACCTGATGCTACCGAATATAAATGCTCCCACCTCCATGAACTATCCTGCTAAAGTGCCAAGTGGCGAGTGTTGTATCAAGTGCTACTGCAGAACGGTAGAAGGGACTTACAATGCCATCTGACCGATGACACCTGGAAAATGGGTGTCAGGAGACACTATATGTTTTGATGAAACGTCGTCTTTTTAGACTGTTGTCGTCTTGTTGTGAATGAAACACCTTATCGGCGGGCATTTTAAAATCAGGCCTACGCTTCTCAACTGCAGTTGTAGACAAAACCAGCACGATTGTCCACTAAGACCTTAGAGTAGATGACGATTCGGCGGGAGAAACCCGATCTATGCAAACAGTTAGACCACGAAGTCAATTGACAACTGAGGTTAACCTCAGTCCCTATATCTACCCACCCTCTTTTGCATGTTACATTCGCCATTTTTCCTTTCCTTAATTGCTTCTTTAGGTTACCATCTTCATTAATAAATCTATGTGCAGCAAACTATTGCCCACTGATTTGCACACCTCTGGGTGCTAACTTTCTCATTTCCTTTCCTACGTTGAGCTTTTAAGTTACCATTTTTATTGATTAGTCTGCGTGTAGTAAACGATGACCTTGCTGTTTTGTACTGATTTTCTCTGTGGAAGTTCAAATCTCTGTATCTTTATCATTTGTTATCTCGGTCGACAGGTTGCAGTTAATAAGCTATATCGAAATCTGTTGGTTCCAATAAATTCCGCTGTATTTGCTTTATTCAAATTCATACCGGGGAAATATCGCTTTAAATTTACATAATTAATTTATCGCTGAGCATTCTATACCTTGCCGACATTAATTAATATCCACAACCTTTATATTTCAAGTCGGCGTCAAACGAAAAAAGGTTGTCAGGCGACTAATAAACTAAATAAAATCCTTTATCGGTCCCTTAATGAGTTCTAGTTCAGGAATTAGCACCTAAGTTAGGAGCAACCTCGGACACTACAGTATCGAAAGGTATGTAGGCGTTAATGCCCTTGGTGACTAAGACAGTGGCACCTAGAAACTTGGTGAATAAGTATTTTTTCTATCCAACTAGCAGCTGTTAGAGAAAACTAAGAACAGACTCTCACCGGCACACGTCGTAAATGGCCTCATTGTCGATCATGAAAGCACAGTCCGAATGTTCCAGAGTGGAGTGCGTGCAAAGTATGGCGTTGTAAGGCTCGACAACGGCCGTTGAGATCTGTGGTGCTGGATAGATTGCAAACTCGAGTTTAGACTTCTTTCCGTAGTCCACACTGAGACGTTCCATCATGAGTGAGGTGAAACCGGAGCCTGTTCCCCCACCAAAGGAGTGAAAGATGACGAAGCCTTGCATACCGGTGCACTGGTCAGCCAGTTTTCGGATTCTGTCCAAGACAAGATCTATCATTTCTTTGCCGATCGTATAGTGACCACGAGCATAATTGTTTGCGGCATCCTCTTTTCCACTGATGAGTTGTTCCGGATGAAAAAGCTGTCGATATGTTCCAGTTCTGACTTCATCTACGATCAAAATACAAAGTTATTCGTGTAGTCTATTTTCGCTGGTTTTGCCACTTGAAAACTTTTTGCTATGTCCTCTGTGAGACTGACAATTTGGCGGCCCGTTATTGGAGCAGTAAAAATAACGACGCTTTCGACATTCTCCTCAATTTTATCAAATCAGTTCACTCTTTTTTATATTGCTGTTGTTACATCTCTCGTTTCACATCTCGAGATGCTTTGAACGTGCTCCAAAAATCGAGGATATCAAGGCCTCGTTCATTCTCCCAACAATGCATCTTAGGTGTACTCGGTGAACAAAGAAAGCGCATTTGTAAGGGTGTTTCACAGTAGGCAGACCTGCCACCCTTGTTTACTTCATTTATTTTGAACAACTTAGTTGAGACACTACAAAGAAATAGTCTAACAGACCTTCCCACTATATGTTCCCTAAAGCATATTCTGATGTTAGGAAAAATGGTCGTGTCAGCGCTTTCAATTAGAGTGGACGGACTTCATACTCACCCACTACTGTTGGCTCAAGATCCATCAACACTGCTCTGGGGACGTGTTTGCCAGCACCGGTTTCACTGAAGAAGGTCTGAAAGGAGTCGTCTCCACCTCCAACGGTTTTATCACTGGGCATTTGCCCATCAGGCTGAATTCCGTGCTCCAGACAGTAGAGTTCCCAGCAGGCATTGCCAATCTGCACTCCGCCCTGACCGGCATGTATACTGATGACTTCACGCTAAAAAGGTGAAAATGTCTGTTAAGAGTTTAAATGGAAGCAAAAAGCAAGAAAGAAAACTGTCGAAGTTTACCCTTCGGAGACTTTAGCGACTTTTAGTTTCGTGGAGTGGCAAGTAGATTTAGAAACTGATCTTACAGCGTCGGCAAACTTAGCACTTCCATAAAATCGATCGAATCACATCTAAACTACTTTGTTCCCAATCGATATTCGCCTGCGAGCTGAGTCAACTATCACCTCCTGCTGCATTATTTGAAACGAACTCATGACGCTAAGAAAGATATACCGCCAAAAATAAGGGAATCAGGTTGAAAGTCGGCGGACACCTACCATTTGACAGTTGCAGTTTTTTGAGTTCCGCCCAGAATCAGGAGCCGGCGAGCTTTGATTTCTGACCGCTGTTTGATTTTAAACTTTATTAAAATCGATAGAATTTGATTTAACTCACACCGCCAACGATCGATACATGGGAGCGAACTTGTTTGAAAAGGAATCGACAAAGCAGAGAGCCTATCTTCATATTCAGAGAATGAATAGACGGTCCCTGTGCTTGACATCTTTTCGGAAGACCATGGCATTACGGATTCACATTCTTGCCTTGCGATATCTTGTTATGAATGGACTTGAAATGCAGGAAAGATTTAAAATTCTACAAAATAAGGACACGATTAATAGGCATTAGGCTTTATTATGAGAATACTGATAGGCAGGAAAAAGATCAGGTTGTCCACGAGCCAGAATCCGTCTCAAAAAAGCTATATTACGTGAGTGGCACGAGTGGGAACATTAGGTTGAGAAAAATATAATTCGAAAAAGAATGTGGTGGCCTAGAGGAGGGCAACATTACTTGCATACCAAAGAACCTTGAAATTTTGTCTGTCTTTCAGTTTTTTATAGTGTAAAGTTGAGTGGTGAAAATGATTTCATGACACTTCTGTCGGCACTCAGGTGAAATTATTGGATTGGAAGGATGTATCGCGTGTAAGGAGGGTTGGACGGGCAGGGCTATTGCTGAGCGGAATTAAAATTTTTCTCTTTATTTACCACACTGTGTCTGTTATTTAGCATATTTTTCGTTTAGAAGTTCTGACACTGACAGCACAAGTACTTCCACCAGCATAGTGTCTACCACCGGCCAAACAATTCAGAATGAAGATAACACTGAAAGATCGTCATTTGAAGATTTATCCGTTGGTCCGGTCACCTACTTCCGAATTGACTATGTGCACCTAGTCTGCCTGCTTGTCGTGCAGACGTTTCGGATTCCTGCCCGAATCCATCATCAGAAACAAAAGCAGAGGGTGGTTCATGCATATGGGGCTGCAGTATTTATAGGATGCAGTAGCCATGCTACCGCATACCTATGAATATTCACGGCTCCCCTCCCCCCCCCCGCTTCATCAGGGATCGTTGCACGTGGCGTGATGGCCGACATTCGCGTCGTTAATTGCTGCAATTTCATCACGTGCGTTGGATGTTGGTGTAATGATTGCTCGACCATCTGACGCGCTGACCCGGGTGTTGGGAAGAGTGTTCACCTGTGCTCTCCCCGCGTGGCCAATTACTCCGCCTAGGCGAAGTCTCAGCGCTGAGTATGGAAGGGGAAGATCATTGCACTTGTTAATGGGCTGGGGGCCAGTAAACCATGACTCATGCAGCTCCCGGCTCACGCGGTTGTCACCTCTTGCGAGAATTTCGGCCTCGTCAAATTTGAATGTGTGGCCGGAACCCGTCGAATGAGCCGCAACTTGAGAGCTAGCGTCATTTCTCCGCACCGCTGCAGCGTGTTCGGCCATTTGCGTTTGGAGTTGTCTTCCGGTTTCTCCGACGTAGTTGCTTTGTCCGCAACCGCACCAGATCCGATAAACGACTCCAGACGTTTCTTGCCGTGGCAGTGGGTCTTTCGGTTCCATTAACTGACGCCTCATGGTTGCCTCCGGTCTGTGTGCAACTCCAACCCCAAGTGGTGCGAGAAGGCGGCTGACAGCTTCCGAAACGTTCTTTACATATGGAAGCGCTCGCCAAAATTTGGTGTCCATGCGGTTAGGCCTTTCGTCCCTTTTGAGCATTCATCGGTTGACGAAGTTGCGTGGGTAACCATTGGCTTTGAAGACCCGTCTGAGGTATTGTAATTCGGCAATCTTGTCTTCCAGCTCACTGCAGTGCGTTTCAACACACCGGTAGAGCGTCCTTACACAACTGCGTTTGTGACTGATTGGATAGTTGCTGTTGAAGTTCAGTACTTGCATCGTATTTGTCGCTTTCCTGAACACTTTGGTCTTTAGTCCACCACAATCTTTGCGGTATAAGAAGACATCCAGGAAGGCCAGCTGGTTATTCTCTTCCTCCTCCATCGTAAATTAAATGTATTGAATGAATTGCAGCAATTAACGACGCGAATGGCGGCCATAAAACAGGTAGCACACCAAGTGCAACGGTCCCAGATGAAGGGGGAGCCGTGAATGTTCGTAGGTATGCGGTAGCATGGCAACTGCATCCTATAGATACTGCAGCCCCTCGTGCGTGAATCATCCGTATCTGCTGTTGTCTCTGATGATGGATTCGAGCAGGAATCCGAAACGTCCAGCTAATAGAGTTCTTGTCCCAGTGATCGTGTCTCCTTCTTCAAGACTACTTCCTGGGACTCGTCTCTTCGCTTCTGTTGAACACATGTCCATTTCGTTCAGTTCGAGGTCTTTCACGCCGTTAATGAATTCAAGGCTATCTCCCTTGGCAAAGATTGTCCCAGTATCCTTAACCGACAACATGAAAAAAGATCTCAGTTCGTCTCTTCGTTACGGTCTCTTCGTCAGCACAATTCCTGCAGAAACTCAAAGGGGTAAGCCTCCATCCAAATGAGATCATGGTATCTTTTGATGTTACATCCCTTTTTACTTCTATTCCCCAAGACCTGGCGATCGAGACAATCGAGCTGCTTCTACAAAGCAAATACGATGAAACGGAGAATCGTCGTAGACGCGCCCAAGTCCTTCAGCTCCTGAAGTTCTGTCTCAGGACGTACTTCGACGGGACAATCTACGAACAGTTGAAGGACACACCAATGGGCTCGCCGATTTTGGGTTTCATTGCCGAGGCGCTCCTGCAACGGTTAGAGTCGCTGGTCTTCCAGCACCACAGACCGAAGTTCTGGGCTCGGTATGTGGATGACACCGTCGTCATTATCGGCTGCGATCCACTGCTGACATTCAAAGAATGTCTCAATGCGGTCTTCCCCGACATACAATTTACGATGGAGGAGGAAGAGAATAACCAGCTGGCCTTCCTGGATGTCTTCTTATACCGCAAAGATTGTGGTGGACTAAAGACCAAAGTGTTCAGGAAAGCGACAAATACGATGCAAGTACTGAACTTCAACAGCAACTATCCAATCAGTCACAAACGCAGTTGTGTAAGGACGCTCTACCGGTGTGTTGAAACGCACTGCAGTGAGCTGGAAGACAAGATTGCCGAATTACAATACCTCAGACGGGTCTTCAAAGCCAATGGTTACCCACGCAACTTCGTCAACCGATGAATGCTCAAAAGGGACGAAAGGCCTAACCGCATGGACACCAAATTTTGGCGAGCGCTTCCATATGTAAAGAACGTTTCGGAAGCTGTCAGCCGCCTTCTCGCACCACTTGGGGTTGGAGTTGCACACAGACCGGAGGCAACCATGAGGCGTCAGTTAATGGAACCGAAAGACCCACTGCCACGGCAAGAAACGTCTGGAGTCGTTTATCGGATCTGGTGCAGTTGCGGACAAAGCAACTACGTCGGAGAAACCGGAAGACAACTCCAAACGCAAATGGCCGAACACGCTGCAGCGGTGCGGAGAAATGACGCTAGCTCTCAAGTTGCGGCTCATTCGACGGGTTCCGGCCACACATTCAAATTTGACGAGGCCGAAATTCTCGCAAGAGGTGACAACCGCGTGAGCCGGGAGCTGCATGAGTCATGGTTTACTGGCCCCCAGCCCATTAACAAGTGCAATGATCTTCCCCTTCCATACTCAGCGCTGAGACTTCGCCTAGGCGGAGTAATTGGCCACGCGGGGAGAGCACAGGTGAACACTCTTCCCAACACCCGGGTCAGCGCGTCAGATGGTCGAGCAATCATTACACCAACATCCAACGCACGTGATGAAATTGCAGCAATTAACGACGCGAATGTCGGCCATCACGCCACGTGCAACGATCCCTGATGAAGCGGGGGGGGGGAGGGGAGCCGTGAATATTCATAGGTATGCGGTAGCATGGCTACTGCATCCTATAAATACTGCAGCCCCATATGCATGAACCACCCTCTGCTTTTGTTTCTGATGATGGATTCGGGCAGGAATCCGAAACGTCAGGCTAATAAAGTCTTGTCCCTGCGACCTTGTCTTCTTCTTCTTCTTCTTCTTCTTCTTCTTCTTCTTCTTCTTCTTCTTCTTCTTCAAGACTGCTTCCTGGCACTCGTCTCTTCGCTTCTATTAGCAGTGTTTACACTTGTCATTTTCTAGTTTACCTAGACGATTAACTCGTTCCTTTTTGAGCTTTGGATGGTTTTTCGGTTTTTGTTTTCGAGCCCTCCTTACAGCACACTGTTAGCAGTATAAACTGGCCGGTTAGCATAGCTGTACAGGTAACAAACGCTTTTCGGATAGACACTTACCTGAGTTGCAAAAAAGGCCAACGCTGTTGGAGGACGATAAGGGAGTTCCACGGTCTTCTAAGCTACCCCGCCGATCCACCGCCATTTTGCACAACTGAGTCGCCCAATATTGCGGTACTTATCAAATATACGTCATGTGTACTGACATCACTTCTAGCTACCGGGAAACAGTATCGAACTTTGCTTCACCCCGGAGACCTTTTTAACAATATTCCTTTCTTCTGCATCGTATATTTTAGAGAGTCCGATTGAGCAAACTCTACTTTCATTATTGGATCACCAACAACTATTTGTAAATAAGTTTCCCTTAGCAAAGATGGCGACCATTTATTGCTTCTCTTTTTGCACATACTCCATGTACTGCGATTCTGTGCAATTATACTGCCTCAAAACATTCCCTCATGGAATGTGAGACTGGATGAGAGTAAAACTCCCTGAATATGTATCTCAGAGTGGAATTCATAAGTGTTGCCGTGCTGGCCAGTGCACGGTTTCAGAGCAAAGGCTAAGTAACGAGGTCGGGGAGGGACAGAGAGCAGGCAGTTGTGCAGAGGAATTACTTGCTGCCAGCAGACGACACCATGGTCTACCGAGTAAAGTTGCTAAAAGATTATATAACATTAGATAAAGCCCAACGACCAGTAAAGATATTCATAGCATAAGCCCGTCCAAGAGCATAGTGTGTACCACCGCCCAAACAACTCAGAATGTATATGACACCGAGTTATACTTGTGGGGCAGGGTCTTTAGTATTGCGGATTCCTGAAACAGTCTTGTTGCAGATCCTGTAAGTCACAATGACAGTCACATTAAACAGATGGAGGTTTCATCAGTAGCAGAAGCCGACACCTTGAGCGATATATTGGTCGGGATAAAAAATTGTAACAGTGAGACATTTCTAATGCGCTTCCATTTCATGTAGGAACACAACACCATGCTCTACCCAGTGATGACGTTAAAAGATCACCTGACCTCAGAGAAGGCCCAACGACTGGCAGATTAGCGGGCAACCCCACCGCCTCCGAATTCACAGAATGGAGCAGGGCAAGAGGCCCAAGTA
Organism: Spirometra erinaceieuropaei; assembly: GCA_902702965.1. Classification (NCBI taxonomy): domain Eukaryota; kingdom Metazoa; phylum Platyhelminthes; class Cestoda; order Diphyllobothriidea; family Diphyllobothriidae; genus Spirometra; species Spirometra erinaceieuropaei. Next base: position 397,418 of record CACRXP010000325.1, on the reverse strand, counting down.
CGCACCCCAGACAGCTATTACTACTCTATAGACATGCCCACAGGCTGACGCCTGATTCAGACGATGGGGACGACGTGGTATGCCGCTGAAGGCAGCCTGAGAGGCGGCTGGCTGGCCGCCACTTCCATAAGCACTATTAGCCCAAACGAATTGTAGGCCAAGGTCTGGCGAAAATAAGTCAGGCTCGTCCATCTCACAAAGTAGGACGACTGGACCTATACCTCCGCCTTCATATCAGTAAACACGTTTTATCACTGACTACTTGAGACTGTTCACAGAAAAACCACACACGTCAAAATTGCATGTTGTTAGCAGGTCATAAGAGAATGTGAGGTCCATCCAGCAAGGCCGTTAACGGTGTTACTGAAAATCGCAAAGAAAGAAATCCACTGTCTGGACGACCATCCCGTCATCCACCACAAGGATATGAAGCAAATTAAGGCAACATCCGACCACGTTATAATATCACTGAAGAGAATGGGAATAGCTGCTAACCGGAGGCCATCACTCCTACATTTGCCTATATAGCAAACCATACAATGTGCAGATGAGGCAGAGTGTACCTTTGGTGACCAAATTCTCCTAGATTATTTATCCACTTCCAATACTGTTTATTGAAAGCCGACAAATAAAGGGCGACATCTAAGCCTCCGCACCAATTACCCCACAAGCACTGAAGATGATAACTTCGTCATGTTTATGAAGAGCGGACATACTGTGTGTTATCGAAGATGCGACTTCCTTTCCAAGAGAATGATTCTACTCTTAACACTGGTGTAATTCTAATTCATTCTTCATTCAATACTTTACTCTGCCCTTTTCAGGCGGATTCCGGCTCATGAATGATTACATTTTTTCCCTAAAGATCGATATTCCACCCTCAGTTCACATAAGCCATAGTGCTCATTCACTGTGATCTCGTTCCACCAAATTTAAAAGCCTTCCTTCATCCACAAGTTCTTTTATTACGATGGCAGAGATGGGAACGATAAAGTCCAAATTCTTTCGATACAAAGACTTCCACACATCACCTGAACGCCAGGCCTTTCCCATCTTTGAACAGAAAACTGGTTTCAGGAAGGTACTGTTGACTGGGGTGGGAGTTACTGAAACATGACTGACTACTGCCTATCCACGGCACTTCCTTACCTTTCTATAACATGACTGTAGACAAGAATTAATTATTTCCTCTTTTTCAAGACCAAGAGGTTGGATTTCCAATACGAAGTCTCATGCTGTATATACCAAGCAATGCATCCATACTTTTCCCATAGGCATTATGTGGCTAGCTCAGAGGTAAAAAGGCTGAACGAGAGAAATTTTGTCAACATGCAGAAATTTTTGTCAAACATAGAACATAGAAATTTGGCAAGTTTAGTTGTCGATGACCAGTTTGAACTCACAGGAAGGGCATTCGCGAACAGTGTAACAAGTAGCATGCATTTGTCCCCAAATTTTTCAACTTCACAGTGAACGGTGGTGTCATCCAGGGCGTCATGAGGTAATCCAGGAAAACTTCCGAAGAGGGTGTTTGAATGCGTCGCGCCTCAGCATCTCTCCAAAAAGTCACACTACTTAGGCGTTTGAGGAAACCTATTATTCTGCCTGGAAACTGTGCTCTCCGGATGATAACGAAGGGTTATGACTGGAAAGATGTTCTAAGGTGAGCTCTTTTAAGAATAGCGTTCCCCAGGCATACGTTCTCAGTGAGCGCCTCCTCACGCTATATCCAGCCGATTTAATGAACGAAGCCAAGTCA
>CACRXP010000325.1:378960-393054 GCA_902702965.1 Spirometra erinaceieuropaei | reverse complement strand
TGTGCTCTTATTTTCGTCTTAGATAGCCCTCCGAAAGTTGACGAAAAAAATTCCAACAATCGGAAACCAGTCCAAATGCATCTACCAGCACTCCAAACCAATAATGCAGGACCTTCAAATAAAGGGAAAGTCATCTATATCTGTTTGCAAAGTGACAATTTTTTTGTCATTTAGAGGACTCCAGAATAGGTGTATGTTTTTAGACGGATTTCCGTGGAGTATCTTCAAGACACTTCAGTTGGTGTGTAGTTGTTAGCAGAACCACTTTATTTAGACGTATGTAGATATTACTGCCAGCCGCAATCCTTGGAGGGCTTAGGAGAGGACAATATGCTGACCCCAATTTTCTTTCGTTCGTTTACACTTGAAAGGCAGCTTACGGCAAGGGGGTATTGGTGACCATCTTCATTTGCTCTCCCATTTGTCTTCAGTCGCCAGTGAGACATACTTTTTAAGGTTAAACTTTAGCATCCATTAATCGGACTATTCCCGTAGACATTTAAGTCTCTCTTCTATGGTCTCTTTATCATTCTTGCAGTTAATTGTCCACTACAATTTGATGTCATCAGTAAACATGACTCCTTTGTTATCCAGACCATTCATACAGTACTGGTTCGAGCAGAGAACCTTGAGATGCTCCACCCAGAACCGGCACTGACGTTGATTTCTAACTGGCAACGCACAGAGACTGCGATCGGCCGGTCGAGAAGTTCTCTACCCAGTTCAACAGGTTTCCCTTTATCCACGCCTCTCGGAATTCGAGCGGTAAGCGTCTGCGTGGAGCATTGTCAAAGGCTTTCTTAAAGTTGATATTAGCGAAATAGACCCCAGTATCTTCGTCCAACGAGCGGGACCACTGCTGCATTGAATAGAGTATATTTCTTAAACAGGAAAGATTTCACCGAAATCCATGTTGGGCATTATCAAAGAAACCCCTTTCTTCAAGGAACTTCATAATAGCCTTTCGAATGTTCTTTCCATGACTTTGAGACAAATGCACGGTAAGCTCTTGCACTTGTTCTGGATCCACCGTTGTGAATGGGATATATATTCGTCACCTTCCAATCAAAGGGGAGAATGCCTTGGTCAAAGAACGACTGGAGTGTATACAAGACAGGCCTAGCGAGTTTAGAAGCCACCTCCTTCAGAATCTTTACCGTAATTTGGCCCGATTCCGGAGACTCACACTTTTTAAGAGCTGAAATTTCCTTCCTCGTATCTTTTTCTGTGAAGTCGATACCTTCCATCATTGCGTCGTTTATTCGAGTAGGCAGTTCAGCCTGATCACAGTTCCTTTTAACAGTGAGGACAGATGCGAAAAACCGACTCAGGTGTTCGGCCCTATCGCCATTTTCGGTAATGCCCTCATTGTTTTCTCCTTTAAACACTGAGACTGTCTCTTCGTTCTTTAACATGCTGTCCATGTAGCTGCAGAGTACTTCTGGCCAATCAACGGCCCATTCCATAACTCGCGTTTCACGGATATTCTACAGATATTCTATCTTACTTCGTTTCACTTTCGGTGAAACTGTTTACAATGCAGAGTTCGTTTTGTTGTTACATGCTTTCTCCAAAGTTTATTCTCCCGGTTTATCTCCCCCTTATAGCTCGAGTTAATCGGACAGGACGATTTGTCCTTGGGATGGTAAGAACGCTATGCCAGTTCACCACTGATAATTCACTTTTCATCGCATCAAAATTTCTTCGCCAGGAATTCAGCCAAGGCTCAGTCGTCTCCATTTGTTGGTTATATAAGCGGTATTCCCAAACCAGCATGACATGGTCAATCCTACCGAGTTGTACTATGGACCTAGGTTCGCCGGCACTAATTAGATCTTTTGTAAAGGACGACGTCCAGACAATTTGCCCTTTGGACCTCTCTAGTTATGATTTCAAACGTGACATTCTGTACGAAGAAGAGACTATTTATTAGTTTTAAAGGCTTGGAATCAAAGGATTTGCGCGTAACGTTTACAAATAAATGTTTCCAGTCGACCATCAGGGCGTTGAAGTCTCCGCATATCAGTGTCTCTTGTTTTTGGGCCACTTCTTTAACTAGCCCAAACATCGCCTCTGAAGTTAAGTTGAACGGCCTGTATGCGGTCAGGAAATTCAGATATAAGTCCTCGAACCCACTCAGAAAAAGTTCAGTTTACGGGACATTCATTAAAATAGACTGTAAGCGGGGCTGCCTATCAAGGCAAGGATTGGACGAAAGAGGACGTTGGGCTCGTGGATTTTGGGTAATCCTCGGAACCAGGCCAGTATCATAGTAGTTGGTTTCACCTGTCGCAGTTTTTTTCTGTCTTATAGCGAATACCACCCCCTCCCCCCTACCCCCTCTTTGTTTGACTACAAAACTGCCCATATGATGTTGCATACTCACAGTCTTTGACGACGGCCTCGTAAACAAGACCAAAAGCTCAGGCTAATACATGTACCACCCCAGTGATTGGGAGCTGATCTTTACAATTCTTTCGCGTTGGATCCATCATTCTTTATACCGGGAGGTATGAATTAATCAACATTAAATCTTTATGGATTGGAAGATCATAAACCGTCCGTTGTCTCCTGTTTGGCCTTATTTATAGCTCTCGCCTTCCATAAGTCGACGTCCTAACTCCAGTGGATTGGACGCATCTCACTCTTAGTCCCTCCTCAGTTATTCCATCGCCTTTTGGTCTAAGTCCAAATTGTGAGTTTTTAATAATAATACTTACCTTATTGAACACTCCTGTGGATACCGTTAAAGTAACTTTTAAAAAGTCTCCTGATGATTCTCGGAACGAATAAGCAACTATGAGCAGGGGCCAGTTTGTGTTGATAATAATTTACTTTGACCCAAGTGTGAAAAAATCGGTAACCTCGGTGGGATTCGAACTCACAACAGCCTTATTGCAATCAACGATGTAGTCCCTGAATTACGAGGCCCCAACGGGAACCGTGGTTCCAATCACATTTGAGTCAAGTTACCCACCCGGCCTACTGCAACCTATGGAATCCACCAAGTCTGACACAGTAGGCCGAGTGCCCAAGCAGGATTTTCTAAGTAACCCATCGAGAATCCGCCAGACGACTATCAAGTTCACGCAATTAATAGATGGGTCGGTAGATTTCGAATAAGTTATTTTGACCCACTGGGGCCTCGCAACACAGATGACTATAGCGTTGGTTTCACTTGTAGGGATCAAGGACGTGAAATCAACTTAACCACATACAATAATTTTGCTCCGTCTAATGAGAGAAGCCAGGAAGTCGTGAGAACGGATTTATTCTGTACACAAGACAGGTCACCGTAAGTTGGCTGTATGCTTGTGGCGGAGATAAACGTTCGTTCTGGAGAGCGTCAGTTGCGGAGCCTTCAGTGTGTCGCTACCACCAAAAAAGTGTTGTGTTCTACTTGCCTCTTTCCTGTCTGTTCAATTCAATTCAATTCAAATTCAATTATTTTTACTAAAGACCCGTCGGGGTCCCATCAAAGCAAGTAAAAATAAATTTACATGCAATTTTAGACGAGGTAGGCAAAATCTGTACAAAGTGCGATACATAGTTTTTGAGATTAGAAGTCCGTTAAGCAAAATGAAAATGAAAAAAACCGAGGGGTGAAAAAAAAACTCCAAAGCAAAATTTAAAAATGATTGTAGTAATTTAACAGGAGAAAAAAAAACCCCTCAGAAAAATAGCATCAGAAAAATACAGGAAGGACTGGCCTGCATGTGGCGGTACAGAATGGAATATAGTCCGACATCAACATGGCCGAAATAAATGTCAGCTGTATATGGCATTGTGTAACGGATTTCATAAAATGGTACGTAGGCGGGTCGGTCAGGACTGGCCTGTATCGCCTTGAATAAGAAAAATAAGTGGCGAAATTGAAAACCAGTCTCGAGCTGATAGGAACCCAGATGCGGTCGGTTTCATTCAACCGAGTCCATCCGAACATGGGGGAAGGGAGATGCGACCAGACTACTAGTATATGGCGAATATAGAGGGCTTTGTCAAGACCGCCGATGGAGCGCATTCTGTAAGGGCACGATGACAACCAGTCTCGAGGCGACAAGAACCCAGATGCGGTCTATTACATTGATCAGAGTCCATCCGAGGATAGGGCAAAGGAGATGCGACCAGATTACTAGTATATGGCGAATATAGAAGGCTTCGCCAAGAGCGTCAAAGGAGCGCATTCAGTGAGGGCATCATGAAGATCAGTCCCGAGGCGATAGGAACCAAGATGCGGTCGGTTTCATTCAACCGAGTCCATCCGAACATGGGGTAAGGGAGATGCGACCAGACTACTAGTATATGGCGAATATAGAAGGCTTTGTCAAGACCGCCGATTGAGCGCATTCTGTAAGGGCACGATGACAACCAGTCTCGAGGCGACAAGAACCCAGATGCGGTCTGTTACATTCATCAGAGTCCATCCGAGGATAGGGCAAAGGAGATGCGACCAGATTACTAGTATATGGCGAATATAGAAGGCTTCGCCACGAGCGTCGATGGAGCGCATTCAGTGAGGGCATCAGTCCAGAGGCGATAGGAACCCAGATGCGGTCGGTTACATTCATCCGAGTCCAACCGAGGATAGGGTAAGGGAGATGCGACTAGACTACTAGTATATGGCAGCAAGGGCGGCGTCCCGTGTGTGCACTTGTAACCAATCAGCGATAGGAATTGCGTTTATTGGCTCCGAGCCCACGCGAAGGTAGTGGCAAATTATCGACCAGGAGTGTGACGTGGACGGGAGTGCAAATCGAGGGTTAGCGAGCGCAGCCGTGGCGCGTATACAGTAGAACGAGGAGACAGAGAAAGGACTACTATAACTCCCCCCCCCAGACACCAAACGAAGTGTAGGGGTCGATATGCTAGCCAGCCACGAATCTGTCGGGCCAGCGGACATGACGACCGGATCGGGTTCGGCGCATCGGTGGGGGGATGGCGTCAGACGGTGGCGTGGGCGTCAACGCCTGTGACGGAGAAGACGGTTGGGGTAAGGTAGATTGACAGTCGCCGAGGAATGCAGGTTTGACACGATCAATGCTGACGGTGTCCGTCTTTCCGTTGCGCTCGTTGACAAAATGCTTGTCAGACCGTCGAAGGACTTTGTAAGGCCCGTCCTATGGTGGTTGCAATGGTCGACGGACTGCGTCATGCCGGACCAGGACGAAGTCATACGTGTCCAGGTTAGGAGGAATGAAGGAACGAGTTGGTGAAACGCGAGTGGGCGTTGCGCGGAGAGTGCGCATGGCAGCACATAGTCGGTCCACATAACTGCAAGGCCCGAAAGAAGTTGGCTTTTCTGAAGGAGATACCAACTCACCGGCAAGGCGTAATGAAGTTCCATAAACCAGGTCAGCTGCTGTGCAACCGATGTCGGCTTTGATAGTGGAACGAAGAGACAACATCACCAAGGGAAGATTATCTGTCCATCGAGAAGGATCGGATTGAGCCATGAGGACAGTTTTGAGCTGTCGATGGAAACGTTCGACGAGGCCATTTGCTTGAGGATGGTATGCTGTCTTCGTAGTCGTTCAGTGCCGAGGAGAGAAGTGAGTTCGCGAAACAACGTGGACTCGAATTGGGATCCATGGTCAGTAGTGACGGTCGCAGGAACTCCAAAATTAGACACCCAGTGCAACAGAAAAGCTTTTTCCACGGTTTCAGCACAGGTATCCGGGATGGGTACGGCAACCAGCCACCGAGTGAAACGGTCAGTGCAAGTCAGGAGATAGGTAGAACCGTTGGATGGTGGGAGAGGTCCTACCAAGTCAATGTTGACGTGGCTGAAACGGGCATCAGGAGTGGTGAATGTACCTGGCGAGGTAACAGTATGACGATGAATTTTGGCGCGCTGACAGGGTAAACAGGACCGGACCCAACGCCGGACATCCCGGTTGATGTGGGGCCAGACGAATCGGTCAGTGATAAGTTTCACTGTCGCCCGGACTCCAGGGTGGGATAGGCCGTGAAGGGTATCGAAGACTTGTCGGCGCATAGTGGCAGGGACAAAGGGACGGTCGTGGCCAGTAGAAATGTCACAAGTGATGGTGACAGCTTGAGTGGGAAGGGGGACATCTCGGAGAATAAGAGAAGAGTCCGTATGGCGATAGTGAGAGAGATCATCATCGGTGCGTTGAGCGTCAGCCATGAGCGTGAAATCGATGGCATGTGACGTGACGGAGTTCACCTGAATTCTGGAATGAGCATCATCAACCACGTTTTTCTTACCGTGGACATGTTGAATATCGCAGGAAAACTGTGAGATGAAGTCGAGATGACGAATCTCACGGGGTGAGTATCGATCGGGAGAAGCCCTTAGAGCACCAACGAGAGGCTTGTGGTCTGTAAGTACGACGAATTCGCGACCATCGAGAAAGTGTCGAAAATGCCGAATGGCTAGATAGACGGCGAAGAGTTCTCATCCAAAAACACTGTAGCGGGTCTCTGCTGGGCTGAGCTCCTTTGAAAAGAAAGTCAGGGGTTGAAGGACACCATTTACAGTTTGGTGGAGGGATGCGCCAACGGCAGTGCGGGAAGCATCGGTCATGAGAGTTAGGGGGCATCTGGCCGAGGATGAGCAAGTAGAGTTGCATTAGCAGGAGAGTTCTTGACCTCATTGAAGGAGTTGACGGCCTCATCAGTCATAAGCAACGTCTTTTTGGATTGGATCAGCAGATTGTTGAGAGGCTGCAGAATGGCGACGGCATGAGGGAGAAAGCGGCGGTAGAAGTTCACCATCCCCAAGAAACGGCGCAGTTGATTGATGGTTTTCGGGACTGGGAAATCTGATACGACCGAAACTTTAAATAAATTAAATTAAATTTTTAAATTTTTTTTATTTAATGCCAGTTTACAGGCATTGTCAAGGGAAGCGACTAAACATAAATCCGACCGGCAGTGAAAAAAACTCCTGAGCTAAAGGGATAAAAATATAGTTGATGGTGGTTTTTATGGTTTGGAGGGCTCAGGAGAAAAAACTGCCGGCGGTGGTAGAATATCGACCGTCAAGAAGGGGGGAGGTTGCACGGTATCGGAGATTATCGGACGTCAAATTCCTTTCATGAAGCTGGGGATAGCCAAAGTAGAGGCGTTGAGGAACAGCTGGTGAGACCGGCCATAGTGCTCAGAGACCACAAACGCCATCGCTACGGTACAGTCGATCAGAGTTTTCGGCACCCAAAATTTGTGGGAGCTTTTCTGAATGCAAAAATCGAGTAATAGTTCTCTTAAATAAAGGATAATTTTGCAGAGTTTTCACACTCATGGGTAGTTTATTCCAAATAGCAATTACATTTACAGAAAAGAACCGACGATATTTAACAGTACGTGCCAGAGGCAGAAATAAAAAGACCTCACGGTGACTGTTACGTCGTGGGTGGATATGATGTCTTAAAGAGGTGAGTGGGTTAAATGTGTGATTATATAAGAGTTTAAATAGCAAAAATAGTCCCTTTTGTAATCTACGGAACCATAAACGATCGAGGCCTGTAAGCCGGCAACGTTCTTGGTATGACAAATGTCGGTGTTTCGGGGTTAAAATTCTCTTGGTAAAAAAAGTGTTGAACGGATTCTATTTTCTTCCGCTCAGTAGCACGCATGAGGCTAAGTGAAAACGAACAATATTCCAGACCAGGTCTAACGTACATGTTGAAAAGGCGCATTCTAATGTCCCTAGTTTTAAAATTTCGGAGGATAAACCCGGTCGTTCTACGTGCTTTGGAGACTATCAAGGCACAGTGCTCCGAGAGATTGAGATTCTTGGAGTATGAAACGTCCAAATCCTTTATATCCCCTGGCACATTTATAGCGTGACCTTCAATACTTAGTTGAGGTTGGCGGTCGTCGCCAACCACCATGACTGAGCACTTATGCCAAGAAAGAGAAAGGCGCCAAGTGCGGCACCACTGGGCACTACAGGGACAGGCTTGATTCCCTCAGAATCTACTACATGACCCAAGAAAGTTTAACTGGGGACTCCGGACTCACATTTGGCGGCATTGATTATAACGCCGTAGGAGTCGAGGCGCTCGACCAGTTGTCGGAGATGAGCCTCATGCTCTGTGGAGTCAGAACTCGCCACCAATAAATCGTCGATGTAAGCGTAGACGAAGTCGAGACCACGCAACACTTGATCAATGAACCGTTGAAAAGTTTGAGTGGCATTCCTCAGACCAAAGGACATACGAGTGAATTCGAATAAACCAAAGGGAGTGGTAACCGCCGTTTTCGGTACGTCACTGGCCTCGATTGGGATCTGGTAATAAGCGCGAACAAGATCAATTTTAGAGAATACACGCTTGCCATGAAGTGAGAGCGTAAAATCCTGGATGTGCGGGATAGGATACTGATCAGGTATAGTTACTGAGTTCAGCGCACGATAGTCATCACACGGTCGCCAATCGCCGCTCTTCTTTGGGACAAGATGGAGAGGTGATGCCCGACAACAGTCGGACGGTCGGATGATGCTGAGCTCAAGCATGTGTTCGAACTCTGCCTTGGCAATCTTCAAACGGTCCGGAGCAAGACGACGTGGTCGGCAAGATTTGGGAGGTCCAGTGGTGGAGATGTGGTGGGTGACGGTGTGTTTGATGTCCACTGCTCAAAATGAGGGGTTGGTCTGGCGGGGAAACTGCCTGAGGAGCGAGCGGAAAGGACAGTCGGAGATGGGCATAATAGTAAGAGAGTTGAGGTGCGGGTTAATTTCGGACTGACAACGGGCACGAAGGTTAGTGAGGTTGTCGAAGAGACGGTGGTTCTTCAAGTCGTCTAGCAGATTGAAGTGAGTCAGGAAATCAGCGCCCATGAGGGCGACAGAGACGTCGGCAATTATGAAAGCCCATCGAAAAATCCGACGAAGGCCCAAGTCGAGTGTGACGGAGCGCTGTCCAAAGGTGGGGATGCTGGAGTTGTTGGCAGCTGTTAGACAAAAAGAGCTGCGGTTTTTGCGTTCGGCCGGAGTTGGTGGAACCACGCTAACCCCGGCACCAGAATCAACAAGGAATTTGGTGCCAGTGATACGGTCCCAGAGAAACAAACGGCGAGTGTGAACATTGGCAGCGCTCCCGGCACCACTCGCCTCTACTGCCGGGCGGTATCGTTTCCCGAGGCCTTGAGAGGTGGCATAAATGAACAGTGCTTCAGACATCGTCGTGCCGCTTCTGCAAATTGCTGGTTATACCAGCACACGCCGCTTGGAGACTGCTGGCGGCGGTAACGGGAACGTGAGGAACTTCGCCGTCGATTGCGCGATCGCCGCAGGCCACCTGCGGTAATTGCACTGAGTTGGTTTGTCAGTTGCATAACCAACTGCTCGAGTCGATCAATGCGCTGATCATATTCCTGGGAAATTGGGCTGGCGGCGTGATTGACTACAGAAGTTTCGGGTACTCTCAATGCCATGACCTTGTCGGCAAGCTCTGCCAATTCTTCGATGAGCCCCTGAGAGACGGCCAAAACTGACTGAACGTCGAGTGGGAGGCACTAAAGGAAAAGTTGACGGAGAATGGAAGTCTAGAATTTGCGCTCGCCAACAAGTTGCTGCATCCGCCGGAGTAGTTGAGAAGGTTTTCGGTCGCCAAGCTCTTCACCAATGAGGAGTTGTCGTAGTCGGCGCTCCTCTGTCATGGCCACGCGCTTTACTAGGGCCTCTTTCAGTTTATCGTAGGGCTGCTCCGAAGGACGCTGAATGATGAGGTCGCAAAGGTCTTCGGCATATCCGTCAGGGAAACTGCGCTGCAGATGGTTGAACATGGTCTCCTGGCGAGTAATGTTGCAGGCTTCGAATTCAGCCTCGCAACGTGCAATCCAAAGCTCCAAATTCCGCGGCCAGAAGGGTAGTCGTTTAACAGAGACATGCGATGCGGAGGGAGGGGACACGGATGTGGCGGGTGCGCCCATCATGGTGAACAAAGAGACAGGTGACTGAAGGAAGGTCTGACAAAGTCCTGTGCGGGGAAGTCAAGGTTACCAATTTGTAGTGATAAAGGACGTGAGATCAACTTAACCACATACAATAATTTTGCTCCGTCTAATGAGAGAAACCAGGAAGTTGTGAGAACGGGTTTATTCTGTACACAGGGCAGGTCACCGTAAGTTGGCTGTATGCTTGTGGCAGAGATAAACGTTCGTTCTGGAGAGCGTCAGTTGCGGAGCCTTCAGTGTGTCGCTACCACCAAAAAAGTGTTGTGTTCTACTTGCCTCTGTCCTGTCTGTTCAAAATCACGTCCGCAAGGGCGACGTCCCGTGTGTGCACTTGTAACCAATCAGCGATAGGAATTGCGTTTATTGGCTCCGAGCCCACGCGAAGGTAGTGGCAAATTATCGACCAGGAGTGTGACGTGGACGGGAGTGCAAATCGAGGGTTAGCGAGCGCAGCCGTGGCGCGTATACAGTAGAACGAGGGGACAGAGAAAAGGCTGCTACACACCAAAGCCTTCCCATAGCTGTTGTTGGTTCGAATCCCAACGAGGTCTTCAAGTTTTTTATAGGTGGGTGAAAACGAATTATTCAAAATCTACCGAAAGACATCTTAGATTGTGATAGTGACGACTGATGGCTTAGACCCATATTTTTGGCGTCCTTAAAATGACGGGCAAGCAACAAGAGATTAGGCTGAGGAAATCGTGGCGAAAATTTCCAGGATAATTAGTCTAAAAAGAGACAAAATGAATGCGATTTGGGGTTTTTTTTTAAAAGAAAAATTGTCGCTCTTGAGTGAGAAATATGTGCGTGGGCAGAACTGTCCTGTTGATGAGCGTTTTTGAGAGTCCGAAACGTTCACGTCGAGGGGAATTTTCAAGCCGGAGAGGACTCCTTGCACCCCTTAAGTGCAGCAGAAGCGATCACAATACTTTAAGGTTGGTTGCAAAAACAACTGTCAAGGTGGAGAATCAGAGAAGCCCACCACGATCGTCAGCCGTTAACCTAATTTTGGAACGAGGGAGACATTAAAGGTCGCGTAGATTGCCTCTGTACGGAAAAATATCCGTGAATTTGGCAACAAATAAGGAATATAGGGAGTCGTCAGATTTATGTGAAAATTTCCAGCTGAATTAGTGAAGCATATAGGGCAAGCCTCTAAGTCAAAGGCGGACTATTTTCAAAGTGGCGAGTCTCCGTTTTTGGTAATAAAACGGACAATAATGACCTCATACCTTCCGACTTAAGATGGCTACGTAAGTTCTTAATGAATGCCGATAATCTAATGGACGACCCAAGTAAACGTGAAAGGTCATTCCAGAGGAGAGTATATCTGGATGAGAAAAGGTGAACGTATAGAAGAAGAACAAAGAGACGACGAAAAAGGAGGAATTAAGAGGAAAAATATGCTCGATCCACTGAAGTGAGGATGCCAACGGGTGAAAAATTAAGTCCATAAACAATTCGAAACAGGAAGGAAGGCACAGCTTGGGGTCTTCTGACTCATACCTTTTGCCAATCTCCATCTCTCAGGACAAGTAAAACTGGATTTAACACAAGTGACTGTCTTCAAGTATGAACTCGCAGGTCATAACAGTTTTGCTGCGTTCACAGTCATTCATTAGACCAAAGAAGGAACAGAAATGTTCGAGGATGAGAAGTACAAGCATGTGTTAAATTCACAGCTTTGTTCCCGCATGTGGTTCCGTCCACCATGGTCTCAAATAAAAAATTTCGACTTTCTCAGTCTATACATCGTGACCATCAGGGAATTCGATGACCTTACAAACCCACCACTCATGCAAATGGTCGGGGGTTTCGTTGCTCACAAGTTCTAAATCGTTCCATTTGACTCGCTGTCCACCCTCATCAGGATTCCGTTTTGGCCGCTAGGATGTCCTGGTCTGTGTCCAGTTTTCGGTCCCATCACAGGTCCGCCTCAACCGAACATCATAGTGCGCACCTATAATGACGCTTTGTACTCATATTCCGATTCATCTTCAGACTAAATCTGTCCTATTTCACCACATTCTTCCACAAGACTGTTTTTTCTCCTGCATAGCCCGCCCGAATGTGCGGACAATTTAGGCTTTCCTGACGATATCAATTCAGGAGTATTATCACCTCTTCGACCAAAAGTCACTGTTTTATCGGAAAACACCCAACTTGCAATAAGTGGACAGTATTGTCATATGCGCTGTACGCAAAAAAATAAATCTTTGACGGACGCTGCAAGTCCACTCCGCGTCGGCCACCTGAGCCCTGTCACGCTGTCGGTCTTCTTGACTCCTTCTTGACACCGGGCTAGGTGGGTGATGTAGGAGAGAGTACCTCAGATGTAGCACAAGTTCACTATTACCATAAACTAATTCACGCGCATGTCACCGTTCCTGCGTTCTCCTGCGATGGAGGACACGGTGGATATTGTCAGGATCGACGGTCTAGCTATCCAATTCGCATAAGTGATGTCCCCTAGAAAATTAACAATAGAATTCTTAATACACACGTATTGTAGCATCACGGAAGTTTTCCAGCAAGAAAGCAATGACATCAGCGAAGAAAAGTTTAACTGGATGGAGAAAGAGATTCTTAAAATCCTTGGGATGATCAGGCCTTCTGCCAAAGATTTTCAGAGGGACAGAAGACTTGAAAGGCAGGACCTTCCCTCGTGTAAGCCGGATTAAGCAGGACTCCAAAGGTTACGCACTCATGGGAAAGTGTCAAGAAAATTCTTTTTGATCTTGATGCATCCTCTGCTAGGTGCTGAAAGCCTTCAAGGAATTCAGACTTATCCTTTCAAAAATAAAATACAAACTTTCATGTTGATTTAACTAACGTATGCGGAACAACTAAATTTAATACGGGGTCGGTACGGAGATCTTCTTCTGGTTCCGCAGAAGACGAACTCTCATTCTGCTTGCATGAGCAGTTAGACGTATCTGTATGCGTTGAAAAGAGACATCAGTCAACCGCAGCATTTTTAGAACGTTTTGCCAAGCGAAACAGAAACATTTGGAAAATATTATACTGGAATGTATTTGCAGTCCTCACGGGCATGCATTATGAAAGTCGACTCGATCCGATGAGTATTCACTTATCATTGGGCAGTGCGAAGAATTTGGTAGGCATTTAATGATAACGAACACTAAGGATCGTACTCTAATCGCAACAGAACTCTCTTCCCGCCTTCATTAGAAGCAACAGGACACGAGAGTCTTTTATAACGCTCTATCTAGAAAGTACCGCGTGGTGTTTTTTGACTGTCACCAAGCATAAATTAGACTTTCTGCATTATACTTAAAATACCCAAAGACTGATAGAGTCAGCAAATGGGGAAAAAACTCGATCAGTCGGCAAGAGTGCAGAGCATTTGACTTTGGACTTTTAGGGCAGTTTTGGATAAGGGTCTGACCCTGTCAAACGGAGGCCATGCATTCATGCACCTAGCAGACATTAAGAAGGAGGGTTAAAGACGGGTGGCATGTAGAAGTGTTTAACGAGTCACACCCATTGTTCGGATTGCACCGCAATCCATGCCGAATGATATGGGAAGTGCATTGAAAAAGACTCGTAACTGACTAAAATGACTGCTCAAAAGTAAGCCATCTTGATCCAACTTGATTCCCAGATTTGTTTAAGTGCTCGAAGGCCAGTCAGTCTAGCGTTCGGGGTGGTGCGTCTTGTTATTTCTTGTCGTCAATGCTTTTATTGCAAATGTTGCCGAGTGTCATTCCTTAAATACCCTGAAATTTAAAGGGAATTTGTACGAGTGTTCTTCCGCAGCTTTCTTCCTGGCCTTTGTTAAGCTATACCCCAAGGCATGGTTCGCGATCATCCGGTTTTAACAGACACCTGTCTTACGTGCAGGCTTGATGCAGTTACCGGCCACGGAGTTTCTAATTTCATATCCAATTTAGTCTTCTGCAATTGCAGTAGTGACTAGTTTCCGTTTTGGCAAATGTCCGGGTTTTTCGCTCACCATTTCAACAATTTTATGCCATCGACTGCTGTTTTTGGCTTGTGTCCTTTCGAACTAATTTTGCATCTAACAAACTATTCGTTACTTTCAAGGGTGCTGGAGCGTGCCTCGCGTAGGTTGCACTTCGGATCATCCGCTTGTGCTCCGTTTAAATATCAAGAAATTAATTCTGAGACGTGAAACTGAGTTACAAAATT
>CACRXP010000325.1:329559-373968 GCA_902702965.1 Spirometra erinaceieuropaei | reverse complement strand
GCCGCCGCCGGTACCATCCTATTTTCATTATATTTTCCTCCTTCGCATCCGCGCACAGCGACTTTAGCAGTGCTCCACCTCTACGCCGACCAACTCCTACTCCTATTCACTGCGATGGTAATCGCCGTTACTCTCTCCACCACTAAGCTTTCGTCCTCGCAACCATCGACACAATCACCATCACTAGTCTAGAGAAATCGACATCCACTTCGTCCACAATTACAGGAATCTCTTCTGAGGTCGAGCATGCAGTATCAATGCTAGTCACGACTCACTGTCACAGTTTAACCAACATTGTAGAACCCTCGTGTTACATCCAGGATACCTGATTCAAAAGACTGCAGTTCAGTAAGATGACTTTTGTTGGTTGGTTGGAGTAAAGGTGCTCAAGCGACTGCGTTGAGTTGGACGTTTATCCGCTCCTACATGATTATTTCTTCATCGCGTTATGGACATGATTTTCTTTACGCTCATGCTTGTCACGAATAGGCCAACTGTGCACTGTCTTGAAGTTTTTGCTTCATAGCATGCGGTCATCGACTGCCGACGTGGACCATGTAAATGTTTCCATACCGCATGATTTATGTAGGAGTGGTACACTTTTTCTTCGCCGCATTCTCTCTTATCCACTTCCAATGCTCCCCACTCCCTGCTCTGTCTGAAAAACGCCATATACACGTTAAATTCAATGGTTCACCATTTGTTCACCCCTACAGTTCTTGAGACTGTTAGGTACGGGTTTGCCGACATGCAGTTTGCTAGCCGACAGGCGGTATCTTGACCTGGTTTCCTTTTCGTAAGGGATAGCGACTACTCTTCCGTCTCCTTCTTTCGAACACTGGGTTTCTTCTTTTTCGGCTTGTGTCGGGGCGACCCTGCTGAGCCGAATTCATCATTGAAGTGCGCCATTCCGAGTGTTCGCGTTTTTTCCACTTCCTCGACCTTTCGTTATATTTGAACTGACCGGTCTTTATACATCTATTTCGTAGGCGACCGATGTATGATGACTATGACCGTCGAGATCGAGGTTACAGCGACCGTCGCCCCATTGGGCCGAGCCGTCGTGTCCTATCTCCTGACGACGGTGGGGTCGCCTACGACTACCGTCGGGGCACAGCGCCGCAGGGAAGACGTCGATCGCCAGGAAGTCCACGCAGAGACTTTCCGCGAGATATGGACAACGGTCACGACGGCCCGATGCGTAAACGGATACGAACCCTCTCAAGCAGTCGGTCGCGTTCTCCACCGCCCGTGTACCATCCCTGCCAGCGCGCTGAACGAGAAGATCTGAAACGACGTCTTGTCTCTCGCTCACCTCCCCGCCAACGGTCGCCACGAAAGGTTATTGACGGTGGCAGTAACTCCAAGGTTTCAGAAGTCACGGTATTAGATCGTGCCTAACTTTCGCCGACCGAAAAGTCTGACCGCGGCAGTTAAGATGTCATTCCTCCACTATAATCACCCCTTTACGTTTCGTGTTTATATAACTGTCTGTCCCGTCTTCCTACCCGAAACAATGTAACATCTGCATTTACTGTCCTTTCATTGCCTTTTCACCGGCCCACTTAGTTACCAGTTTCCACTGTGGCAGCCGGAAACAGACACTCCTACAATGTTTCACTCCAGTTCACATCCCAGCCTCGAAAATGAAAATCGTTCAAGCAATGTCTTTGCAAGTCTGATTGTCGTGGATTCGCACTGGTTTGCCGGCGAGGTACAGTGAGTGACCGATCTCATGAAATGTTGGCCAACATAAGAAGGATTGCTTAGGTGGGGTTGTAGTATTGATTATAATGCAGCATAATCGTATAGTATTTCGGACTCGTCAGGATGTCGGCTTTTGAATGCACTTCTTTTAGATCCCCTTGTAAAAGATGACTACTTGAGCAGTATGCATTTCTCACATCGATTTCTCGCTGGTCTTATAAGTTCAAAGATATTTTGTAGAAAACATGCACAAAATATACTTTTTTTGCTCGTTTGGTAGAAAATCGCATTGTTTTTACATTTTATACCCCAGGGAAGGCCACCTTTCGGTTTTTAAAAGTTCCTAATTATGAGATTTTTAAGACCGTGCGATGTCCGTACATACAACATCGCACATGTTCCGTTTAACAGTGCTCCTCATGAAACGTACTACATAGTCCGCCTCCACTGCAAAATTTATGAACTCTGAATGGTATCTTAAAGGGATAGAGGAATATAATTTTCCTTACGCGGGAAGTTTACACCTTATAGGCTGAAATCGCTAAACGCTAATGCAACAGCTGATCTGGCTCAAAATTGTTCGGGACTCGGGAAAATTTTTCAAAACCTAAATGTACACGTTCTTCGGGTATAAAATGTGAAGACAATGTGATTTTCTACCAAACGAGTCAAAGAAAGCATATTTCTGTGCACGTTTTGTTCGAGGTATACTTGAATTTATAAGACTGTCGAAAATCAACGTGTAAAATGCATGCTTGTGCTTCTACAGGTCGGAAAGAAGTGCATTCAGCAGCCGATATTCTGGCGAGTCCGAAGTACTATGAGGTTATACTGCATGGTGATCAATATCACAACCCCACCTAAATAATCCTTAATAGAAAACGCATTTCAGAATCTGAGCCAACATTTTCTGAGATCGGTCACGCACTGTACGTCATCAATTATCAGGTCTAGTCAGACGTACCCGTCTAGGCAGACGTCTGCATAAATGTTTATCGCGCGACACCAAGTGGCAGCTGGTCCAGATAGCTTGTCTTCCTCTCAAACGGCATAGAACGGGTGTTAAAGGAGCATCCAAATATCCCGACGGACTGTGTCGCGCCAGGAACTGGCCTTACGTTTACATTGCCTTCGGTCAGGCAGCAGCACCGAATTGAGGGAGGCAGTGCCAAGTTCATGAGGCTGGTGACGATGAATTGCCTGGGATTTGCCAATTTGGTTAGGTGCGCAAGTCGAGCAGTTTCTTACGAAGATTCTGGAGACGCATGTTCGTGACAAACAGCCGCTTCTAGTCATCGAGCCTCAATCACGTCCTCCCTCTCTTCTTAGCAGTTCGACCACCATTACCAATGTCCACAGTTAGCCCCACAGCGGAATGGGCGCGGGGGCGATTATTTGCCCGTGAATTAGTTTACAGTGGTAGTGGATTTCCGTTGCATCTACCGCACTCTCTCCCCTCCCACCTGAGCCTGGTATCAATACAGAGCCAAGAAGATCGGGCACGGGGTCGGATCAGGCGGCTGGTGCAGCGTGGGCCTGTCTGTTAAAAGTGGAGTCCCACGAGGGTCAGTTCTTGGGCCGCCCCCATACATTACCTATGTAAATGATCTAGTACGGGAGGTGGAATAGGACATGTCGTTCTTTGCAAATGATCTTAAACTGTTGGTGATGATAGAAGATGTTACAAGAGGACGTAGAGAAGGTGCACGCATGGGGCGAGAAGTGGTGCATGAAATTAAACACCAAATATGTGTGGTAATGCACATATCGGCAAAGCGAAGAGGAGAGGGACACTCACGACAGTATTTCCTGGGAAATCAAACACGTGAAAGCGTAAGTGTACAGCAAGACCTTGGCGTATTCATTAAAAACGCCCAGGTATCACCATACAGTGTTCTAAATTTGCAGTGCGGACAATGCCAATTATGGGCGCGATGCGAAGAATGTTTGTTAACTTGGATGCAGATGTCTCTGGTAAGGCATATGGGGCATTTGTGCGGCCGCATCTGGAGTAGGCGGTACAGGCTTGGCGGCCGTGGCTTTGGAAAGACAGACATTCTTGAAGGTGTACAGCGAAGTCCCTACAAAGGCCGTTCATGAACTCAAGGCCATGCGCACGAGCAACGCATGACCGCCCAGAATCTCTATCCGCTTCACTACAGACAGGACAGAGGTGGCCTTATAGCGATGTTTCAGTTGCTAAGAGGACTTGGTCTGTATGTCGACTGGGAAACTCTTTTTGAATTGTCACCGAAGAGTAATTTCAGATGACACGATTATCAACTTAAAAAGGAACTGCGCCACACCCCTCAACGCTCCTTCTTTTCCTCACAGAGAGCCATTCGCCAATGGAATTCTTTACGGATATATGTTCTAAATTCCCCTGCTGTGACTGTGTTAGGGAGACATCTGAATAATTACGTGTCCAAAGGCAACCAGAATTTCCCAAACCCCATCGGGCGGTTTACTGAAATGACTATAAATATGCTACTAACACAATTTCAGCAGGTCGTTTTATGCACATTAACCTTTCGCCGGATGAAAATTTCACTGCGAGAATGTAGCAAACGTGTTTTTCGCTGTTATTTCGCAAAGGCCTCACCCTTTTAACATATATGCTTTGTCGTTAGTTTTATGCATTCTGCACGCTCAAACTGCATGTTGAATTGTTTGCATACCTATAGAGTCCAAATGGAGTCTTAAGGCCTTCTGACTTAGGCGTGTTCTCACACCCTCCGATTCATGGCAGACCAGTAACGGGTGCCGGACCCTGTTCTGACCCACCTGTATCACAGACGATCAAACATGAAAAGACACCCGCCACAGTTCTGCGGTTTCAGTCGTTCGTAACGGCTGACAGCTCATGACGAGGGGGTTTATTAATTAGTTCTTGTAGTCAAAATCAGGCATTCGGATTGAGCTGGTCGGCGGCCGGTTTTAGCACACAGACGGAAACGACAAAATTGGAACCAAAGTGCTGTCATTTATGCGCATGCTAGAAGCTCGTCGATTCCCTCGTGAGCACAGCATAGCTCATCCGTCCCGAGGGGCCGCTTGTCATACTATGCTCAGCGACATCTGTGTTGGTGGTTAAGGCAAGAATTAATTTCGTGGATCTGGATTTTGCCGGAGGGGCCTCGAGTTGAATGCCGGTAACAGAGAGTGTTCTATAGTTTGGTAATTACTTGTTCATGCTTTGGAGATACAAGTCCTCACATAAGAATTTGATGCTTGGTAGAAGACATCGCCGTCCAAAGCGCCGTGAGCTAGAAATATTTGCTGGACACTATCTTAACGGTTCCTGAACCACAGCAAGCATCTGGGCAAGACCTGCGCATATAAAAAAACTGTACAGGTTGCTCAACACCTCAGTGCGTCTAATAAAACTGACGGATGGGTTTTAATGAAATGGAAGGATTCAGCCATTTCCCAGAATATAACTTATGACAACAAGGTGTAGAAAGGAGTGACTTCACTATACCTATGCCTGCCGAGGTTAGGACTCCTTACCGCGAGGACCAAGTCATACCTCAAACCATACTAGGAGACAAGAATCACTATGACCGTGCCATTATTATATACAATTTGAGCCACGTTCTGTAGTTAAACGGGAATAATGATTAGAATTTGCGCTGGCTACGAAATTGACACTGAAAGAAAAAAGATCAGCCATTCTAAATACCTTTACGAATTTCCAGAATGAAGCCTCATCTGGGAATGTCTTCGGTGATGAGTTCGAAGAAGAACCTAAAACACCGGGCCAATAAACTTCTCGATTTAGTGATTGCATCTTAATTTGAATAAACTTATTGTTTCCGCTCGAATCGTTTTTCTGATGCTTTCAAGCGAAATTCTATGACGGACTTTCGAAGTGATATCTCGCAATTATATATTTCCCATGACAACCACCGAATCGGAAGACGGATGTCTGACAAAGGGTGGTTGACAAGGCCGCTGACGGGCGTTATCCACACGTCGGTACCTCTATCGAGAAAGATCATGCCCTTTTTAATGCTGACCTGGAGCCAAATGATGAACTTTTGTTTTTGTGCGTCTTGTTGTAAACTGGCACTTTGAATACAAGGAAAATAGATTTTTGAGGTATTCAGTAACGATGCAAAATCGCCTCGGTGTTGTGCGAGGTTTTCTACCTTATCGAAGTGCCGTACATGCAATTTTCCTTTAATTCGGTCTTCTTTGGGAAAACTTTTGGAAACCCATTAGGCCTCTCTGGAAGCAGATTTGTCAACTATCGTCAGCGCCACCGTTACTAGCGCCACAAATATTCTGGTATTCCTCGCCATTTTTGTTCCTAAAAAGGCCTTCACAGTAAATATTGCGCTAACCATGTGATTTTGTACCCCCTGCACTAACAACACTGCTGTGCCAACTGGAGTGACCCTGCTGCGGGCATGCACAGGAACAAATCACGCCTACTGAAGCCACTTAAGTAGCAACCAATTAGTGCCATCTTTCTAAAGACATAGAAGTATATGTGATTTCCTTTACGCGGATCGCATGCACCTTGTAGACTGAGATCACTAAGCGCTGATGCAACGAATGATCAGGCTCCAACTTATTCGGCAATAACAAAATTTTTTAAGATCTAATTACTCCTTTCTTGAGTATAAAATGTAAAGAAAACATGATTCTCTATTAATTGACTGAAAGGAAGCGCATCTTTGTTTATGGTTTCTATAAAATATATTTGAATTTTCAAGACCATCGAAAATCAATGGGAACAATGCTTGCTACTTAATTAGTCATTTGTTTACCGAGTACAGTTTCTACAGGAGATTGAGAAACAGTGTATTCAAAGGCTGACATCCTGCCGAGTCCGGAATGTTATAAGATTATGCCACAAGATAATCAGTATTACAACCACACCCAAGTAATCCTTCCTAATCGAAAACGCATCTCAGAATTTCAGCCAAAATTTCAGGAGATATGTCACTCATTGTACTTTTATGTGTCATTGCTTACTCCTAATGACCGCTGATCGGCAGTGAACTCGATAGTTGAGGTCGCATGCGCTCGAGACTTGGATACTCAGTGACCCGTAGAATCCAGGTACAAATAACGGGTGAATTAAGACATTACTAGCGGATGATGGCTACTAAGTCAGAAGTGGCCATCTTATTGTCAGTCCTCTTGTTCTTGCTGACTGTAAAGGGAAAAGACAACGATGATAACCTTACCACCTGTCACCAGAAGACGAATTTGTATCAGGCATCTTTGTCGTGAGCAATCCGCCATTTATATTAATTCTTTGGTATTTCATTCACACAAAACCAGTACTGTCATTAAAAGCACTTTAGAGGACCAATGACAACTAGTGCTGTATAAAGCCACGCAAGCAATTCAGCACTGATATTGCATAATAACTGTCCTGCGTCGGGCTGGCGGTTGTCAACCGCAAAGAAGAAACGTGCGCAGAGCACCAATCAGTGAACTCTGACCAGCCTACGCGCCTCTCAATAGGAGATGGATGTCCTTTAATTAAAAAGTTATTTTTACACGACCGCTCGCGAGTTCTAGCGCAAAGCTAAAAATCCGCTTTAGGTGCCACAGTCATAACCGACCAGTGAACAGCACACATATGTGATTTTCGACTGTATTTCGTCTTTTCTACAGCCGCAGATATTTGCCTCGATGACCCCGGACGCACAGGTATTGGTCTAAATTTACTGATAATTCTCAGGACTTACACTTTTATCAAGCTGACTCTACCAAGTCATCAGCAGTTTGAAATTTCCCCTCTTAGTCGTACTCATACCTCAGGGTGGTAGGAGCCCCATGCTACGTGTCAAGATAAAGAAAACCCCGCCAGTACTGAGGTTACGAAGAATAAACCGCATCTGACTCCTGAGCAAAAACCTAAAGTACAGTTGATATGCTATCTCATGAAATGTTAACCGACATTCTAAGTCAGGGTGCTGACTTCTGAACAAGCCTATTCCAGACCGCCCGCAAAGGCTAACCAAATAATACGTATTTTCCGATTAATTTTCGATGCCCTTATAAATTCAAATGAACAGTAGGTGTGTTAACTCATGAAATGTCATGAGTTAGCACAAAAAATCCCTATAACGCAAAATCCGTCCAACCTGCGTTTCCCGAAATCTAGCGGCAGTGAAAAACGACCGTCAATTAAATAAAAGGCATCATTTGGGCTGTAAATTAATATTTACTACCGCAAAAATAATTAACTTTCACTGAAAACTAGAATTTTAGAAAATGGCTATATTGCGAATCGTCTAAATAGGGCAAAATATAAGGGGGCACAATGAAGGGGATACAGGAAATGGCAAAAATAATGAAAAATAATAACAAATACAAAGGATCAGTACTTTTGATTGTCCATTTACATTGATCACAGTAAAAAGTCTTTCAGACATGGAGACGACCAGGTTGTCTATAGTGGCTTGCTCATTGTGATTGTCTAGCATGAAATCAAGTTTTTCATGCATGGACAGTTTATTATTCAACTTATGTCGATGTCTCTTGATAAGTGCGAAAATATTTTTGATGGGATTGAAATCGGGGTTGTTGGAAGGAATGAAAATCGACTGGAGTCCACATGCGGAAAGGCTGGCTGTTGTCTAGAAAGTCAGATTATGATTAAAAGCCTTATGAGATTAATACTTCTTCGGGACGATGGACAGGTGCATTGTCGTGTGAAATTATAATATCCAGTCTGCGTCGGTGGATGTCATTGTAATCGAAAACATCCTTCACAATGTTGACGAACACCGTGCTGTCGACAGTGTCCGTAGTCGATTTTCAGATTGGCCGCTCTCGGAATTTAATCGCCATCCAAACCACTAACCGTCAGCAATTCTTGAAAGTTGCCGTCGGCGTAATGTGCACTTTTGTAAGGTTGTTTTCGCATATGACCATGTGAGTCCACTTACTTGCCCTGTCTAAAAATAAGACGTCATCGCAGAAGTAAATGCTCTTCCAGAATGAGGGCCGGCAATTAATATATTTCTTAGCGAACAAAAAACGTTTTCTAATAAGTTTTCTACTTCAAAACGGCTTGATCATGGCCTTTTGTTGGTGGAGTTTAAATTCCTACATTCTCTTCCCAATTATGTTCATGGAGAACATCGGCAGATGTTACTTGTAAATGGTCTTAATGGGCATATAATGACAATTTTTCAATGTACATCGATTAAACTCGTCGTCCTGCTAACTTTGGACCGTCTGCCCCCTCGCCTATTTATGGGTACGGTTCTATCATTAAGTATTCGCCACAGAAAAACTTTACTAATATTAAAAATACTTGTTAACGATTCACGCGAAGACCTTCCGCTGCTAATTTCCGTATCCTTTCATAGTCGACTGCTGAAAGATATTGTCTGGACATGTTTAGCGTACGGCGTGACACAGAAAAGTGGCAGCATGTCGGGCGTACTTAATATATATATCTCTAACCACGCCTATTAGTTCTCGGTGTGGTGTGCCGATCAAGTTTATTGCTAAGTTTCTTGGCACGAAACACCATAAATTTATAAAAAGGAATTTCATAACCTGATCTTGACCTTTTTTTCCTGAAAACAGTGCAAGTTCTCAAACCTGGCCTTACCTGATTGTCATTGAAGTAAAAATCGAATTTCCAGTTTTCATACGGGATATTTTTCGTACTTTCCTGTTTGTATTAATCTTCGTTTACAGCATGTGAAGTTTTAGTCTGCAAATTTCTATAACATAGGAAATTATCTGGATACCAAGAAAGGTCAGATTTCGCCCAAATCTGGCCTGCTTTCCTTTAATAAAACTGACTGTAGGTGAACCTCCCTTCAGTAAATGGCCTTTTGTGTTTCAAATCATTTTAACAAACACAAATAACGGCACCAAATGCATGACATGTTTCTCGCTAAAATGTCAACCACGAACTTCCATGAGTTAGACCACCAACTGTATTTTATAGCGAACGTACACAAAAATACTTTCTCTCATGCTAATTTGATGGCAAGTGACGTCTTGTTTAAATTTTGCACTTGAGTGAATGGCATGTGTCTCTTTCAAGAAGCTTTCCCATTTCGAAACTTATTCTGAACTCGACCAAATTTTCAAACCACATACTGCAGACTTCCCCCATGTGAGAAAACTCATACTGTGCAATAATTTACCGTACTAACAACACAGGTATTAGCTAAAAGCCTAGACACGCGTGTTTCGCCGATCTTGTGCCGCTGCCTGACGCAGCTGCGAGGGGTTCGGCTCGTCAGTGGGTCCCCCAGCTTTCCCCGTGTGTTTTCTGGTATATGAACTCCAGTTTCAACTTGCCTTGCTTAATTTTCGAGGAAATTATTGCGCGAACTTGGAGTAACTCTTTCGAAACAGGCCTTTTCAGGCACGGTCCGAAATTTGATATGAATATTTGGGCTGAAATCCGTCAGCTACTGCGGAATAACCGCTTAATATTCACAAACCGCCAACAGGCAGCCAGTAGTATAGCATTGTGCAATAATTTACCGTACTAACAACACAGGTATTAGCTAAAAGCCCAGACACGCGTGTTTCGCCGATCTTGTGCCGCTGCCTGACGCAGCTGCGAGGGGTTCGGCTCGTCAGTGGGTCCCCCAGCTTTCCCCGTGTCTCATATCAAATTTCGGACCGTGCCTGGAAAGGCCTGTTTCGAAAGAGTTACTCCAAGTTCGCGCAATAATTTCCTCGAAAATTAAGCAAGGCAAGTTGAAACTGGAGTTCATATACCAGAAAACACACGGGGAAAGCTGGGGGACCCACTGACGAGCCGAACCCCTCGCAGCTGCGTCAGGCAGCGGCACAAGATCGGCGAAACACGCGTGTCTGGGCTTTTAGCTAATATCTGTGTTGTTAGTACGGTAAATTATTGCACAATGCTATACTACTGGCTGCCTGTTGGCGGTTTGTGAATATTAAGCGGTTATTCCGCAGTAGCTGACGGATTTCAGCCCAAATATTCATATCAAATTTCGGACCGTGCCTGAAAAGGCCTGTTTCGAAAGAGTTACTCCAAGTTCGCGCAATAATTTCCTCGGAAATTAAGCAAGGCAAAACTCATACTCCTCTCCACGCTGCTTAAAAGGTTATATATGGCTCACGCATTTTTCATTGGGCGTGGACCACTTTGTATACTTTACAAACAGCCGTAATAAGCGGACAGATACGATGCTTTAGGAATGGACATTTCCCGATCTTAAAAATCTCATATTTAGGGGCCCTTTTGATATAGAATTGTACACTTTTGAAGAAGACGTAATCTGCTATCAAATAAATATAAGAAAGACCTCCTATGCATAGTTTCTATGGAACATATTTGAGATAATAAAGATCTGCAAAGGCGACGGGAGATATGGATGTTACTTAAGTAGCCATTTTTAACAAAGTGTAGTTTTTGACGGCGGTTGGAAAGGAACTTGCTCAAAAGACGGCATCCTGACGTATCTGAAATATTTGAAGATTATGGTGCCCTTTAATAAATAGTACAAATCTACTCAGGTTATCTTTTCAATAGGAAATATGTTTCAGAATTTCGGTTAATATTTCATTATGTAGCAAATGTACTGTAAATTCATTTATTCAGAAACGCCTACTGAAGCACCTAGTGGCCTGGCCTCCTAGATTTTAAAACCCACGTCGATACTGTCTAAAACGACTGATGAAGAAGGTGTCAAGTTAGATAGCCTAGGAATATTTTAAAAAGCGGTTTAAACTACGTGGTGAGTTTTTCTGCGTTCCTGTTGAATCCCCTCTTCAATCACAGAGAAGGCTAGACGGCCAAATGTGTCGGTCAAATCTGGAAGCGGAGTAAACTGCGAGAGATTCTACTGACGAAACCATGTGACGGCTGATGACAATCTGTCCAACTCCCGAACCATGATGTTAATGCTACTTATTCCTACGGGTTGTTTCATTCCCAGGCCTGATTTCCCACTGCAGGTCTCGCATGCATGCTCTCCCGTTTACCGCCTGAATTAGCTACAACTGCTAAATACTGCACTGAACCCCATTTTACTCAGGAAATATTCTGAGCAAACAACCATGCTCGCAAATTTTTTTGTCATGAGGCGTCTGTAGGACAATGCAGAGTCTCAGGGAGCTATGCAGCAAAAGGGAGCTGACACACGATACTTACTCCACCTCTGCCATCAGATCGCCCCTTCTGTAAACAGTTGCTCGTGTTTTTTGACGAAAAATCATTTGTCAACCAACTCTTCACTTGGGACCAATTATGGATTTGTGTAGATTTTCGTATTTGATTTATTAAAATGCAAATCCAGCGTACCGGTAGGAGTTCTGTTAGTTCTTAATAACTGGAGATGCCTAGTCGAACAATCGACCTACGAAGACGTTTGCTTGTAACCAGAATCTGTCCAGAGTACTCCACAGTTGAGAGCGAAGCTTCGCTAACTGAGCTTGCATTTTACCGACACGTGTTTCACTCCAGTTAGCGCACAGGTTCCCATTACGATTTGGAAACTACGCGCTTTTTCCGCAACAAGTGAATGCTCAATTTCCAATCAGAAGCTAGCGATCGCCCCATAAAAGGGGAGCACTCTCTGAGGAAATACGATGTGACATGAAATTTATTCAAACTACCGGGGAAACCTAACTCGTATGTGCGAGGCATCTGTTCATCACAAACGGAGGAGGTATTAGAGTTCACACGGTGCAGTTAAAATGCACCTACGCAACATCACCTCTTTGAACCTTTGGTCCCTTTGATGAAAATCAAGAGAACAGAAATCGCTCCTCGTTACCTTTGCTACTGCCAGTCACAGTCGGCGAAGTTCTAAGGGGAAACTAAAGGCAATTTACTCTTTTCTTTGCAGCAATAAATCAGAGAATGTTTCTTCCTGCCTTGCCCCTGCTTCGCCTAACTTACGTACTTACTTTGAATAACTTATTGCGGTATATGGGAGGCGAAAGGGTCATTCGTTTGAACTCGGAAGCTACAGTTAAACTTGTTTGATTGACTGCCCTCAGCTCCAAATAACCCCATATAGCCGATTTTTCAAATTAAATGTGTTCTTCAGGATTCCGTTTGGCAGATACTTGGGTCTCAAGCGCAGGAAATGGGACAAACGTACAATGTGGTCAGCTTCTATCCTCCAGTCCCTAGGATTTCCTGAGCAGGTACTGAAAATCAGCAAGTTGGAGTGTGTCCTCCAGCCTTAATTTTTCTTTTTTTCAATTCATGGAAACAGTTGGAACAGTTGCTTCCTTGACAGGCAAGCAAAGTGATTTTTTTCGTCTGCATCTTGTCAGCAAATTTTCCAGTTACCTTAGATTTGGTCGCTCTAGGCAAGGAACTCAAGCAGTCTTTCGAGTCGGACATCCCCGCCCACGTACTACAGGTGACTTCGCGCTGAGTCACAGGGGAGCGCCAATTCCCCAGTCCTTCCTTTGTCCACAACCCTCTTAGTCATTGCCCTAATCCTAACCCCGGTTTTCTCCTCCAGGCCGCGGTCACTTCTTAAATGACCTTTTTGTTTTCTGCGTTATTGTCCCGAGACATGAACCCAGACACTTCCTTCCCCAGGCCTTCATCGTCGCAATTATTGGTGTGGAGTTCCACGTCATATTTGGCCTCCTGACTGCTTGCCCCAAAGCCAGCTCTCATGGTGGTGCGAACGCCTTCTCCAACAGAGATTTCCCACCGTCCTCCCTGAGCTCCGGCCCCGGTTATCCAGTTAGGAAACCTTTCGCAGATATCCCAGCCTCACACTTCGCTCTCTGTCTTGCCGCCTGAGATTTCTGATCCTGTGCTGTTTTTTTTTCCTGCTCGTCTTGATAAGGCAAAGGCCAAATCTTCTCATATAGTGCAAGAAGAAATACAATCTGTCAGTCCCTTGCCAATTAGATTACAGTTGTAGCTACCTGCTCTTACGGTCTGTATCACGTCGGGGTCACCAGTTGCTGAGGCATGGTGGTCGCCAACTTGAAGATTCCCAAATCCAAAGGCGGGACAGACAGTCGGGTGGAAAAACTTTACTGAGACGGAGGGGGGGATGTACAGACAGTTCATCAAGAAGTCGCAGCGATCATCCTTACCAACCATTGACAGTCGAATTGCATGCGCCTGAGTTCTGTCCGGGTGCGGCTAATCGGTAAAAAGGGAAATATCGATCGGCGCAACGACACCGAGTAGGCAAAGACTGGCTCGTGCGTAGTGCTCGAAAGGCGTGCTAGGCGGACCGAAAGCGACATGGGCAAGCGGTGACGTTGACGACCGTGTGAGCGGCAAGTACACACTTTGTTTCCGTGTCGTGGACGGTAATTGGTATAGTTGTAGGGATCACATGGTCTTGAGCAGTATTGCCGCTCCCTGATCAGTAACCCATGTTTCTTCTTCAGGGCTTAATCTGAGCTCTTTTTCAGTGACATGCTTTCTTTAGGGCACACCAGGCTCGGATTTTCCATCAGATTCCAGTGGCCTCTAAAGACGCGGTCATAATGGAGGAGTTATATCACCAGTGGAAGGCTTTCTTCAACATCGCGGAGGATCCCGAGAAATGGATTGATCATCTTTCCTTAGTTCTGCTGGCAATAGAACTGCGAATGTTTCGCATTTGAACTGATGCTTGGTGCAAAGATCTGGCTGTCTATCGAGACTCCCACGAGACCTCGACTTACCTCCTGAACTGGCTCCGATAGTTTCTGCAAACACTTTTTGGTAATGGCTGGGTGAAGACGGCTAATGGGCCAGAAATGGCCATTCCAGTCTCCCTTGTCTTTGTCGGTAAGGCTAGTCTGCCTGTATTACGCGTCGCTGTGTGGCTGCTGGCGGGAGTCGAGAGAGAGAGAAAGAACCCTAGGGCGCGGCTCGATGAGTGACTTCCGTAATGCGATCGGTGAGTGTCCCTCTACCACAGCCAGGAGTGTTCGAATCACTTTACTTAGTTGTTTAAAATATGTGGTTAGATTTTTCGCCTTCCTGTTGAACCTCCTGTTCAACAGGGGGTGAAGTGGACGCCAATTACACTTGCCTGATAGCTGTCAGTCATTATTTATAGACTGGTGCCTCGTGTTTGGAGTTCTTTCAAGCTGACTTTCCAACCTGTTGCGTTAACTGTCGGGTTGCGTCTTCACTGAGTAAGACTCTTAGGCGTTTTGAGGCAGGGATACATTGTTTGAATTTTTAATAGCAGATGCGTGTCTGCGCACTGCCTTCCCTTATCAGGGTTTATACCTGGGACTCAGAGTAAGTACAGGAAATGGGCTAACTCATGAAATGCCAACCGAAATTCTGAAATGCGTCTTCGCGTCAAAAAGATTAACTAAGTAGAGTTGTAAAACGAATCAGCCTGCAGCAAAATTTCATAATAATTCAGTTACTTCGGGCAATCGGCTTTCAAACGAACTTCTTTCCGGTCGCATGCGAAAACTATACCCTGTAAAACATGACCACTTCAGTAGCATGAATTTTTCGCATTAATTTTCGATGCCCCTAAGTGTCTAATTATATTTCATGGTAAACAAGCATGAAAATATTCATTCTTTTGCTTATTCGATAGATAATTACTTCTTATTCCGATCTTATACTCAAAGGAAGGGGATAATTCGGTTTTTAAAAAGTTTCGAATCGTGGGACTTTGAAATACCGTCAAATGGCCGTTCATACATCGTCATGTCTCTACATTTACCAGTGTGGCTTGTAAAGTTAACAAAATGGATAAAATCCAGTGCTAAATTTTATGACATCTATATGGTTCCCCTTTATTATCTTAGATAAATGTATGGTTTTCCATACGCGGAAAATATGTGATTTGTAGTTTGGAAACCCTGAATCCAAGTGTAACGGTAGAGCGGGTTCAACATTATTCGGGAATGGGAAAATTTTTTGAAAACGGAATTATACCTCTCCTTTGAGTATAAGATTGGAAGAAGACGTACTTGTCCACCGAATGAACAAAATAATAAATATTTTTATGCATGTTTTCCACGAAATATAATTGGACATTTAGGGGCATCGAAAATCAATTAAAAAAAATTCATGCTACTTAAGTAGCCATTTTAAAGAGTGTAGTTTCTGCATGCAGCCGGAAGGAAGTTTATTGGAAAGCCGGCGTCTTGGGGTAACTGAAGTATTATAGAATTATGTTGCAGACTGACTAGTTTTACAACCCTACCTAATTAATCTTTTCGAAAAGAAAACGCATTTCGGAATTTCGGTTGACATTTCATGAGTTAGCCCACCTACTGTAGTCTGAGTAGGTCGTTCGTCAAGATGGCCAGGCTGAAATTGGCGTGTCATTGTGTGACAAACACACCAGGTTCCCAGATCCTAAATAATACATCTAATAAATTGTTCACCGGAGCTCTGGAATGCGTTTTCCAGTAGAAAGCATTGCTTAAGTGGGGTCGTAATACCGACTATCAATTGGCATATTTCAGTCTCACGCCAGAATATTGGTTAAAAAATGCGTTTCTACCCACCGGTGCACTTATGGATTCAAATATATTTTATGGGAAGCATGCACAAACAGTATCCTTTCTTGAACTCATTAGATAACAAACCAGGGCTTCTTTAAATTTTGTGCTTGAAAAAGGAGTCTTTTTCGGTTTTAAAGGTTTCTAAGGTTCCGAACAACTTTGAAACCGACTTGCCGTCACACCTGAATTTAGGGTTTCTCAGGCGTAAGCTGTATAATTTCCTTCTAAGGTAAATAATCTACTCCTTCATGGTATAAAAAGGCGCTATCTAGCCCTCATCAACTTTTGCAGTGGATGTGGTCTATACGGAATGCTTAATAAGGGAAAACTATTAAATTACAGGCACAATCCTATTTAAATGGATATTTCGCGGTCTTAAAAGTCTCATAATTGCAAACGTTCTTAAAATCGAAATTTACTCTCTTTTCAAGTAAAAAACTTAAAAAATATGTGATTTACTTCCAAATGGGACGGAAAAAGCTTGTTTTGTGCCCGTCTGCCATAAAATGCATTCGCATTTATAAAGTCATCGGAAATAAACAAAAAAATTCATACTACCTATATGGACACTTCTTAACGAGCGTGATTGCTGTAGGCAGTCAAAAGCTGGCGTTTCGGAATGAGTGAAATGTGTTAGGATTAGGCCTCATGATAATTATTATTGTAACCCTGCATATTCAGTCAGCGACCATTCTCATGAAACGATAATCAAATTCTGAGATGCGTTTTCGATTAGGAAGGATCACAAAAGGGGAATTGTAATTTTGATTAGTGTAGAACATAACGCATAAATAGTTTAGTCACGCCAGAGTGTCGGTTGTTGAATGCACTTATTTTCGGAAAGAAAATGATTACTGGTGAAGTACGACTGTTTCCCGTCGATTTATGATGCACTTAAAAAATCCAAATATAATTCATAGAACTAAGCGCTAATATATTCTTCATTCGAGGACAAAATTAGAAGACGTAACTTGCTGAAATATGCTGCACGTTCGTAAGTGTTACAAGCTCATTTAATTAACCCGTCCTACTCGAAAAGACATTTCGGAATTTCGGTTGCGGACTGTATATATGTGATAATGCGAATCTCGGATTCTTGATGAACCTCTGTGAGAACCCACTTTCAAGCGTTTTATCACTGGTACTTAAACAGTTTTACCCACTTTGCATTTATCGGGAAGGGGAATATTTACTCAAACAAGGACAAGAAGACCGTTTTAAAACTACAGTTTGTAAGAAAGAATGCGAGACAGTTACAGACCTACCGGGTTACAGATTTTTAACGCAAATCCGGTAGAATAGGGACTCATAAAATAGCTGGTTTTCCGTGGAAGTCGAAAAAAGTTTATTAATTACGTAATTAATTCAGTCACTGAGTGTGTGTGACTCTTCGAACCGAGAGGTCTACGGGCTTCACTGGTCTCGAAAAGAACGATTTACTACATGTTGTGAGTCGTTTCCTATTTCATAACTTACTCTGACGAACAACAGAAAAATCTACCTAAGAACAGGGGTCAGGTGATGTGGAAATGAAATAACTGCGTGATGGCAGTTACAGATGATTCCGTTAACGAAAACTGAAAAATATTTCCAAATGGACATGCGCCACCTCTTGAAGATAAAAATCTAATAAAATAAACATGTCCATGCAACCGAAACGTGGGAAACCGTTCGCACAGGCGTGATGTTTGTCCCTCAAAGTGCTGTGATTTGCGCTGCAAGCGATCTACGGTAGCTATCACGTTGAAGTGCCGATCCCACACGCATTCAATTTTGGCCTCAATGACAGGCAGCAATTAAGTCCGCGCGATAGCATCAACAACACATCCATTAGCAAAAACTGGCTGTTTGCCCTGTGTGGCCTGTTTCTGAAGACAAAACTGTTTCGCGAAAATAAACAAAAACACATTCCATGCAACAATGAAGTCTTTATGACCACTTGCACTTGTCCAGCTGATATTGAGCCAGGATCAACGTAGATGCCTAATCAAACAGAGAAGGGTTACACAGTTTGCCTGACACCCCAGTGCTAAATAAAAACAGACCAGAAGGACATCTGCCACAGTCTCGTCGCCGAAAAACCTGTCCAGGCTGTCTTCCGTATCGTACGCATAGGCTCTCTGACGAGCCCTGGCCCACGACCGAACGCTTATTTCTGTATAGTTAATCCGTTCAGAGAGACTAAAGGATCCCGCGTGTACTTATTGCTCCTAGGTCAAGAACAGCAGATCTGCTCTCGATATCTCTCGCTCTGCAAAACGTGTTTCCTACGACAGAGGCCATCTCGGGAGTAAGCACGCCTCTCCTACGTGTAGAATGCGGTTAGACACGAGATTACGTACCCGCGCACTTCACTAGAGGTTCAAGGGGAGAAACCTATACCCGTATTCTAACTGTAACCCTTACTCTCACCCTGGAATTAAGCGTAAGAGCACTTGTGACATGCGAGAGCACTCATTTCCTTGCCCACATAAAATACCAAAAGTGTCTCCGGTCTCGCAGCGGGATCAAGCTAGCACAGCAGCAAGTTGTCATCTGCGCGGACGTCGAAAATTACCCAGTTACTATTCCTTTAGTGGTCTGATTGAAAACAGTAACGCTTAGTGACCTAACTCATGAAATTTGTCGAAATTTAAGATTGATTGTCAATCCTCGCAAACCGACACCATTTCATGATTCAAATGCGAATGTTAAGTAAGTAAAAGTTTAAAAGAATTAGAAACATAAAAGAAATATTATAGGCAGTGCTGCGTTGTTTAGAAATGTTGATTTATTTTGAAAAGCGCAATATCTCGAAAACGTCAGAAATGGCTCTAATTAAGTAGAATTCGTTTTTAAATGTATATAATGTGTTCTCATATCAAAAGCGTAGTTAATATGAAAGAAGCCATTAAAAAACATTTACTAAGAGTGTTTTAGTGAAGTTTACATCTAAATGTCGTTTAATAAGTTATGCAATTCTATATATGACGGTTTGTCAACTGCCTACAATCAGAGTGTAGATTCCAAAACAGTTTTCCAGTGTTTCGTAAGTTCCTTGACTATTTCGAGTTAAATGAGATGGGGTTCAACAAGACAAGCTGGATTTTGCTTGATTTCGCCGATAGGGACGTCGTAGGATTAAAAGTTTTCATAAGGCGACATGCCATGGGGCCGGTCGGTGCCTAATAAGTTTACATACAACTGACAGGCTGGAACCGAGCACCCTCTCTCTCCCCACCCCTACGGGACGTTTAAACAAGAATTTCGGCAGACAGGCGATGTACGCTGCATGCAGGACTGGCGATGCAAGAACGGGGAGCGGCTAGAGTTCGGAAAACAAGTAGAGTACGCCAATAAGATGCGAGTGACACGGAAGACGACAGTAAATGACGCAATTCGAGGAGTTGAATTCGCATAAGCTAGGATTTGAGGATCTGCCTCCACGCCACGCCCAGTAGATCCGAACCATAGAGTTGCGAACCTACTGTTCCCGGGAGCAATATATCCACTCATATCCAGATCGGTCATGAGCCAAAGCAGTATGTTGATCGCCCCTCGCCCGCCCCCCTGAAAGGCCCTCAGCGCGGCTATCGTCGTACGAATAAAGGAGAAACTTGATGGATCGCCTGTACCATAAGCCTGCAACTCCCCACGGTATTTAAAATTTATCTCGTTGACTCCGGAGCCGACCAAATAAAAACAACATGGGGAGATAAATACCGGAATCGTCAGGTTTAGCAACCTACTTTGGCAAATTCACGCATGGAAAAAACCAGACAGAGACAAAAGACCCAGTAAGACAGACGTCCAAGTCAGGATCCAGCAAACAGCCAGCACCGTCCCATTTACAATGCGAGACCGATCTCATGAAGTGTTGGCCGGAATTCTGAAATGCGTTTTCGTTTATACAGGATTAATAAGATGGCGTTGTTATATTAACTATCATGTAGCATCACCCCGCAGTATTTCAGACTCGCCAGGATGTCAGCTTTTGAATGCATTTATTTCTGACCTCATGAAGAACCCGTACTCGGTAGAAAATGACTGCTTAAGTAGCATGTATTTTTCACATTGATTTTCGATGATCTTATAAATTCAAGTATATTTTGCAGAAGACACGCACAAAATATGCCTCCTTTTCCACATCTGGTGGCAAATCACCTCGTCCGCACATTTTATTTCCAAAGAAAGAGTGCCTTTTGATTTAAAAAAAATTCTGATTGAGATTTTTAAGACCGTGCAGTGTCCATACATACAGCATCGCACGTGTCCGTTTACGAATTTTCCTCGTGAAACGTACAACGCAGTCATTATTCATTGCAAAATCTTAAGAACTCTATACAGTATCTTCTTAAAGGCACTGAGGAATATGTGATTTTACTTATGCGGGAGGAATGCAACTTGTAGACGGAAATCGCAAAACGCTAATGCAACGGCTGACCAGGCTCAAAATTATTCGGGAATTGAGAAACTTTTCGAAACCTAATTATTCACATTTTTCGGGCATGAAATGTAAAGCAATGCGATTTTCTACCAAGAAAGTAAAACAAATTATATTTTTTGCATGCTTTCTATAAAATATATTTGAATTTAACGTCATCGAAAATCAATGTGAAAAATGCATGCTAATTAGGTAGTCATTTCCTACCGAGTTAGGTTTCTACGGGAGGTCAAAAAGAAGTGCATTCAAAAGCTGACATCCTGGCGAGCCCGAAATACCACGGGGTTATGCTACAGGAAAGTTAATATAACAACGCCATCTTATTAATCCTGCATAGTTGAAAACGCATTTCAGAATTTCGGCCAACATTTCATGAAATCGGTCACGCACTGTATCTCACTCTTTCTGGCCAAAAAGAAATTCCAGCACTCCAGTTGACATTTCATGACACTGACCACTGTACAGAATATCCAAGAGGACTAATGACAACTAGAACTACTGTGAAGTACTGTGGATCATAGTAAACTGCACAAAAATATATTTCAATGGAATTTTACAAGCTCCGCATTTACGGCCAGCCAGAAACCTACAAACGTACACTAGTAGTCTCCTCGGTCACTCCCTTATTTGCATATATTCCCGATATTTTGTGCGACTGCCTTCGAGGGCGTTAGCAGACGAGCGCTCCGGTGAGGGTTCTTCCCACGAGGGCGAAACTGCATCGCTCCGAACAATGCCTATTCCCGACGGTCGTCTGGTTTCCTGCTCGATCTATCGCTGGTGTCGCCTTCCTTGTTGTCCCCCCCCCGATTGGTATGTAGCAATCAGCCTTGTTTGTGCCCACCGTGATGTGTGAAAATGTTTTCTGTCTACAAAACAATCTGATCAGTGTAGCGAAGCCCAAATGACTGCATTTCCAAACTGCCACAATCAACAACCAGGAGCGTCGAACGTAACGACCAAATAAAACATGAGGCTGTTGTAGAGTTGTGAACGGTGTTAGGTCAAGTGTTCAAACCCTATTAGCCATATCATGCCTGCAGCCAGATTACGTGGAAAGACCTGAAGGTATTCGGAAGATTGAAGAGAAAGAGAGAGCTCCCAAGGACTTTGCATAGAGGAGCAGTTTAATGAGGACTAAGCGGAGAGCGGTGTATTTGTGTCTTGACGTCTCCGTAGGGGAATTCGGCGATACATTATGGAATGCTGAGTGGTCCTTTGCTCAGTTCATGCCATAGGGCATGACACAAAAACTCAATTAACATCGGGCGGGAGACTCCAATCGTAGGCCGACTTCACTACAATTACAGTGAGGTGAATTCCGTTGATGGAACCGGCTGGTTCCTTCAGACGAGAATGTATAAGCAGCAGGTGAAGGGGCGCGAGCACGAGCTTAAATCAAGGCGAGAAATAGACGCCTTTTTAAGGGGCAAATGGATTCCGAAGTGATTCAGTTGAGATACAGGATCGGGATGACAACCGTAAGGCAGGAAGTCTGCCTACCTGAGACGCAGAAACCACAGCAAGTAAACAACTGAATGCCTATTTACGTTGGGAACGAATCCTCAACCCACTGTGAATCCTAATTCCGCTCCACAGAACTGGTTATACCAGATGTAACGCCCCTGGACTTGGACAGAGTTGTTTGAATGAGGTGACACTTTTTCCGCGCGAGGACCTAGGGTGGCGATGGCGTAGTCGCGTGTCGGTGAAGATAACCGGTGTCCCTCCCTCTCTCTTCTGCCGATCCCTTTCCCCCCTCGTCGTACCGTAACGTAACGTATCGTCCGTACCGCTCGCCTCCTCGCTACATCGGCACTCCCTCGGCCCTTCCCTGCAGTTGCCCCCAGCGCTGCGCTCCCCATCGGTTAACTAGCTGGCATGTTGGCATCGTCTCTCCACCCAGACAGGTCATTCTACAGATGTAACCATCCTACCTGTACTATTAACGATTATTATACGTTTCCCCGTGCAATCCCGTCATATTACACTTTATCTCTCATTCGACATGCCTTCTTCTTCTGTGTATGGATGTGTATCAAGGAATGCTAACAGCTCCGTTCAGGTCTACCCCGGCCAAGAGCTCTTCTCGGCGTTTCCTTACTCCGGTGTGTGCTACCCTTGACGTCCTCGGCCGCTACATAGAGGAGATTAGATTTACGCTTTAACCAACGACAGCAACGACAAAACCACTACGGGTCAGAAGGAAGAAGATGGCTGAGCAGCCTGATAAGGAACGCGCCAGTGCAAGCCGTATTTGGCCATGTTACCATCATTCATTCTTAGTGTGCCATCGCCGTAGCCAGTCCTGTTTATTAAAGCTGAGGAGCGGAACAAGGGCAACCCCTGTGTGCCTAATCGCCCTTTGGCGAGGTGAGAGATGACAGTTCGACCGTGGCTGCTGACGATGTCCATCATGTGATTTACAGGGAGGTGAAGTAGGCACGGTGACTTGCGCGTGAGTCAGTTTATAATGATAGTAGACTTGCGCTGCATCTACTGTACTCTCTCCGCCTCCTCGCCGACCTGAGCCCGATGTCAAGGCTAAGCCAAGAAGACCAGAGGCGAGGGGGCGGGGCGCAGGTGGATAGCGCCGCCGTGGCCCCATCCTCCGGTCCACAAAACAATTGACCAGGATTTTAGCCAATAACACGATAGGACAGAGGGAGGAGGATGACTGGGCAGCCACGCTCACGACGCAGGCGCATCTACCGGCAGGGTACCAGGTGCCAGAGGTCTGCCAGCGTATATCAGACTGTGCGGGCCATGGTTTACGTATCCTGACACAGCGCTTACAGGCCCAGAAGGGTGGCACGTGGTCCTGCACTTGCCTTTGCCGTTTTGGAGGTGTAGAATGGAGCGCCAAGGTGTGGACTCTGACGCACCAGCTACCTGCTGCCTCCCCGCCTCCGGTCTTCTTGACTCTGTCTTGACACCGGCTCCAGGTGGAGAAGAGAGAGAGAGTGCGGTAGATGCTGCGCATGTTCACTATCACCATAGGCTAAGCCACGCGCGAGCCACCGTGCCTGCTTCACCTTGCTGTGGCGCACACTTTGGACATCAGAAGATGAAGATGCGATCACCGGAACAAGAAATTTATTTGCCTGACGTTTCGGATCCTTACTCGAATCCATCATCAGAGACATTAGCAGATAAAGGTGATTGTGGCACCAGGAGTGCAGTATTTATAGCACGTGGCTGCCGTGGGACCGTATGCGCACTGCAATTAACAGTTCTCGTAATCACCGCTGGGGCCGTAATTGATGCGGTGGTGGCTTGTCGGTCCGAGTCCGAGTCGTTAATTGCCGCGATTTCGTCATCCGTGCTGGATGCTGGTGTGACGATTGCTCGGCAAACTGGCTCACTGCCACCGTGATGATTGCTCGCCCGCGCCCTCCCCACGTGACTGATTCTCCTGCCCAGGGAAAATCGCAGTACGCTATAGGGTACCGGGGGGTCATTGTGCTTGTTGATGGATTGCGGGCCTGAGAACCATGACTCGAGCAGCTCGCGGCTCACGCGGTTGTCACCCCTTGCGAGGATTTCGGCCTCTTGAAATTTGAAAATATGGCCGGGTCCCGTCGAGTGTGCCGCCACTTGAGAGTTAGCGTCTCCCCGCCTCACTGCTGCTGCGTGCTCGGCAAGTCGCGTACGGAGTAATCTCCCAGTTTCTCCGACATAATTGCTTTGTCCGCAACTACACCAGATCCGGTAAATGACTCCAGACGTGTCCTGCCGTGGCAGCGGGTCTTTTGGCCTCATGACTTGGCGCCTAATGGTTGCTTCCGGCCTGTGTGCAACCGCAAATCCAAGTGGAGTGAGAAGACGACTGACGGCTTCCGAGACGTTCTTCACGTACGGAAGAGCCCGCCAAAATTTGGGGCTAGTTGGATTTGGTCTCTGGTGTCCTTTTCGTATGCACTGGTTGACAAAGCTGCGCGGGTAAACATTAGCTCTCATTACCCGTCGAAGATATTGTAGTTCAGCAACCTTGTCTTCCATTTCACTACAGTGCGTCTCAACGCGCCGGTATAGCGCCCTTACGCAACTGCGTTTGTGACTGATCGGGTGGTTGCTATTGAAGTTCAGTATTTGCGTCGTATTTGTCGCTTTCCTGAACATTTTGGTTTTTAGGCCACCACAATCTTTGCGGCAGACGAGGACATCCAGGAAGGCCAGCTGATTGTTTTCCTCCTCCTCCATCGTAAATTGGATGTCCGGGAAGACGGCGTTGAGTTGTTCTTTGGACATCGTCGCACTCTACGATCGGACTGTTAGATGTATGCTGGTTGTTGCAGGGCTAGTCACCTCTGTGTGTGTGCAATGCGGACCGAGCGTTCAACCAGTGAGTGAAACGCGGAACAGCTTTTTGATGTCATAGGGCGACGGTTATCAGTAGGTCCGTCTAACTGAGCCCTAGAGGACAGTCGTTGGAAGTGCGACGGAGGAGGGAATCGTTGGCCTACTGTCCCATGGCATCGGAGAGGCTGTATGTTAGGCGAATAAGTGACAAGAGAGGGCTGGTGAATGTCCGTTTTGCCTTCTTATCTGTCCGTTACTTAGGCAGGTGAAAAACGCCCGCGGTCTAAGTCTTCTGTCGCGACTGTTCTGCTGCACCCCTCCCCACCTTTTTGGAATATACAACATGGAATTACTCAACGAGATCCTGTCCAAGTCTTTGGAACGGATATTATTAGACCCTGTCGAAGGTCAGTCCACTTCCGAGGGAGAAGATCAGCGAGGTTGCACAGCCCGTTTGATTGGACGGTAAAGCGCAGGTGATTTAAAATTTTCTCTATGGTAAATCAGCAGTTGCGCGGAGTACCCAGATAAATAGCATCGCGAAGTATGTGTGAGGTCAGTATCGGACAAAGACGGATGGATAATGAACCTTAAAAATGTTTGCAGTGAAGATCAGCATTCTCATAAGGAATATCAAAATGCAGTTTGCGTCTGCAAATAGAGTCTCTCACCAGTAATATTTCATGGCCTAACACCCCATCGTACTCCTGAAGCGAGGACCAGTCAAAACTCTTGCACGTATCTGGTCGCCCAGCGATTAAACAAATCTAACCTTTTAATTATTATTTGTGGAGGGTTTATATCAATGCTACTTCCATATAAAAGGCATCTGAAACCAACTGCCAGCCAATAAATTTTTTTTCACTAACTGGGGGCAATTGCGCCCACGCGTTCGAAAATTAGCTGAGAAGAGATAAACACTAAAAAAAAAGTTTGCCACGAATAATCGTGACAACATCGCTCTTCAGACTGAAGCACATTTTGGAGAACTGGCTGCGATCGGTTTAAGTGCACTCCTAAGGATTGTCTAACGCCCTTTTTTTTACCAAAAACCCTCCCACTGTCCGATACTTTTGAATTTACATCTCAGGAGTGTACGTTTGAAGTGGTTGAGTGCGGAAAGTCTCCCCAGCTTCTTCGTCGATATGCAGGCATGTGCAGGGGTTTCGAGCAGAGTCGCAAATTGCGGTAGGGGGGTCGGTTACGCTGTCCTGGTCCCAAATATAAGTGCAATGCGTGCTGTGCAAGTAAAGTAAGCCGAAGAAGGATGCTGAAATCGTTATTGGGAAAAGTAGCCGCGGCTGGAACGGAAAAGGCAACCCGACGTATGACAAACCTGCCGCGAGATTGAAGGAAGCCTAGAATCCCCGCAAAAGACCTGGCTAACAGGACGTGAGGGGCAGCAATATCCCAAACTCAACGGTAAACCTAACCGTAGCCTCAAAAGTAAACCTAATCCTTGACGTAATCATAAACCTAACCTCAAACTTCCAACAAACACTAGCCCTAACCCCCAAGGCTAACCTTAACTCCAACACTAACCTTAACCGTAGTCCGAAACCTAACCCTAGCCTTAACCGTAACCCTAATCTTTTTGATTAAAGTACCCATGTGGTTGTGCGTTACTTGTGGCCTATAAACACTCCATTCCTTATTCCTCTATAAATCTCATATGCGACTGTATCTGATGATGGTTTCGGATTTGAATCCGAAACGTCAGGTAACAGTGGCTGAATTTTATTCTAAGCAGCAAAAGACATGGTTGACAGGATGCGAGGGGCAGCAATGCCCCAAACCTAACGGTAAACCTAACCGTGACCTCAAAAGTAAACCTGATCCTTGACGTAATTGTAAACCTAACACTAACCCTGAACTTAACACCAAACCTAACCCTAAGCCTGCCACTGACACTAGCCCTAACCCACACCCTAATCCTAACCTTAACCGTAACCTA
The DNA here is from genome assembly GCA_902702965.1 of Spirometra erinaceieuropaei. Lineage (NCBI taxonomy): Eukaryota > Metazoa > Platyhelminthes > Cestoda > Diphyllobothriidea > Diphyllobothriidae > Spirometra > Spirometra erinaceieuropaei. The sequence continues at coordinate 347,155 of CACRXP010000325.1, read as the reverse complement.
ATCCTAACCTTAACCATGACCTTAAACTAACACTAACCTCAACCCCGACCTTAACACTAAACATGAACCTAAACCGCAATCAAGACCCTAACCCTAACCGGAAACCTTAAGACAAATCCTAACCCTAGACTCATTTCTAAGCCAGACACTAACCCTACCTCTAAACAGAAACATCAGGTTGCCCTTTTCCGTTTTAGCTTTGGCTACTTTGCTTGCAATGCCCATATTGCACTTACACTTGGGACCAGGACAGCGGAACCGACCCCAGCCCTTATGAGGTTCAGTCTCATCCGATTCATTATAGTGGGAATTTGGTTATTTCCTAAAGGTGAGGGGTACCTCTAGGTCGACCTCACCATCTCTTCCCTTCTCCATGTAGCAGTAACTTGTCCGGGTCAAGTCGACTGAAAATTCGTGCCATACAGGGACCCGGGTCTAACAGAAGTGAGAGGTTTTACGAAGGCTACATTGAGAGTAAGCCATTGCAATCCATCCATTGTCCCGGTATTGGATCACGTTAGCCCGTTTGACATACCTTATTAGGGCAAGGGTCGGTTACGCTGTCCTGGTCCCAAGTGTAAACGCAATGTGGGCAGTGAAAGTAAAGTAAGCCGGGGGGGGGGGAGTGCTGAAATCGTTAATGGTGAAAGTAGCCAAAGCGAAAACGGAAAAGAGAGACCCGATGTTTCGGTTTACAGGTAGGGCTAGTTTTGGGGTTTGGGTTAGTGTCAGGCTGAAAATTGAGTTTAAGGTTAGGGTTTGTGTTAGTTTTAAGGGTTTCGGTTGGAGTTAGAGTTTGGATTGTGGTTTAGGTTTAAGTCTGGTGCTAAGGCTGGGGTTGGGATTAGGGAGGGCTACGGTTGAGATTAGGGTTACGGTTAAGGCTAGGCTTGGGGTTGGGGCTAGGGTATGTTGTAAGTTTAGAGTTAGGTTTATAATTACGTCAAGGATAAGATTTACTTGTGACGTTACGGGTAGGTTTGCCGTTGTGTTTGGGTATTGCCGTTCTGCGTTCTCTGTCAGCCAGGTCTTTTGCGGGGATTCTAGGCTTCCTTCAATCTCGCGGCAGGTTTGCCATACATCAGGTTGACTTTTCCGTTCCAGCCTCGGCTACTTTACCCAATAACCATTTCGGCATCCCCCTTCGGCTTTCTTTACTTTCAGTGCACCCACATTGTGCCTACACATGGAACCAGAACAGCGTACCCGACCCTTGCCCAAATTTCCAACTCAAACTGCACAACTCATTGCTTCGCACTCCAATACAATTCAAACAAATACTCACATTTTACCCCTGTGATTTTCAGTTGTATGACCGAATATGCTAAGAAATCTTGCAGAAATATCTAGCAGTAAAGTGTTTGCATTGTACTCAGTTTACGAACTCCAAGAATTGATTAATCAGGAGGCGGGGAAACATGCTTGAATTCTCCGAGGGGCACAAAGCCATCAGTGCGTGCGAACTCTGGGTTCTGAGAGTTTTCCCCATGGAATATCATTGATGCCGCAATAGAGAGCTGCAATAATGACTCTTTTCTAACTTACTGAGCCTATTGTGAGAACAGAAAGACCGAGATTAAGTTGGCAAAACTGTGATACGTGGTGAAGTTCAGTGTACTTTTCCGACTTTTTCAGGAGTTCGAGGGCGGATTTCGGTTTTGACGCAAGATTTGAACTTCCTTTCCAGAAGTAAACTTTGTTTGTATGTGAGGCCTTTTTCCAGGCGCATATTTTTGTTAGCAAGTTCTGGCCCAAGTGTTTTCCACGCCCCACAAAAACAGTGGAAATTTTATTAATTCCTACCATCACCTCTCTGTTTTAGTTTTTTTCCAGTCGAACCGCTCGATACTAAACTATACGGGGCCCATTCTCTTAATTTATCCTTCTCAACCTTTCCCTTAATGTCAGTCCTTCATTTGCCATCAGATTTCAAGGCTATTGAATCCTTTAAAGCATAGAATCGCCGTTTAAAACTTGGAAGAATCAATTTGTACCCTTGACAAATACACTTTAGTGTTCTTGTCTGTTAGTATAAAGACCTACCAAGCCTTTTTTCAAGACCTTACAAAGAGACAAGAGTGATTTAAACCCATTGTCGCTTGGGAATTGTCCGCTTAGCTTATGCTTTTACACACACCTTGGTGACATCTGCCCCGGTTTATTTGGATAGAAATGTTAAAACATTTATTATGACCGAATATATTTTATTTGTTGAGTCAGAAACACTTAATAGGAACATTTTCCTCTCATTTAGTGCGTCTTCTGTTGTGTTTTTGTTTTATAAAGTCCACAATCTCCCCCAGTAGGAGTTAACTGTTCCCAAATTTTTCCCAGTGTAGACACTCATTCTGCTTCGGCCACATCCTTCCTACCGCTCTTTTTTTCTTTTTTGCTCTTTCGATGTTCGTCCAGCACAATACCTTTCAAACTAGAAGGATTTCTTTTAGGGAACTCATAGTTTGAAAAAAGACGAAAAAAGTTAAGTACTCTGATAGGGGGGGGGGAGGGGTGCGCTCACCGATCGTTCATACGGAACTCACTCGTTCCGATGTGCCTTAAGGGCTCTTTCTCGAGCCCAGCCAGCAGCCACACAGCGGCGCACGATATAGGCAGAATGGCATTGCCGACAAAGACAAGGGAGACTAGAATGGCCATTTCTGGCTTATTAGCCGTCGTCAGCCAGTCATACCCAACCCCGAAGTTTGGAACGCCCGAGGCTTGAACTCGCGACCTGTTAGTTAAAAGTTCACTCCTCTAACCACTGGGCCACAAGCCCCTACTGTGTGTCCTGTAGGGTCACGTGAACAGACCACTTCCGACCAAATCGTCCGTTGGCTGACACATTTCGGCGCAGTATCACGGGCTAGGGGGTTCAGTCTTTTAGAGAACATTCCTCAGTGGATTTAGCGATAAAGCGCCCTTCGAAAAACATAAAATGTCATCTCCTATCTTGACATCCCACGGTAAGGCATAAATGAAATTGCCTCCTGACATCGGGCGTCAGGACCTCCTGAAAATTCGATTGAAATGCTTAACTTATACTTTCAAGTACAAAGCCTCCCCCCAGCCAGTTTCCAACATTTAGTAACATGGGGCATAGCTACAGAAAATTCGTATTAGACAGGATGACAGTCTGCGGCTCAACGTCTATCGGACCATCGCATATCTGCCTCGGATATGTCAGTCCAGTTTGGCTGAACAAGTCTAAGCGACCTGGTGATAATTTAAAAGCGGAGGGGCCGGCAGAACAACCTCCCAGGAGGACCTAGGTCGCGAGTGTTCCCCACACTCCAACGTCGGGCAAATGAGATTCTTGTCCCAGTAGTCGCACTTTCTTCTACTACGGCTCTTCTCGAGTGTTGTGTGGACAGCGCCGGGTGGCAACACAGCTGGTCTTGGCGCAAACAAAAACTTGCTAGGCTGTGTGTACAGTGGTGGCGCAGACGGCTACTGGGCCCCTTTGCATGGCCCAATGTGTCTTTCGTGTTTCACCTAGATGGAATACGTGTTTTCACCGACAAAACCATCCAGAAAGGGCAAACCCGTAAACAAAGTAGGTGGTGTTGGGGGTGGATTCGTTGTCCATAGCTTCAGAGCAACTGGCGCGCGTGTTGTCCATGACTGACTCTCTCTCTCTCTGAGTGGATTAACTCTGAGCATGTGAGTACTCTGTCCTAGACTAGTGCTCCTTTAAAACCCTTTGGGAGGGGTGTTCCAGGCAGCTTTGATGGGTTCTTGGATGCCAAAGCTGCGGTCTGTATTCGAAAATGCAAATCGCGAAAGTCTTTTCAGCCAAAACGGATACTTTGCAGCGAGCTTTTTTGGTGGGATCGCAGTTGGTAGCCAGGCATTATACGTTGATACCGTCGACGTACGTATTTGTTATCAGTGGGTGCGCTTATCTTGTCTAGGGAACTTGTTATCAGTTAGTGTGCTCCTACTGGGTTAGGCAGATCGCCCGTTTCGGTCAGGCTGTTGGGTTTAGTGAGGGTTAGGTTTAGGCGTAGGTTAAGTTTTAGGATTAGGGTTTGCGTTTTAGGGTCAGGTTTCGGTGTTAGGATTAGGGTGTAGGTTCCCGTGAGGGTTCCCGTTAGGGTTACGGTTAAGGTTAGGGCAAGGCTTAAGGTTAGGGTTATGGTTAGGTTTTGGATTAGCGTTGGGTTTTAGGATTTTGGTTAAGTTTCGTTTTTGAGGCCTAGGGATATGCTTTACGGTTGCGGTCAAGGTTGGATTTTAGGGTTAAGTGTAGGGTTTAAATTTCTACCATTGTTCCACCTACTTAGAACTTCCCAGCACTTTCACTAGTACCTTTTCTTTTACCCAGAAACTCTAGCATTCCTCTGCCAGCCCTTCCATTTACCCCACCCATATAACCCCATTTCCCACCATTCCCGTACGACAGGGACCTGGTTGTCCGCCTCCCCATGCCTGGCTACCAACTGCGATCTAACCCTTTTTTTCCTGAATGACAGTCGTTCGGGTTGAATGCGGAAGGCCTCGGGTTAAATTCCAGGGACACTTATCCCCGTGTCTTAACTGTAACCCTGACTCCCCCCCTCTGGAAGGGGGAATGGTGGGTTGGGGTGGGAGGGGGCGGGGGAATGGTGCATATTCCTGTGCCTTTACGTCTTTCGATTGCGACTCTACGCCTACCCAATGTGATCATGTAGTCTTCCCGCGAACGCAGACTTTCCCTGTCTCTTTTGTCATAGACGCCTTCTTCCCCCCTGCGTAGATAAAACCCTGCCTTTCCTGCAGTCTCCCACGCGCCTTTGGCCATGGATCGCTCTTTGTCGTTCATCCATTCTGGCAATGCCTGCCCGCGATCATTTAGACCTGCCTGCCTGGCCAACAGTCCTGCTTATATTGAAATTCCGGCAGTCCCTGAGGACGAACACCTATTCAGTACATTGTATGTAGGACTTTTTCCTGGAACTCCCAGTGGAACAGTGACTCAAAGTTAAACTGGCCTGGTCTATTGCGTCAAAACATAAAGGGAAACTCTGCTAATTCACGTGCCGTTGGCAGGCATGTCTGAGGCTGCTCAGAGGTAATGCACTGGCGTTGAGGAGTTACTTTGTGGACTTGCTGACTCCTCAAGGTACGTTCAGATTGGAAAAGTTTAGAGATCCGGGAGGATTATTAGAAGAAGAACATTGGCTCTCCGGAAGACGTTTATTTAACTGCTGACGTTTCAAAGAGCTGGGTCGGCTCTTCATTGTCAAAGCGTAAACTGCACCTAATCGATCAGAAATTTAGTTTAAAGTGGCAATTTGTGTTGGCCGGCCTCATGGGAAGATATAGCCCTGGACTAAGTGAATTTTCGTGCCACTTTAACTATGCACGTAAAATTTGGACTATTTTGCGCTGGTGTCTTTCAGTGCTAGCAGCTGTCCGTTTAGGTTTCATGAAGTGCGAGAAATTCTCACATGTCTTGCTGGCGGACTAGAGATGATCCATAGTTGAAGTAAACAAATCATACGACCCTCCTAAGACCAAATAACTGACCAGAAGATAGTGTAGATGACGCCGCATGCTAATCCAAAGAGGCCCGCACCTGGAGCTAAGAAGATGTGATCTGGAAATGGAAACCGCAGTTCAATAATAGTTGAGAGCTGCTGAATTCTAGGACTTTCGCAAAAACTATCCTGACTCGGTTCTAACGTCTCCGCAACGTCTACTTTGAGGCTGCTGCTCTAACGTACGATAGGTGGGCTAATTCATGAAAAGTCAACCGAAATTTCGAAATGCGTTTTCGTTTTGGAATATTAATTAAGTAGGGTTGTAAAACTAACTATCTCGCAGCATAATTCTATAATAATTCGGTGACCTCAGGATGCCGGCTATCGAACGAATTTCTTTGGGTTGCATGCAAGAACTACACTCTGCGAAAATTACTGCTTAAGTAGCACGCATTTTTCTTATTGATTTTCGATGCCCTTGAGAATTCGATCGTGTTTCATGGAAAACATGCATAAAAATATTCACTCTTTCGCCTATTCGGTAGGAAATTACCTCTTTTTTAACTTTATACTCGAAGGAAGGGTATAATCCAGTTTTAAAAACTTTTCCAATTCCAGAATTACTTTGAACCCGACCTATCGTTGCACTTGCATTCAGGGTTTGCAAATTACAGGGGCGTGCATTTTCCGCGTACGGAAAATCATACATTTCTCTACGGTATTAAGAGGGGACCATGTGAGCTTCATAAAATTTAGCAATGGATTTGAGTCATATCGCTAACTTTACAAGCCACATTGGTAAATGCAGATATATGACGTTTTATGGACGGCCATTTCACGGTATTAAACCTCTTAAAACCGAATTATACCCTTCCTTCGAGTATAAAATTGGAAGAAGACGTAATGTTATACTGAATGAGCAGAAGGATGGATATTTTATGCATGCTTTCTATGAAATACAATTGAATTTTTAAGGGGATTGAAAATCAATGAGAAAAATGCATGCTATGTAAGTAGTAATTTTTTGCAGTGTAGTTTTTTGCATGCAACCCAAACGAAGTTCATTCGGTAGCCGGCGTCCTGAGGTAAGTGGATCATTATAGAATTACACTGCGTGATGATCTCTTTTACAACCCAACTTAATCAATCTTCTCAAAACGAAAACGCAATCCGGAATTTCGGTTTACATTTCATGAGCTAGCCCACCTACCGTAAGTAAAAGGACAGTTTGGGCATAGGATGCGATGCAATACTCCCGGCTGTTCACAGGAATTTTATCTGTCCTTAATTCTTATCCCCCTGCTGCGCCCAGACAAGCGTGTTTCGCCGATCTTGTGCCGCTGCCTGACGCAGCTGCCTGGGTTTCGGCCCATCAGTGGGTCTCCCGGCCTTCCCCGTGTGTTTTCTGGTATATGAGCTCCAGTTCCAACTTACCTTGTTTAATTTCCGAGGAAAGTAATGCGCGAACTTGAAGTAAATCTTTCGGAGCAGACACTTTCAGGCACGATCCGAAATGTGATAGGAATATTTGAGCTGAAATCCATCCGCTACTGCGGAATAACCGCATAATATTTCCAAGCGCCAACAGGCAGCCACTGGTACCATAATAACAAAACAAGTATTGACTATTAGCTGTTGTTCTGCAGTAGCTGATGGATTTCAGCTCAAATATTCATATCAAATTTCGGACCATGCCTGACAGTGTCTGCTCCGTAAGATTTACTTCAAGTTCCCGCATTAATTTCCTTGAAAACTGAACAAGACAAGCTGTAAGAGTCCCCCACACCATGACAGAGTTCTTCATATTAGCAGAGCTTCTGTCAGAAAGACACGGGTATACGAACCCAATAACTCTAAATTTGACCCCATCCTGGACCCCAAACGTTAGCACTAACCCTCATCTCCCCGGAAACTACACTAGGTGTGCTAACTCATGAAATGTCAACTGAAATTCTGAAATGCGTTTTCGTTTCGAAAATGGTAATTAAGTAGGGTTGTAAAACTAATCGTCGTATAGCATGATTCTATAATAATTAAAGTACCTTGAAATGCCGGCTTTCGAACGAACTTAATTCCGGCCGCATACAAAGATTTTACTCCGTAAAGAATGACCACTTATATGGCATGCATTCTTCTCATTGATTTCCGATGCCCTTAAATATCCAATTATATTTCACGAACAACAAGCATAAAATTATTCGTTCTTTTGCTCGTTCGATAGCAAATGACGTCTTCTTTCAATTTTATGCTTGAAGAAAGTGTATATTTTGGTTTTCAAAAAGTTTCTGATTGTAGGCTTGTTTAGTACCCTGAAATGGCCGTTCATGAAACGTCATGTCTCTGCATTTACCAATGTGGCTTGTAAAGTTAACAATTTAGCCCAAACCCACGTCTAAATTTTATGAATCCCATATGGTTTCCGCTTAATTCCGTAGAGAAATGTAATGTTTTTCCTACGCGGAAAATATACGGCTTGTTCTTTGGGGACTCTGAATGCAAGTGTAGAGGTAGGTCGGGTTCAAAATTATTCGAAAATGGAAAAAGTTTTTGAAAACCGAATTATACCTGTCTTCAAATATAAATTTGGAGGAAGACGCCATTTTCTACCGAATTAGCAAAAGAGTAAATATTTTTATGCATGTTTTCCATGAAATATAGTTGAATTTTTAATGGCACCGAAAATCAATGGGAAAAATGCATGCTACTTAAGTAGTCATTCTTTGCAGAGTATACTTTTTGCATATAGCCGTAGAGAAGTTTGTTCGAAAGTCGGCATTTTAAGGCAACTTAATTATTATAGAATTATGCTGCAGGATAGTTAGTTTCACAATTCTAATTACTCAGTCTTTTCGAAACGAGAACGTATTTTGGAATTTCGGTTGACATTTCATTAGTTAGCCCACCTACTGTAGCCTGAGGTCCCCGGAACGGAAGGCGTTCCTGTCTTTCTGCCTCCAAGAACTGCTAGTTTTCGACGAGAACAATGCACGATCTGACGTGTTGTCGCGGCGAAGTGTCCTGCCCACGCCTGGGATGTCAACTGATGCAGCTAATTTGTGGTTCGAGGAGTGCTCAACAAAAGCGAGGGTCTCAAACCAGTAAGACAGTTTTTCTCAGTATCCTGACACAAGTACGAACCGTTGAAGGTTGTGTCGGAGAGTAGCCTTCCTTGAAAGGTATTCGGCCGTCCAAGTGCTGATCTTCAGCCTCTGAAAGGAGCCACATCTTTCCTTTACGGCCTTGAATGTTGCCGACTTTATTTATGCAAAATAGGGCATTTCTCAGAGGAACGGGTTCCTAAGCAATGTCCCTGATTCTTTAAAGTTGCAGAGATGTGGACAGTCGAGGGACATCTGAAACCTCAGCTGATCAGATGCGCTAACGTTGTCAGTGGTAGAACATGTATTTTTTGCATAAATTCCACTTGGTACCGAACTACTGAATATGCTGGTTTTCGAGCGCAAGAGACTGCTCGGACCCTGTTGAACTTCACCGTAGGCTAATAAGAACGTTGTGGTCAGTAGCCCTCCGTTGAACGATTTCGTGTCCGCTTTGGCTATCTCACCCTAACAAACCTCCGGTTCAAACAGTGTGTATTTACTTTACTGGACCCGACAAAGGAATATGGGCCTCTCATGTGACCTTGTTCTGAAATACGGGAAGGTTAGAATCCGGAGACCTAGTGTTGGGAAGTGAGTACAAGACGTGGCGTATGATATGAATGGTATTACCGATCGGTTAACGTCCCTCTATCGTTGTATATTCCCTATCGCAACCGACAGGGCAACGAGCCCGTTGCTCAGCGGTTAGAGGCGCTGGAATTCTAACCAACAGGTCGCGGGATCGAGCCCCAGGTGTTCCACACTTTGGGGTTGGGTATGACTGACTGACGAGGGCTAAAAAGATAGAAATGGCCATTCCAGTCTCCCTTATCTTTGTTGGTAATACCATTGTGACTAAAGCACACTCATAAATGTAGAAAACTGCATCAGCGTACATCGGACGCAGTGACAAAAGTCCAGATAGACGGCTCACGGGAGAACTAATGGATGTTTTTGCTGATATCAGACAGGCCCCTAGGCAACAGTGTGCATCAAACGCATGTTACCGTTTGTCGTAAAAATTCCTCTCCTGCTGAATTTCGAGGGCGACTGGTTTCCAAATTTTTTGTGTAGTTACGACAACGCGTACTTAACTGTGTCCACGCCCAGGGTGTTCTCCCAGCTCGAAAAAAATGGACAAAGAGAGATAATTTTCCTGGGAGAATTCAAGCTGGCTACGAGCAACCGAAGCCTGCCGGGGCCTTACAGAGGCCGTTGCACTGTGTCGAATGAGGTGGTTGCAATTTACGCATTCCTCTTGGACGGCTATCGCAGGAAAGGACGCCCTGACGTTGAGGGTTTGCCTGGCTTTAAGAAGCGACCCGATATAAACTTGGGACCACTATCCGACACGCAGAAAACGACCATAAGGAATAAGTAAGTGCCAATGTTAATCGTCACATAAGGACAGACCTGGCCAACACCACCCTGCAAACCTGGGCAACCCACCAAAGTCCAACACTTTTACCTCAGTCCTCTTCGAAGGATATGAAAAATGAAGTGGCAGGCTAGAACGCTCTGTCTGAAGTTGCGGTAGAATTCGCCTCAAAACGAAACCGGAGATGCACAGGACTGTCATCCTGAATATAGTACTCTACGGTGCGGAGACTTGGACAGCAGTTACACAAACGACACACAATAATTCGGCCGTCGTCTTTGACGATGTCCACCGTGTGCTCCACAGCATGATGAGAGCCAAACGGTGACTTGTGTTTGTGAATCTATTTATAGTGAGTGCGGACTTACACAGCGTCTACCGTACTCACTCCTCCTCCCCAACATGGACTCAGTGTCAAGACGGAGTTGAGAGGGCCGGAGGCGGGGAGGGCGCAGGTGGATGACACTGTCAGGCCCGCAACTTGGCGTTCCACACCACACCCCCTCGTCCATACAGCAAACGACCTGGGTTTTGACCAACAACGAAGGGGTGGCTGGCACGGCCGGAGCTGCACCTGGGCGTGCCGTCACACCTGGCTTGGATCGCATGGATTAGGAGTGTCATAATGGCCCCACTAAGAAGGAGCCATTGCAGCCCGACTCTTAGACCACTAGCCGGACGCTCCACACGCAAACACTGAGACGACTGCGAGGACCAGTATACAGCCTATCAGTCAATCATCTGCTTTAACTTGTGCGACGTTTTCAAAGGAATGCGCAGAACTGCAAATAGAAGTACTTTTTGTACACTTTTCAAGAAGTGGCTGACCAGATCACAAGCAATTTTGTTTAATTTCTTGATTAAGGAGGTCATAGAAGTAGAAATTATCGAAAGGTTATGTGCAGGGAACTGTCCACTGACTAGAATACTGAATGTAATTCGTAGAAGCAACCAAGAGTACGCAGTCGCCTGAATACCAGGGTTATTTTTACTCCGTAAATTAACTGTGTCCTTTCTGTGGACGGTGGAGGTCACTGAATGCTAAGATGTCCTTGAAATCTCAGTAAGTACTTTGTCGCCTCCATCGTGTTTGATCGAATGATGGATAACGCGATTTTTTACTTCCTAGCGGTTAACGATAGAAACCATAGCACAGTTCTCAGCAGACTTTGCACCACGGAGCGTGCTTGCCGTTCTTTTTTTCTCCCAACTTACTGTTTAAACTACATTCGTAAGGCAATCAAGGTAGGGAGTCTCATCATCAGAAACATTAACTGCCAAGGCAATATATTCCAGATTTAATGGGAGCTTCATTAAAAATGTGTCTATTATCATTTTTTAAAGCAAGGTCAGGGAAAAAGTTGAAAACTTTCCGGCATTCACACAATGACTTGATTGCTGCTGATATAAATCGTTCAGCAAAGGATACAAGCGGTCGATCTAGAAACTAATCATTTAAGATCATTTTTATTATTCACTGTAAAATCACCTGATAGACATTAGAATGAAGAATGCGACTGCAGTTCCGTTCCCAGAATATATGTCATCTGGAAGCAAATATTAAGGAATCACCAGCTCTTTTACGAGAAAACTAGACTGGCAGGGACCAGGTAGACAATTCTTGCAGTTACTTAATGGAATAGTCATTTATGCTCGGAAATTATCACAAAAGACCCTTTGGCGTTATTAATGTGTTTTCTAAATACCCATACTGCAAGTCATTTAGAAGAGGTTACCTGCGAAACCAACTTGCAGCATACTAAAATTCGAGGTAATGCACCCTTCTATCTCATTAACCTACCTGTCTGACTGAAAGAGCCTTTAGGGATTGGGGTCGACGGTTCGCACGGGCACCCCCAGTGTCTGCTTTCACAGCCAATAAATGACAGGCACGCCACTTAAGAGAGGGCAGGTCTGCTTCAAGTTTCCAAAATTTAACATCCTAAGGAGAGTAGCTTTGAATGACTTCAGAAGGTTATGTATTTCTCAAGTTGGCTACAGGGAGATGACTTCCGACAAACAACAAGTTAGAAGAAAGTTTGCTCATTGAACGGCGTTGGCGCCAGTACTTTGCCTGGCAGGCTTTCCAGCGCTTGGAGCAGGGGGCATCAGAACCCTAAAGTCCCGGTGGACCCCTAAACAGCACCATGCCGAGGTACACACGTGGCACGGGAGAGCCCGGTCCTCTTAATTTTCTACTTCATCTCTTAACTTTATTGGGACATGACTGCAGAGTACCGCTGATCCTTTAGATTGAACGTACACCAGATGCGCTATTTCACGAAATGCTTACCAAAATTCTGACGTTTATTTTTGATACCAAAATAATACTCAAGTAGAGTTGTAGTATTAACTATCAGGCAACAAAACCGCAAATATTTCAGACACATCGGGATTCCGCCCTCTGAACGTGCTTATCCTCAGCCGCCTGAATCACCTGCGCTCCATAAAATGGCTACTGAAGTACTATGAATTTTCGCATTTATTTCTGATACTCTAGTAAATCCAAATGTGTTTTACAGAAACCTTGCACACAAGCACTCTTTCTTGTGTTCATTTGGTAGTAACACAAGTCTTCTTCAAATTTTATGCTTGAAGAATGAGCACCTTCTGGTTCGAAAAGGCTCCTAATTATGAGGCTTTTTTAAGATAGTGAAACGTCCATTCATTCATACATCAGCTCGTTTGGTAATGTAGCCTATAAAGTGAACAAAGTGGTCAAATCCAATGGTAGGGGGGGGGGGGCTCATCGATCGTTCTTACGGAACTCGCTCGTTCCGTAAAAACTATCGGCGAGCGCGCCCTACCATTGCATATTCCCGATCGAAACCGACAAGGCAACGGGCTCGTGACCCAGTGGTTAGAGGCGTGGACTTCTAACTAACAGGTCGCGAGTTCGAACCTCGGGTGTTCCACACTTCGGGGTTGGGTATGACTGGCTGACGACGGCTAATAATCCAGAAGTGGCCATTCCGGTCTCCCTTGTCTTTGTCGGTAATAACATACTGTGGTCAAATCCATTGCAGAATTTTATGAGATCTTCACGATAACTTCTTGGTAGCACATAGAAATGTATGAATTTCCCCACATGGAAAACAACCAACTTGTAGCTTGGAAATCCTGAATGCGTGTGTGATGGCAGGTTCAGAATTATTCTAGAATTGGGAAGATTTTCTAAAACAGAATGATGCTCTTCCCCTAAGCATAACATTTTAAGAGGACTTAGTTTGGAATCAAACAAGTGCAAGAAAGAATATTCTTGTGCGTGTTTCCTATAAAATATATTTGAATTTATAGAGGCCGCGAACATCAGCAGAATAAATTGACACTACTTAAGTAGTCACTTTTATGGAGTGCATTTGGCAACGGTATAGAGAAGGACTCCATTTAGCTGTCAGTAGACTGCGGCTCGTGCCATATATTCTATAGGTGGGGCAGGACGATAGACACTAAGCTAAAAATGAAATAAAACACAAAACTGCCTGAATTTATGCCGAAAGTCTTATCCTACGCTACTGTACGACAACGGAAATGAGGGTAGTAATAAAACAATAAACAAAAAGTACATTTCATAAATTGACGAACTAGGAGTTAAGGTGCGAGGTCGTGGGAAGTAATCGGTGTTGGCAGTGTAATTTCTGCAATAGCCTGCAAATGTATGCCAAGATAAATCCCCATATGACGCGATCCATAGTCTACTAACAGTTAGGCGGGGTCCTTCTCTACATCGTTGCCGTATATGTTATGAAAGCTGCATCCTGACGCGACTGAAATATCAGTTGCGTTATAAGTAACGGTACGATCCACTTTAGTGCACTTTTCGAATCAAAAGCACATTCCGAAATTTCAGTTTACACTACGTGAGATAGCACATCTTCTGTGTGTCACAATGTGACCTCGATACTGTGGGCTTACCGCACAGACGATAAAGGTGTCAACTTGTAATATTGCAACACGGCCTTGCAAAAACACTGGGACACAGCCCGCCACCACCTATCTGCTGAGCTCACAACGTCTCCCTCCGAAACTGCCCCTAGTGCTGGAGGAGGTCGATAACTGGTGATCAGATCAAAATGCACACGTGAATCCATGCCCTTCTCAAATTTGCTCTCCTTCAGTTCAGGGGTTCGGTTTTGCACAAACACTTTCCAGGACAGTAGTTAATAACATGGTTCTAATTTGTGGCGCGAAAGCAAGACTAGAAGGAAGGAATATGAGAGCACTCAGATGAGACCACATCACCAGCAATAATTTTCTGTCAGCGTTAACTAGTAATGAGTGCTGCATACCACGCCTGCCCCGATCCCATCATACAGATGTAATTTGCGATTACGAAAAGGAGCCAACGGGTCCTGCAATTAATTTTTAGCGAGACTAGTATGAGAAGCTCTCTTACAATTTCGTGAAGTGTCTGCCGGAAAAAAATAAACTAAACAACAGCACAACAAGGACATATTTCAAGGTTGCTAGGTCAGTGGTGCTTAGGCCATAATGCGCTTCATATTCATGCTGCCGTGGGTTTGGCATAGAAATATGGACCCCCGCCTTAGAGGCGGTTAAGGCTAGGACTAGTACTAGGGTCGGGTTTATGGGGGAGGGGTAGGGGTAAGATTTAGGGGTAAAGTTAAGACACGGAAATACAGTATGAGGACTAACTCATGAAATGTCGGCCGCAATTTGAAATGCGTTCTCGTTTAAAAAAGATTAATTAAGTATGGTTGTAAAACTAAATACTATTCAGCATAATTCTACAATGATCCAATTACCTCGGGACGCCGACTTTCGAATGAACTTCCTTCCGGCTGCCTGAAAGAACTATAATCTGCAAAAAAATGACTTATTAAGTATCATGCAATTTTCTCATTGATTTTCGATGCCCTTAAAAATTCAATTATATTTCATGGTAAACATGCATAAAAATATTCATTCTTTTACCTTTTCAGAAGGAAATCAGTCTTCTTCCAAATGCATACTCGAAGGATGAGTATGATTCGGTTATAAAAACTTTTCTAATTCCCGAATAACGTTTAGCCCGACCTGCTGTTATAATTGCATTCAGGATTTCAAATCTACAAGACCTATATTTTCCATGTAAGGAAAACCATACACTTCTTTACGGTATTAAGAGGAGACCATATGGGATTCACAAAATTTATCAGCGGATTTGAGCCGTACTATTTACTTTACAGGCCACATTGGTAAACGCAGAGACATGACGTTTTATGAATGGCTATTTCACGGTACTTAAAAGTCCCATAGTTAGAAACTTTTTGAAACCGAATTATACTCATTCTTCTAGTATAAAATTGAAAGAAAACATCGTTCCCTACCGATAAAATAAATGATTGAATATTTTTATGCATGTTTTTCATGAAATATAATTGAATTTTTAAGGGCATCGAAAATCAATGAGAAAATTGCATGATACTTAATAAGTCATTTTTGCAGATTATAGTTCTTTCAGGCAGCCGGAAGGAAGTTCATTCGAAAGTCGGCGTCCCGAGGTAATTGGATCATTGTAGAATTATGCTGGGCGGTGATGAGTTCTACAACCATACTTAATCAATCTTTTCGGACCGAGAACGCATTTCAAATTGCGGCCGACATTTCATGAGTTAGTCCACCTACTGTAGGTACTCCCTGGAAGTAAGTGCGGGGAAGGCCAATATCTTTATGTCCGGCTTCCACAGGGGAAATTTTAGAGCGTCCTTGCGGCTCTCTCTTCCGAGCCTCGTCAGCAGCTGCACAGAGGCAGAATAGCACTACCGACTGACAGACGATGACCAATAATCCAGAAACGGCCATTCCAGTCTGCCTTATCTTTGTCATCAATGCTATTCTGTCTGTGTTTCGCGCTGCTGTGCGTCTGCTGGTTGGATTGAAGAGAGAGAGGGAGCCGTAAGGCACAACGAGACGAGTGAGTTTCGTAACACGATCGGTGCACCCCCTGCCATTGTATATTCCCGATCGCAACCGACAGAACAATGAGGGGATAGCCCAGTGGTGAGGCTGGTAGGCACTTAACCAACAGGTCGCGGTATCGGGCCTCAGGGGTTGCAAAACATGGAGTTGATAAGCCAGAAATGGTCATTCCAATCTTCCTTCTCTTTGTCGGTAGTGTTATCTCTTCATTTGTTTAATCAATCTCTTGTCGTCATCAAATATATCATAATTTATCTTGTAACAAGTAGAATAAATGAAGATTGTCGTAAAAATTGTGTTAACGATAGAAAGTAGCAATCAGAAGACCTTCCGGGGAAAGAAAATAAAAGGAAGAAAATAGAATCCAAAACAGCATGTTGAGGCTGATAGTTCGTTAGAACTGTAACTAGAGGTACATATATTTTCATAAGATTGAAAATTCCGAAAAAAACATCAGAGCCCTTTCGTTCTTTTATCCAAAGTAGGGATTTACTCATTATCACTAACCACTGGACACTCAGTTTACTGGGGTAAAGATCGAACTTGATGTGCTGTTAAGAACTGACAGTTTTTTGAATAATTTAGAAAATTTTATTCATTCAAGCGTGCCTATCCGAATTAACATGCCCGAAACTCGAGAATTCGTTAAAGATGACTTTTGAAAATTCCATAGTAAAGAAATTTCTCGGAGCGCTTCCTTTCTAAGAGGAATTAGGGGTGATCCTGTAGGGCCTGTAGCGGCAGGAAACATAATCATCAAAAGGATTTATTCATAACTACTGTTAACTTGTAAAGGCTGGAAGTAAGTTTGACCGGAACAAGCGAAAGCTCGCCCCCGTGCAGCCTCGCGGTAGTTTTGAATAAATCCTTTTGATGGCAATGAAACTTCCGCGCCGAAAAATATAATTTCGCCCACCAGTTGTGCCTGATTCTTGTTAGAAGTCACAGTTGGGGATGGAAACAAATGCTAGTAACGGAGACACAGGCGCCGGAAGCTTGACGAATAACGATTCGGACGTGGCTGGCTAGATAATTATCGAGCTAGTTGCGACTGCTCTCCATGAATGCGAGCACTTCTAATTGATAAGTTTGGGCTGCGTAGAAGCCATAAGCAGTAAGCCCTTTGTACTACATGTCTTTATCCGTTTCCATCAATGAGTATGAATCAAAAATGTCACGCGAACAAATCGTCTCTTGGGTTTGTTTCTTAAGGACTACTTTCTGGAGCTTGCCGTTTGAATTTGTCATCATTTTTCTTTCTCCTACAAAACCATTCCTCCCCCTTTCCTCCCTCCCTGGCGTCTCTTCAATTCAAATAGAAAATCTGTCGAAATCGCGTCTAACCAGGCTATAGATTGGAAAATTTAACTGTTCGGAATCACTACATCACTTGTTGCACTCGGTCATGGTGACGACCTTGTCAAACTTCTTCTTGCATCGTTCATACTTGCCTACCGCTTAAGATATTTTCTGAATCCCAGTTGCACCTTGTTGTCTTACCACTTTTTACACCTCCTACTGATACCTCGGAGGTCAATTCAAATGTACTTTTCCGAATTAACCAGAATAACAAAGTTGTCATCCTCCAGACAAAACGTTTCACATGCAGAAAAAGAGCAAATACAACCGACCGAGTAATAGGACCATTGTCGACTTATCGTCGATCCTATTAATTCCCTCTTTTGAAGATATCCCTCACTCCAACTAGGCGGAGAACTCCTTCTCATGCATGG
>CACRXP010000325.1:295453-324079 GCA_902702965.1 Spirometra erinaceieuropaei | reverse complement strand
GTCGCAACGGGGCCGCGATGGTCGTCCACGACGAGTTATTCCGCAGTAGATGATAAAAGTTTAGTTCAAATACTTACTTCGAGTTTCGGGTCGAGTCTAAAAAGTTATATTTCCAAAGCTTTACTCCAAGTTCACGCAGTAAATCCTTCGGTAATCAAAAAGGTCAACAGCACAAACTGGAGTATTTACTGGAAAACACGTTGGGAACGTCGGGGGTCCACTGATGAAGTGAGCCCCCCCCCTCCCCCCGGCGGTTGCGGTATGCAACTGCACAAGAGCGGCGAACAGGGGTCTGCGATTTTAGTTAGTACCCGTGTCGCCAGCATTGATGTCATTCAACATCTGAAGGATGGTAATTTTAAGGGGGTGATGCGCTTGCATCCGAAATGGTAAAAATAAAATATTAAAGTCCACGCAAAGGAAGGGGGATGTGAGTGCAGAGGGTGGTATTCGCGATAAGCTGAGTCCCATGCCGCCTCACGGAAGCGTGACTGCCGTGGAAAATTCCCGTTGGAAATTGCGTCTCGTCTCTTGGCCGCGTGAACGGCGTGCGTGATAGCAGGGGTTATGTCAACGTGTCTATTGATAGAGTTGGTGTCAGACACCCAGGCCTCCAACAGTTCTCGCCCCGTCTTATTGCTGGCTTGCGCTACTATCCGCGTGCTTGCGAGGTTGGATTCGTGGCCTTCCTCCGGGGTGTAAGTGATGACTTGAGACAACGGGTCGCCTCTCCGGACCTCCCGTTTATGCTCCGTTATTCGTGAGCTAAGTCGTTGTCCGGCCTGTCCTGTGTAGTTGCGAGGGCAGCCCCGACATGGGAGTGCCCCCGCAGAATGTACCAGATTTTCACGAAAAGTGGCGACTCAGACCTCATCCACGTGAGATTACCACGTAGGCAACTCCGAGAAGGAGATATTCGACTCTGCATTTGGGGAAGACCGAGCTACCCAGTCAGATGGCAGCCTTCCAAGCCACGGCTTCAGGCGTACCATGACAGCTTAAAAGCCCGTAATATCTATAACAGCAAGGAAATGCGCTGAGGTATCGTGAAGGGAGAGGAAACGACAGTCTCCGGAGCCAATCTCAATTTGTCTCCCCTCTCCCGTGCAGTGGTCCAAGCCGGTCAGCCATCCGATGTTTGAATTGGACGCACTACTTGAGTAGCACTTTCCCCGTCGGCGCTAGGTGGGCAGTCTTTGCTGGGCCGTCTGCTATAAGCATCATGTTAGATTCTACAAAACAATGTCGAACACTTAATCACTAGCATGACGAAATTGTACGCTGCAGGATGAGTACTAATCACTTTTCGCAGCGAGCGACCGTCATGTATAGAGAGCATATAAATGCCTCATTTGGTGGGGCTGCGCCAGTATACTGTTCTGTCGCCCGTCCTGACACGATTTATTGCCTTCCATCAGGGTAGCAAGTTATTTGGCAAGGTGTGTAAGTACTAAGGCCAGTTAAAATCAGGCGACATTTGTTGTAGGTTCGCCCACTTAGTGCGAGCGTCGCTGAACTCATCAGAATTCGGACCTGTCATCTAGTTGGCAGACATCAGCAGGACAGCCAGGAAGGGTGCTGTTTTACAGGTAAATGAGAACATTAAGAAAAAATTTAACTTTTCCGGTCAATTTTACTGCCGGATTCTATGCTTTGTCACCTTTTTTTCAGAACGAAAAAACTTTGAGGAAGATGGCAAAACATCTGCGCTTAGAAAAAGTCTGCTGTAGACGAATGTTCATAGGCATGGCCGGCCCAGAACAGTGAACTTAGCCTAACTAATTGGTGCTACTTACAAAATTGCTATCTTTGCCATCGAAAAGCTGCTCATTCAGAACTCGGGACCGTGCACATGGGGGAGTCTAGAGTGTTGACGACTTGCGGAGATCATTTAACTAGTTAAAAGTGAAGGGAAGTGTATGCAGAATTAGAAGACGAAACGCAATTTTTACAAGTCTCTAACAAAATGTGGCATCGGGAACTACTCGCCCGACTTTGATAAAGATTTATTAATCGTTAGAAGGCCCTCGGGCTAATAAAATAGATGATATGGTTTGTTGGGAATATGATACAAGTGATATGTCCTCGTAATCGTTTTGTTGAAGTTATGAGACGATGTCTGTTACATCCCCCTTCTGGCCCAAGTATGTCCGCTGAAAAAGTTAAGTAGAAATGCTTTATTACGGGCTGGCGATGAACACTGTTCACACTAAGAGCTCATATCGACTTTCTTACTTCTAAGTGATGCACAAAGTGCATTTGTAGTCTGCCTGACCGACTGATTCCAAACTAAATTACAGTCAGCAAGTAGTTAGGGGACTGTATGAAAATAATTCAGCCAGAAGCAGAAGTAACGCCCAATAGCCGAAATACTCCCCAGATGATATCGACCACGTAGGAAAGAACACTGGTTTGGCAAAATATGGGAGACGTCACCAGATTTAATCAGATTTACGCAGACGTTACGACCCACAAATGGCCACCTGGTCTCCCTTGTTTTTGTCGGCACTATACCGTCTGTAGAATCACTAGTCGCTATGGGACTGCCTTAGGAGATTCTAACTTGAGCCCCAAGGCTCCACAGAACAAGCACGTCCCGTAACCTGGTCTGTGAATGGATTTTCATCACTACAGTAAGGCCCCATGTTTCGCAATATTTCCCAGCATAGTCTATGAGACAGAAGATCCCTAGAGAGGGATTAAGGCGTCCAGCACGTTGCATAATCTTAACATGCCTACTACAGCCTGGAACTAATTCCGTGCAATCAAATGTCTCCCTGTTGCACATTCGCCACCTCGCTGTTGGTCACTTTCGGCCTCACGGATTGTGAGCGTCTACTATGCCATTATTCGGCAAACCGTGGCCCTTACAAGCTGGTGTACGCTGGCAGTTCTCTAGCGCCCGGTTTCCCTGACGGCAGATGTGCTTGCGCCCTCACTGGGTATACAGGTCGTGCGTGCATGGTTGCCCAGTCATCCTCGTCGTCTTTTTGACCCGTTGTGGTGCTATTGTGATTGTTGGTTAAATTGTTTTTCGTAGACCAGGGGGTGTGATGGAGCGCCTAGGTGCTGGTCCGGTCGCGTCACCCCCGTGCACCCTCCTCCACCTCTGGTCTTCTTGAATCTGTCTTGACACCGGGTCCATATGGGGGTAGGAGGGGTGAGTGTGGTCGATGATGCGCAAGTCTACTCTCACTATAAACTAATTAACGTGCAGGTCACCGTGCCCGCTCTCGCCTTGCTGTGGAGCACACAGTGGACATCGTAGGATACGACGGTCGAAATGTCGGTAGTAAAGCAGACTTGCGCCGAACCTATCTCAGTCTCTTTTCGTAAACCCGCAGTCTTCCGACGTTAAGACTGCTACAGGCCACATTCTAACAGGCCTACGAGGTAGGAATGCCATGGAAATCACATTAAGAAGGAGCCATTGCAGACTGACCCTCAGTCCGGAGAAGGAGCCAGTTACCCTGTCAGTTGACGGCCTTCCAAGTCAGGGCTCTTAGCGCACCGTGGTAGATTCCATGGTGTCAGACTGATTATTAGCGAGGGCTGCGCTGATTGGCTGTGTCGATGGATTTTCCAATGACAGTGACTCCCACTCTCTTCACTTCCTACGCATCTGTCAACTGTCTGAGTTTGCCAATGGACTGGCGAGAGGAATGGACATGCCACAAGCGCAGATGACCGTAATTTGAAGCCCATGCAGGCTCCCTTTGGCCCAATGAACTCATGTCGGCATCCAACTGACCAGTGGGGCAAATAGATTTAGGTGTGTGTTGATGGGCGATGGGGTGAGGGATGCTTGGCCGGTGGTGTTAACTGTGACCAGCTCGGTTCGTGTGATGTTTTAATGTGTAGGAACATTTTAGACAGGGTGGGTGGACATGACGTGTGTGTACATGGGTCGCAGGAGATGGTTTTGTGGTCACGGTGCAGTGGATACGCAATCAACAGGCTTGACTGATGTATAACTGAAGTGTGCCGTCGCATTGTGGACAAAGGGAAAGCACGACTGGAGGGTTGTCTACCGCGCAGGTTATGGAAAATGCTCCACTCGTTGTACTTTGGAGCCCAATGTAGAACAATCACAGGCAGTCGTCCATCGACGAGTAGTGACGCAAAAATGACTATCAACAAGGACAGCGATGGTGGACATCGGCGGCTGCGACGGTTGAACTGCTGTATGGTCACTTGCAATGAAGTTATACCACTTTCAGAGTCTCAACTCACGTTGAACCACTTGGCGTTCCGGACCTGTAAACGGGAGCCCGAAGGCTGCCATCTGACTTGGCATCTGGGTCCTCTCTGAATGCAGGGTCAGACTCAATGGTTCCTTCCGTGGTCGCATTTGTCTGTCACCAGAGGCTAGAAGAAAGAGAGCATTAGTTACAGCACTACGGACATCGTTGTCCGGGATGGCCGAACTATCACAAGTAAAGATTATGGATGATGGTAAGCATAATTAAGACCAGCTGAAAGGTTGGTTCCCTAGATAAAATTACCATAAAAAGCCAGCGCCCATCCCAGTTCAAGGATGTCAAAGAAAGAGAATTCACTTCTGCAGACCAACAACGGGTTTCTCGTCAGCGACGTGCGCCAGTTGTTTTTTTTAAGCCAGTTTCCGCGGGACGATCAACCCAAACACAGGGCAACCAAAACTCCCTTTGCAATTCAAAAATAAAAAAAGTTTTGGACTTTTTTTATTCTATTACTACATTTTTGTCAGTTAAAGTGTTGAACATACAAGTTTTTCTAACTATCTAAGAATAACGAAACCCTTTAAATGATCCCCATTTTTCACACTTTTAACACTGACTCAATTCATGACACTTCATATAACGGATCTTAACATTTCGGCCGTAATTGCCAACGACGTCCCACAGTGGAGCGGACGTAGGTACGGTAACTTGCGTTTGAGGTAGTCCATAGTGATGAAAGACTTGCCCTGGGTCTGCCGCACTCGTTCTTCCCTTACACGCCTTGACTCGGATTGAAAGTAGAATCAATAAGACCGCCGTCGGGAGAGGACACAGATAGTTGGCGCGACAAAAATCCGCACCTAGGCGCACATGTGGCAGTTCGCGTCTCCTCGCCCTCCGCCTTTGTCACGCTGCCGTCCTGTCCGCCTCACACTCCTTGTCGATACGCTGCTGGGACGCGCGAGGCTCGTCACTAGCCTCGCGAGTGCTCGAAGCCAATCAACGCTGTCCCCACTCTGATTGGCTGGCGGACGTGGAGACAACGGAGGGCGCACACACGCGCTGACAACACCCCGAAGGCGGATACCAACAACAGGTTGCTTGTAGCGTGCTCGCGGCGACTGCCTACAGAGCCCTTGTGGACGCACTTCCTCAGGCAGTAAAGGTTCTCCAACTCAAAGCGTCTTCCCAGACTTTTGATTGGGAATCTTTATCTTGTCGACCACACAGCATTTGACCGCCGCATCCCTGGTCCACAACATACGCTGACAAGGATTTTATACATCAAGGAAAAAGAAAGACGGCTCTGGATTTCAACTGAGTTGGAGTTTCGTAAGGGTCACATTAAGAGTGAGCCGTTGCCGCCTGACTCTCACCTCTGGAAGGTGGACTGAGTTAGTCCATCAGTTAGCAGTCTTCCATGCCACGACTTTTGACACTTTGTGATGATTTGGTGCTCGTCAGCTGGTTGATAGTAAGGAAAATGCACTGGAATTTCACTTCGTATTCCTTCTCCCGTGCACTAGACTACTGTCCGAGCCTGTTAGCCAATTGGTGCTGGGGTTAAGAGAAGTGGCTAACAGAGCAAAAGAAAAGCCCATCTGTGCATGTCACATACACGGCCTGGCACCCACAAAACAATAATTTCACGCCACATGTCCACGGTTACCACAAGGAAAAGGAGTCGAAGATCGGGAGGGGGGGGAAGGTGACTGTTTATGCCTGCACTGGGTAAGTGACGTGGGAGGGGTTCGTGTGGGCGGTGGAGGGGGGGGGGTTTACCGCTGATTAGCCTGACAGCTCATGTGACTGGGTAGGCCCATACAATGTCTATATGTGCGTGGGCAGTGCGGCAGTTGGGGCTATGGCGACGGATGAGTGCTGTTGCTGCAGACACTGGTTTGCCAATGTCAAGACGATGGATCTGCAAATGGCCGACTAGGCCTGTGCGTGAGGAGCATACGCGGCGACCATATGGGCAGGATAGGTTTGGAGTTTCACAGCCTGTTGCACCTGTGGTACTGCTTGTGATAACTGAGTCGATGGATAAGGAGTTAGTAGTGCTGGAGATAGAAGAGCTGGTGAATGTGCTAGGTGGGTTTGGTATGGCGTCATTGCAGTTAATTCCGTTGCCTCGGATACCTTTGCGGCCGAATCGGCGGCAGTGGTGGCGGCGGGTGCGGCAAGGGATTGCTAGGGTTCCCTGCTTTGGTACACTGCTTTCATTGCAATGGATTTACTAATGACCGGTCAGGTCAATGCGTGATCTGAAGGTTGGATCGGAACGAGTCTGGTTTGCTAGCGGTGCGGACGGTGGCAATCAGGGTGGTGCTTGCAGAGTGTCGAGAGTGTTCTGACTGGTGGCGGGGGTCGGAGAGGTGGCAGTCGTCGTCCACGTTGTCGAGGCTGTTGTGGCAGAGATGACGGAGGTGATAGTGTTGGTTTACGACATCAGCGGCGGTGAAGATGGGTAGTTTGTGGAGGCAGCCGATGGATCTCTGGTGCCGTTATTGCATGGAGAGCGGAGATGACCGATGAGGTCGAATGTTCGTTGGTAGACTGAACATATTGGCGGAGGTTAAGTGTGGACGTTATTGGTTGGATGCGCTTAAGACTTGCAAGCCATCCCTTTGGATTTGGCAGTGGCGGTCCGGTCGGCTTCGTAGATTGCTGTTTCAGTCTTCGCTGCACATCTTTAGGCCGGTCGGTTCGTTCAAGGTCTTCCGTTCCAGGCATTCTGTCTTGCCACCTCAGCCTCAGCATTCTTCGAAGATAGCAGAGATTGTAGTCGTTTAGTTTCCGCGCTTGTTCCTCGTAAACTATTTGGGTCCCTGCTACATCCAGCAGTGTTGACAAAATGACAGTTTTGTATTTCACGAGTTTCGTGTGCCGTTGAAGTTTGTGGCGATTCCACACGGAAACTTGTAGACGGCCGGAGGCATGGCTGGCTTTGGAGATCCGATGGACAACCTCGTCATCGATTTTTTTGCCACGCAAGAGTGTGATTCCTAGATAGGCAAAGTTTTCCACGGTTTTGGGCTGGCTGCTGTTGACATTTATTCGAGGAGATCTAGGTCAGCATTCGTTCCCACTTGGGGTAGTCAGTAGATGACGACGTCGGAGATTGTATAGGTGGGGGGGAGGGGTGGTTGAGGACCTTTTTGAAGTGTTTGGCCCAGCGCTACGGGATGTGTGATTTCCCCGTGAGGAGTGTTGGTTCATCGGAGCTGCACGGTGGTCCGTTTCCTTTGGTTGTAGGGCTGCAGACCACCCTAATTGATGCGAAGAAGTTCGTTGCTTCATTGCGGTCCGCATAGCCCAGGATTTCCTCTACCCTGAGATCAATACGGACGTCCTGCATCTCCTGCAGCCATTGCTGCACAAGGGCGCGATTTTTGAAGGAGGTCGCTTTGGTTGCGCCAGTCTGTTTCTTTCGGCGAAGAGGTTGCGGATATCTACACCGTCGTCGTCGTCGTCGTCGTCGTCGCCGCCGTCGTCGTCAAACCACTCCTGGTGCTGACGCCGTGCACGACCAAGGACGCCCAAACCTTTGGGGTGGATGGCGTTTTGTAGTTGACACCACCATGTCTTTACGGCGGCATTTTCGTCCGACGCGTGCATGTCACCCAGTCACCAGGTCAGTTGGTTGCTGAAATCGAAGCGGTAAGCAGGCGACTACGACCGAACGGTATCTAACTTACCTGAGGGTCGCTTACCTTGTAGTTCCCTGCGAAGCTGCAGTCGGAGTTCCATTTTGGAGATATCGAGGCGACTATCCTTCCCATTTCCGGCGTCTCAGATCGCCTTGGTTCTCATTACGTCCTCTTTACGTCGCATCCTGACGAGAATGCAGTCCAGCAGCTGCCAACACCGCGATCGTTGGTGCATCCAGGTTGCCTTCTTCCGCATCGGAAGACAGAAGAATGCGTTGGTTGGCAGGAGACGGTGGTCTACGCAGGTTCGCAGGAGCAGAGGATCATTACCCTTACGGCCGCCGAGACCATGAGGACCCAACACTCCCAGGCAGCGTGGTAGATTCCGACATCGGCAATGAAATCACTGAGGCCAATCATATTGTCCGCCTTTGACACAGTCGCTTGGAGGAGGGGTGCAGGTCCTTGTAGAAATTGCTCTTTACCTCGTCGGAGCTGAATATTGCGGAGAGGGGAGCGGACTTAGACACTGATTATGGTGGCGAACTTGGCTCCCAAAGAGGCAGGCGCAGGTTCATAAGACGGTTGTTGACGTCCTGCGGCAGACATGGCAATCGTCGCACGACGTCGTTCTGGAGGACAAAGCTGACGTCCGCGTCTCGCCGCTCTGCCTTGGAGCGACCACTCCAGAAGAAGGTGTAGCCGATACACCCCTCCTTCAGTTGGTCGTGCTCGGGGAAGCGGGTCTAACTGAGGTGAACGATGTCCACCTTGTAGTGCGCCAGTTTTCGAAGCACTAGCGCCGTCCACCTTTCCGGCAGGTCGCTCAGCCGATTGTCTAACAGAAAATGAACATTCTAGGCCGCAAGAATAAGCGGATTCGCTCTAGTAGCCAGTAGAATGGAGGACGTGGGTTGTTGATTGTCTGATTGCATTTAAATTAATTTGTACATCTAAAAGTCATGGTCTGCATACGAATGACACGACCCCGGCATTTGTTTTGGCCATCTCTGCTGGCCCCTTCCCCTGCGAGGTGGTAGCAATGTTATTCCCAAATACAATAGACGTGCTAACTCATGAAATTTTAATCGGAATTCTGAAATGCGTCTTCGACTCGAAAAGATTACTAAAGTAGGGTTCAACTATCAATCATCTTGCAGCATAATTCCAAGATAATTCTATTGCTTCAGGAAGTTAGATTTTGAACGAACTTCTTTCCGGCCGCCCGCAAAGACTACACTCAGTATAAGTGACTATTTAAGTAGCAGTAATTGTCTCATTGAATCTCGACGCCCTTATAAATTCTAATATATTTCCTGGAAAATATATGTAAAATAGTTATTCTTTCGGTAATTTGGTAGAAAATTAGGCCTTTTTTAAATCTTATACTTAAAGGAAGGGTATAATTCTGTTTTAAAAAGGTTTCTAACCATGAGATTTTTTAAGACCGTGGAATGTTCGTTCACGAAAAACCATGCCTCTGCGTTTACTATAGATGCCTGTAAAATTTACAATATGGCTCAAAATCACTGCAAAATTTTACAAACCGCGTACGACCTCCTCTTATTAACGTACAAAAATGTATGATTTATCATACTCGGAAAGTATACAGCTTGCAGTTTGGAAACCCCGAATTCAAGTGTAACGGCAGATCCGGTTCAAAAATATTTGGGAGTCGGAAAGGTTTTGTTAAACCGTATGATACATTTCCTTTAAATGTAAAATTTAAAAAAGACGTAATTTTCTTCTAAAGAACTAAAAGAAGAGATATTTTGACGCATGTTTTCCATGAAATATGTTTGAATTTATGAGGGCATCGAAAAGCAATGAGAAAAATACACGCTACTTAAGTAGTCATTTTTACAGAGTGTAGTTTTTGCAGGCAGGCGAAAAAAAGTTCAATAAAAAGCTGGCATACTGAAGTAACTGAATTATCTTGGAATTACGTTGCAAGATGATTGATATTTCAATGCTACTAAAGTAATCTTTTTGAGTCAAAAACACGTTTCAGAAATTCGGTTAACGTTTCATGAGTTAGGGGCTGCCAAGACATCCCAGACGGCCGGGGAACTCCACAATGGTCCACAGCTTTGTTTAGTTGAGAGCGATCCGAGTTAGCCTGGGCATGTCTGTTATCCACTCCGCAGGACCTCTTGAAAATGAGGTGGGGAGGGAGAATTGGAAAGGGGCATAATAACCTCCTGTGGGAACACCTACAACTCCGGGTGCCTTCATCTGTCTAGCTCGTTGGTCGAGGCTGTTGTTGGGGTTTGGCTGATAGGGAGAGTTCAGCTTCTTTACGCAACGGGCGAGAGTTGGGTCCCAGCTAAGGACCGTTTGGTGGAGTCGCCAATTGCATGATGTGCCCTACCACACCTGCACGGTTTACACCTTACAGTAGGTGGGCTAACTGATGAAGTGTCAACCGAAATTCCGAAATGCGTTTTCGTTTCGAAAAGATTAATTAAGTAGGGTTGTAAAAGTAGCCGGCCTGCAACAAAATTCTATAATATTTCAGTTACCTCAGGGTGCCGGCAGCATGCAAAAACTACACTCTGTAAAAATGACTGCTCATGTAGCATGAATTTTTCTCATTGATTTTCAATGCCCCTAAATGTCCAATTATATTTCCTAAAAAACATGCATAAAATATTTATTTTTTTCTCATTCAGTAGATAATTACATCTTCTTCTAATTTTATACTCGAAGGAGGGCCATAATTCGGTTTGAAAAAAGTTTTTAATTGTGGGACTTATAAATACAGTAAAAAGGCCGTTCATAAATCGTCATGTCTCTGCATTTGCCGATGCGGCTTGTAAAGTTAACAATATGGGTCAAATCCACTGCTTAATTTTATGAGCTCCATATGGTCTCCTCTTATTACCGTAGAGAAATGTGTGGTTTTCCGTACGCGAAAAATACATTGCTTGTAGTTTGGAAACCCTGAATCCAAGTGTAACGGTAGAGCGGGATCAAAATTATTCGGGAATTGAAAAAGTCTCCGAAAACCGAATTATGCCCTTCCTCCGAGTATAAGATTGGAACAAAATGTAATTGTCTACCGAGTGGGAAAAAGAATGAATATTTTTATGCACGTTTTCCATGAAATATAATTGGACATCTAGGGGCATCGAAAATCAAGGAGAAAAATTCATGCTACATAAGTAGTCATTTTTTACAGAGTGTGGTTTTTGCATGCTGCCGAAAGGAAGTTCGTTCGAAAACCGGCATCCTGATGTAACTGAAATATTATAGAATTTTGTTGCAGGCTGGCTACTTTTACAGCACCACTTAATTAATCTTTTCGAAACGAAAACGCATTTCGGAATTTCGGTTGACATTTCATAAGTTAGCCCACCTACTATAAATAGACATCCGTACACCTTACACTCGTCCTTGACATATCCGACTGCATAACGTACATTTATTCCTGAGCCTTGTTCTTTAGCTGCTGAATAGCTCCTGACTGATTGCCGTAGGCCTGCTTCTTTAAACATCCTTAAAATAAAATTTGGTTGCTGTCAAGTTGGGCGAGCGGCAGGTGCCAGTTGATATTTGAATTCCGCGATGACATAATTCCTCCTTCGAAAATCTGCCTTAAAGCCGCAGGCCGTATGACCAGTTGCTTTAGTCTCTTGTAACCATGCCGTATACCCGTCCTCAGCAGTAGAACACAAAACTTTTCAGGATATCTTTCGTCTGACTGTTCACGAATGGGACCTTGTGGAAAATGTCAACTTCTGTTAGAACGCCAGAATGTGCAGCGTTAAAGAGATATTATCAACGTCGTGCTTAAGCGGTTGATACAGTGATGCCTTTTTAAGGTTCAGTTTTTTCTTTGGTACACAACCCAATGAACAGATAGGTAGTTGTGCGCTACCTGGTGAAACTATAAAGCAGGAGTTAATTAATGGTGCTTCAAGGTGACAAATTAGCTGACAAAAACACAACCTGGTTCATCGAGAAGGTGTGCAAACAACAATGGGACAAATGAATAGATTTCTCTTCTGCATGAAACCAGGTGGCCAAAAGTAACTAGCATGGATTTCGACTACACTGTCTCCGCTATTTCCACGCAGAATTGGCCTGACGATCCATTCTGCTTCTGTTGATCTGCGGCCGTTTAACTGCTTTTGCGGGGAGAATTGCATTGGTTAAACAAGTATTTGCTCCCTCAGAGTGACAAAAGAAGCATAGACCCTTACGCGTCTAACCCTCAAGGTAGTAGGTACCTGCCAACAAACGAAGGAATAGGGAGCTTTCTAGTCGACCTACAAAGTGCTAAGACCACAAATACCCCCCAAATAACTGTGAGCACAAGGGGACTTCTTGCAGTCCCTGAAGCTCGTGTAGCGGGCAGCCATCATGACCGGTCTGGAGTCATTGTTCACGACCTCGCTGCCTCAAGGTCATTCACCCTTTTGTAGTGAGCCGTTCCAGACGCGCTGACCTGAAGTCACACGACCAACCGCTCGGGCATACCTGCGTCCGCACGGCCGCAGCTGCCCATGAGGCCACTTGAATGCACCTCCCTCCTGCTATCGCAACCTAAGCCAGCAGGACACCACCCCTCGGCAAATGTAACATACACTGACTAGACACCACCTGAACCTGACACACGAGCCCACAAAAACGGTTGCCACCACTGTCCCACGGACTCTTCGGCGTGACTGGACGCAGTCAACACCAACCCTGGCTTCACCAGTGGCCACTGCCACTTCTTGTAGTCCCTGAAGCTCTTATCTCTCAGTTTTCATTCAGTCAGACGTCTGCTTACAATTTGGAGAGAATTTAATTGACCCAAGTCACTCGTCCGCGAAATTATGCATATTGACCCCACCTCTCCTAGTCTGCCTCACGCTTCACGGACTGCATAAATTCCCAACTACGGACAGTTGTCCGTTTTGTAATTATCCCTCCAGTCACCAGTCCACGACAGAATCCAACTGGCTGGCTGAGAAAGTGTCGGAAAGATGTGAAGTTTGAAAACCTTGTTTCCTGGTGCGGTTTCTGGTAAATTAGAAAATTCGAATGTATTTTAAAGCAGAGGAAACTCTACATAGAGCATTATCTAACAATAACCGAAATTCACAAGGTTTGTCTAAGGACTACAAGCCAAGCATATTTGGTCATGCTGGCCAAACCCCACTAGCTGGTTCGTCTTTCAGACGCCGAGCGGTTTTGATGGTTTTCAGCCGAGGAGATAGTTTGTCCCCCAACTTAACTGTAGTGACTCCACAATGTAACTGGCGCGTCACCCTGGTTTCCGCTAAATTCCGAAAAGCATGGGCACGCGTACAGCGGGGGTCCAGGCCGTTTGGGGCACGCGCAGACGAGCTGTCTAATCGCGCCAACCATTGTGGCCGTCCCCGGTGACCTTGAATTTGTTTTTTCAGGGTGCACTGACATGGAACGGGCAAAACACCAGCAGTGTCTGCAACATGGCAACACCGACATGGCCACTCTGCCGGGCATTCACAATCGTAGAACGGAGCCTAAAAGTGGGCAAAGATAACAAAAGTGGCCGCAACATAAGGATAAAGGCATGTTCTTTCGTTTGGAGTGGAAAAATATTAGCATTTTTTAGCAACATGAAAGAAACAGCCAAAAGCTTCACATGTGACCCAAACGATCATCTTCATGAAAGAGAACTCCCGAACACTCGCTACTGTAGTGACTCAGCAGTGGGACTGAGTATGTATGTACTCAGAGCGCTACTATCGACAGGCCAAATCCAAAGTTGTAGGACAAGACGAAAGGCACCAGAATGAGGGGTTTACTGTATACACGACCTGGAGTTGTCCCCTCAGGCGGCAGTGGCCACTGACGAAGCCACGGTTGGTGTTGACTGCGTCCAGGCATGTCTGAGAGTCTCTGGGACAGTGGTGGCAACCGCTTTTGAGGACTCGTGGGTCAAGCTCAAGTGGTGTCCGGTCAGTGCGTGTTGCATTTGCCGAGGGGTAGTGTTCCAGTGGCTTAGGTTTTGGTTGCAGGGGGACGGTGCGTTCAAGTGGCCTCATGGGCAGCTGCGGCTGTGCGGACGCAGGTATGCCCGAGCGGTTGGTCGTGTGACTTCAGGTCAGCGCGGCTGGAACGGTCCACTGCAAAAGGGTGAATGACCTTCAGGCAGCGAGGTCGTGAGCAATGACGCCAGACCGGTCATGGTGGCTGCCCGCTACACTACTTTGAGACATGCCTTTAAGGAGGATCTCACTTTGAAGGTTTTACTAAACGCATACTACAGAATCTTCTTTTATATGCGATCAACTTAAAACAGTAAAAATCAGGAATTATTCAGAGATATTTCAATGCCAACCCAGAACTCAACCTAAGCCACAACAATCGAAAATTGCAAATCAATTTCACCGAAGAAGACAATGGTATGTTTACGAGTACAGCTGTCGGTTTTATTTTAGTTTATTGGTTAACAGCCGGCCTGGAAACATGTGAGCTGATAAAAAGGTTTATTCCTATGACGTTCCTATCGGCAAAATCAAGTTAAATCCTGTTTGCCTTAGCGAATCGCATATCGATTAATCCAAAAGCAAGAAAATACAACGGACTTTTGGGAAAACGTTTTGGAATCTATACTCAGAATATAGGCCGTTGTTACATCGCCATATCTGATATTATACTAATTCCTTAAGGATATTTAAATGTAAACTCCACTAAAAGACTGTTGTTAAGCGGTATTCTATTTGTGCTGTCATATTTACTTGATTTTTTTGCATAGACAGACATTCTGCGCATCTAAAACTAAAATTTATTCGATTACAACCATTCTTAACGCTTTAGGAAATTTCCGCTTTTCTAAAAAGTCATATCTTTAAACAATGTAATATTGTCTTTGATATTCCTTTTAGGCTTTCACTGCCCTTGGAGTTGTTATTTTCTAACATAGATATTCAGTCCATTCAAGTATGCCAGTTTGCGATTCGCAACTCCCGACTCCTTTCATCAAATAAGTCACTCTAGATGCTGGACAGTCTGCTCCACGAAAAAAACAATACTGTCTCCCCTCTGGGACAGTTGTGGTCTCCACAGATCGAGAAGGGCGACCGCTCATGTATGGTAATATTCCAAACAGGAGTGTGCTATTTTGGCAAATCCAAAACTCCTTCTTCCCTCTTAACTTCCACATCCGAGCCACCGGCGGAAGGAGCCCTAACGAACTGTCATCACCGAGCTGGAACCCGTCGACTAATTAGCCCCAAACGTTGCTTACCTTATTCTCATCACTGGTTTCGGATAATTGAAGTAAATAATAATTCGATAATTTTCCTAACGCCTGAACGGGCATTATTGTCTGCTCATAGCAGATAAAAAGCTGTAGCCTCCGAAGGATTAATTAGTTCCGTTGACGTTATCCTGTTTGTCCTGTGCGGCCCTGAGACGGGTCACGTGGTAGATGTGCGGCGGCCCATGTTGTAAGGAGGCACCAATTTGTAGCGGCACAGCAGTGAGAATAAGTGCTCTGAGTGCTACAACCACCAGGTCGAATCCCAGATTGGAAAGAAAAGGCAGAAGGCACCAGAATGAGGGGTTTATTATGCGCAGAACCCGGAGATGTCCTCCGAGGCAGTAGTGGCCACTGGCGAAGCCAGGGTTGGTGTTGACTGCGTCCAGTCATGCCTGAGAGTCCAGGAGATAATGGTGTCAGTCGCTTTTGTAGGCTCGTGGGCCAAGCTCAAGTGGTGTCCAGTCCGTGTGCGTGTTGCATTTGCCGAGGGGTGGTGTCCTAGTGGCTTGTTTTGCTGGTTGCAGGGGTGGCGCGTTCAGGTGGCGCATGGATAGCCGCGACGCTGTGTGGACGCAATTGTGTCCGAGCTGAAGTCGGTCGAGTGGCTTCACGTCAGCTCGTCTGGGACGGCTCGCTGCAAGGGGTGAATAACCTTGAGGCAGCGAGGTCTTGAGCAATGACACCAGACCGGTTATGATGGCTGCGCGCTACAGATGCATTGGATCAACCTGGGGACTAGATCAGAACACGGCAGACGTTACGGAGGTGCGCATCCCTAGCAAACGCCTTGGTGCAGGCCCACTCATTGCCAGTCGCCTCCGGTTTCCCTGACCTTCTCATGACACCGAGTTCATTTTGGGGTGAGAAGAGAGTGCGGCAGATGTCGCGCGAGTCCACCGTCACTATAAACTAATTTACGTGCTGGTCACCGCCCTTGTGCCCATCTGGCTGTTGGGCACACGATGGACATCGTCAAAATCAACGGTCGAACTGCCGTTTGTACCGCGCGGCCTGTATTCTGGTCAACAGTATGGGTAATTGAGGTTTTTTTCTCCTTTACGGAAACAGCCACAATTGCTTCATTGGTAGCCGTCGACGAACCTATCCCACCATAAAGTAATTCGGTTGGAAGTGTTGAACTGCAGCAACAGTGTACTAGGGGAGCATACAAACAAATTTCTGCTCAAGTATCCAGTAACGTTCACAGTCGTAGATTAGGAAGTGTGCAGTCCAGAAATCATCGCCAGAAGGTGTTTTTAATCCCTGGACTTCAAGATGCACATGAAAAAATGAGAAAAACCTCAGGTCTCCGGAACCTGCTTTTTTACCAACTTAAAGAGCAACCCTCTCCTCCATTGAATCTGTTACTTGCAAAGTAGCCAAGTAATGATGCCAGGGTGTCCTTCAACGTGAACAGGTCATTTTCCCTACCCCTTTACTGCCGAAGGTTACTTGTCCAAATGGTTTCAAATACTCATTCTCATTTCTGTGTCCAAATTTGATGACACCGCTTTCTGACAAGGATTGCGTGTTTTTTTTAAGAAGGAGCTGAAGCTTCCGTATTAACGGCTGAGGCAAACGATGGTGCAGTGCTCACCGCTCAATTGTGCTGGTAGATGGTGTTAGGATACCATCCCCATCAGGATCCCAGGTCATGGAGACTTGTAGAGTGAACATTTAAGAAGGCGCCTACTTCAAACTGCATCGCACACCTTTCCAGTAGCTGAGGCCCGTGCAGTCTTCCCCATTAGTCCCATTCTATACGGAGAGGTTAAGGACAAACTACCAAATCAGACCACCTCTGTGTGTATTTAGTCTTTCCCCTGCCTCCGCGGAACAGAATATATGGGTCTCAGGAATCGGCATTTATCCAATGTAATAAAAGAACATCTTTCAGCATGCTTAGGAAAGAGCCAAATAAAGAATGTTATCGGCTCTACCCCCGAGAAAATGGCACACACAGACCACCTTGTAGATGCCAGATAGGCCTTCCGAGTGATTTACATGATTCTGTCAAGACATCCGAAACCGCTTGGACAGAGTTTGTTGGCTGCGGCAGTGGCGGCCGCAATCAGGTTACGCAAACCGGTCCCACAAATGACATAAGCCAAAACCATCAAGTTAACCGCCCACATATAATTACTTTTCCCAGCGCCCACCACCCTGACGCTGATTGGAATTCTGGTGTTTTCCTCCCCTTGTCCCCCCCCCAGACCGGAGCTACAGCATAATTATCTACCTGCCGGCATCTTTTTATTCATTAATACACTAACAGTACATATGCACAGGCCGAAGGAGAATTTATCAAAAGTGGATGTACAGTACGTGACCTATCTCAGGAAACCCGATAGCGGAAGCTGATGTGAGAATTTTTGAACGTCTTAAACGTTGCTTGATCATCCAGCCCCTTCCAGGATATGTCCTTTTATTGCGCAGAAATTGTGTTCGCGAAATTTTATCAGGCAAACTATTCATAAATTTGGGCGAAAATGGACGTCGCGATAAACTCGGACAATTTCCCATGTTAATACCTGCCCTAGACTTCGGTTGCGCGTCTGAGCGGGTTTTCCCTTTAAAAGGAGAGCAATATACTCTCGAGAGTTTTAATCAACAAGGGTTGCCGAACTTGAAAATTGACCCAAACGACTGTTTGCATGAATAACATCCAAACACTCATTACTTCGGTAAATGCCTTCAAGAAGTATCTTATTTTGAGGTTTTTAACAGATACATGATACAGAAACTGTATTAATGGTCGATCGGAGGAAAACACTGAAAATTATGAAGTATTCAGCGATATTTCAAGGCCGATCTGAAATTAAAAGTAATTCAGAACAAATGAAAAGTGCAAAGTAATCTAACGGAAGAAAAATTCTCTCTGAAAACACAAAATGGCATGCTTACGACCACGCCTGTCAATTATATTTAAATTTATTAGTCTCCGATCGGTCTAGCTGCATGTGACCTTATGAAAACTTTTGTTCCTACGACGTCCCCATCGGTGAAATCAAGCAAAATCCTATTTCTCTTGTCGAACTGCATCTCAAACAATTCAAAGGAGTCAAGAATATCAGGAATACCCAGAAAACTGTCTTGAAATCTATACTCAGACTGTAGCTGTTGGCAAACCGCTATACCTGAAATTACACTAATTCTTAACGGAAATTTAAATTTACACTTCACTAAAACACAGTTCTCTGAACGCTATTCTATGTACTCTTTCTT
Organism: Spirometra erinaceieuropaei; assembly: GCA_902702965.1. Classification (NCBI taxonomy): domain Eukaryota; kingdom Metazoa; phylum Platyhelminthes; class Cestoda; order Diphyllobothriidea; family Diphyllobothriidae; genus Spirometra; species Spirometra erinaceieuropaei. The sequence continues at coordinate 305,759 of CACRXP010000325.1, read as the reverse complement.
ATTCACTCAGTTTTTGTGCATGAGAAGACATTCTGTACATCTAAAAACAAAGTTTGCTAAATTACAACCATTTTTTACTTTTTCGAGATTTTGCGTTTTTCTTAAAAACCGGCCTTAAGAAGAAAGGCAACATCGCCTTTAATATTTCTTTTATATTTGTAATTCTTGTAAAGTTGTACGTACTTAACCTAGATATTTTATCCATGCAGTGGTGTCGGTTTGCAAGTGACTGGCACTCATTCTTTTGAAATTGTCCTCTTACCAGAATAGCGTTTTCCTGTTTCTAGTTTTTCCAGTCTTTCCGATCCTTTACAATTTGCAAACTAAGCCAAGCTTATTACCTTAGATACTGTTGCTCTTGTGGTTCTCTCTACCCTAAGAAAATTAGACAAGGCCTATTGGTTAAGTATGCTGATGATATGGTTGTTGGACATCCTCTCAAAAATCGAACACATCCCCAGTCTCTGAAGGATTGCCTTGACCTTGTCTCAGTACGGTCGCAGGAAAATGGTCTCCCAATGAACAATTAAAAATCAGTTCAGTGTATTTTCCGACTGCGACTCTCTCCTAGTTCTGAATCCTCTGCCATCCTTTCCAACGAGATATCCTCTTTCAGGTAACTTGGCGTTACTTTATCATAAATCTTTAATTTTCCCTCCATACTGGTTCCCTTTTTACTAGAGTTCGTGAACTTCTCTGTTACGTTCGTCGTTTACGTTCCTAACACACACTTCAACCTCTAATCTGGTAATTTATAAATTCCTGCATTCTTCCTCTCTCTTTTTTATTGTTCTTCTACCATTTTTCCTCTTTTGCTCAAAAAATATCTGTTAATTTTAAAACGAATCCTCTGAATGCTCTCTTCTGCTGCAAGGGTTTCTTATGTCTTTTAGTCGATATTGTCCTACAGCGACATTTCAAGGTGAGCAAGCAATTTTCTGGTCGAATTCGGGATGACTTTACCCATACTCTGCATTCTGAGCTAATCCCTGTGAATTCTTCCCACCCCATGCACCGTGGCTTTCAACTTATCTTTTGTTGTACCACGGCATATCACCATTCTGTATTGCCATTCCTGGCGCGCTATCTTACGTGCGAATAGACAAGTTGGCGTAAAATAAATCATTCTAGAGCTTACAGTTCTCTTTCACCAGGGATCTCAGTAGCATTGGTTTTACTTGCATCGTCTGGAAAACTTGTTTTCCAACCAGAGTAGAGTAGATGAAGGGGATGGAATTCATACGTCAACGCGAATACATCTGAACACAGGCCATTGTAAAAAATATGCTTTATTCAGGCACCTAGATTATGAATATTAATGCATGCGTTAGACTTTGCTCAGCTTTGTTCTTTCGGCGGTAATTCCAGATAATTTGTCAAGCACTTAGTTGTTCCGAATTCTTTGAGCTCAACGTGGATCTGTTAGCCGGGATCTAATGTGGTTGAGAACAACAGAACTAGACATGTGCTTGAGTCTTCGAGGGCCAAACCACGAGATGCCGTGTATGTCGTATGTTGATATTTTATCCTCTGAAAAACTTAGTAGCCTGCAGCATTCATAACCAGCAAAACTTTCCTCCACAAGCACTAATTGCGTGAGATTTAACCCAAACAGACAATTCATGTCTTTCAAATTGGTCGATACCCGTGTAGTTCGTTCTAACTCTACTCCAACTTATGATTGTATTTCGTGTTGGGGCTTGCTGTCTACAAGATTTTTCGTTTAGACGCAGTCATTGCTAAACAAGTTAATGCTAACTTGCAAATTCACAGTCGGAAGTAGGCCGGGAAAAAATTAAAGAGCACAGTGAAAAGAGATGCATACCTAATAAGTCTCCGCTAGCGAAGACGGCATTTTCCCCCGCATGACTACGAGGAGCTCCTTACTTCTACACCAAAAGCATTCTTCTCGCGAGAAGAAATTTGGCTTTAGAGTAATACTTTTAAGCATAAGATTTTTGGCCTAGTCTCTAAAAATTGCACGCGTACCGAATTTAGCGAAGTGGATTGTAGGCAAGCCGGGTTGACCTAATGATCCACGCAGGTGCTAACACTTGTCACACCTGTTGGCAATTCCAATATGTAAAACCTCTCAGTTTGCTGCAAACTGGAATAAAATGAAGGAAATGCGGTGAAATAATGCGCGGTGGGACAAAAAGGCTGCTTACATTCCCTCGTGAGCTTAGTGTATTCCTAATTGGCGACGACAAATAAGCTGGATGTGTGGGAGGAGGCTGCTTGAGCATTCGAACACTTGCGGGAGTTCATCGTCAGATAGGGGCAACAGAACAAGTGACAGTTATAAAGGGCTAGTGGCCAATCAATGACCAGTGATGGCGGTCCGGAGGTGACTGCGTAAGCCCATGTATGCCGGCGCCAGATCGGTATGTCGACTGCCTGAGTTCTCATTCGAGGCCCAGGTTTCAATCAAACTCTGGCATGTTTTGCCTACCGCTCGGACGATTATCGTTACGGCCGCGAAGTTGAACTCATGACCCGTTTCGTAGACATAGACGGCCACCTGTGATAATTCATCTTACAGCCAGCTTATGTTTGTGTTCAGTCTGACTTGTGTACAGTAGGTGGGCTAACTCGTGAAATGTCAACCGAAATTCTGAAATGCGTTTTCGTTACGAAAAGATTAATTAAGTAGGGTTATAAAATTAATCAGCCTGCAGTATAATTATGCAATAATTCAGTTACCTCGGGATGCCGGCTTTCGAAAGAACTGCCTTCCGGCTGCATGCAGAAACTACACTCTGTAAAAAGTGACTAATTAATTAGTATGCATTTTTCTCATTGATTTTCGACGCCCCTAAATGTCAAATTATATTTCATGGAAAACATGCATAAAAAAATCATTCTTTTTGCTCTTTCGGTAGAATATTACGTCCTCTTTCAATTTTATGCTTGAAGGAAGGGTATTAGTCAGTTTTTAAAAAAATTTGAGTTCCCGAATAATTTTGAAATCGCTCTGCCGTCACTTTTGCATTCAGGGTTTCCAAACCACAAGACATGTATTCTCCGCGCATGAAAAACCTCACATTCCTCTACGATATGAAGAGGAAACCATATGGGGTTCATAAAATTTAGCATTGGATTTGATTCATATTGTTAACTTTACAAGCCACATTGGTAAATGCGGAGACATGGCGATTTATGAACGGCCATCTCACGGTATTAAAAAGTCTCACAATTAGAAACTTTTTCAAAACCGAACTATGTCCCTCTTTCAAGTATAAAGTTGGAAATAGACGTAATTTTCTACTGAATGAGCGAAAGGATGAATGTCTTTATGCATGTTTTCCATGAAATATAATTTGACTTTTAGGGGGATGGGAAATCAATGAGAAAAATGCATGTTACTTAAGGAGTCATTTTTTGCAGAGTGTAGTTTTTCTATGCAGCCGGAAGGAAGTTCATTCGAAAGCCGGCATCCTGAGGTAACTGAATTATTATAGAATTATACTGTTCGTATATGCACAATCCGAGCATGTGCTCAGTCTAACTTGTGTAAGTACAAGGGCAGTTTGGACATAGCATACGATGCACTACACCCGGCTGTTCACTGGGATTTCATCTGTCCTTAATTTTTATCCCCCCTGTTGCGCACGGGAGCTTTTGGTCGGTGGGCAATACCAACACATAATCCCGCAGCGGTGCCCTCGGTCTCCTATGAAATTTCGCTGATGTATTGGATTGCATGCCATATAATCACTGATGTTTTCGGTCGGATCCTCCGGGGACGAACACGTAGGCATCGGCCTATAAACGCCCTCGAGTGGCCAGTTTGCATAGATTGGTCAGGGAGATATCGGGCCTCACGTGCATTTTATTCCGACCTGTGGTAGTGCGTTTGGTGCGTTTTGAAGGGTGTTATCACGCAGCTTCGTTTATGAGTCACCGGCTAATTGCTATGAAAAGTGAGAAGCTCTGTGTTGTACTGGTTGCCTTTCTGTAAACCGTTGTCTGTTCTTCGGCGTCGCTTCCTCACCTAACAAGCACATCCAGGAACGATAGTCGCTGTTCCTTTTCGTCTGCTCTCGTAAATTGAGTTGTACAGATCATGGAAATTCTACAGCATGTTCATCCTGACGACAGAAAATGTTTCGTCAACGTAACGTCGCCAAAAGGCCGGCTCCTGCTGCATGAGGGCAGTCTTTTCTGGCTCTTGTAGGATCAGCTCCGTCATTATACCGGAGATTGAGGGCCGATTTGGAGTTCTCTTGATCTACTCATAGATTTTTTGGTTTGTTTTTGCGTGAATTCTAGCGAAAACCTCAAGGCAGAGATGTAAACACCCACCCTCATTCTGCAATCCGCATAAACTGAAATGCCTACGCCTGGATGGATTGAAATATGTAATAACGTCAACCGACAGGTGTGACCCCGCGGCTGAATGACCGAGTGTTTATTTAAGTTACCCATGACCGGAGAGACGGAGTCTGAGTCTTCGCTCTTTCATATCTGAGATTGGGATGCCGCTGTCAGATGACACTCTCCCTCTCTGTTCTCCTCGCTAATGCCCTTAAGGTAATCTCAACGACATCTATGAATACAAACAGTGCTCCGGCTCTTTTTCTTTCCGAGTACTTGTGACGGCAGAAAGAAGGAAAGGGATAGATGGCAGTTGGTAGCCAGGAATGGGGAAGCGGACGGCGACCTTAACCTTAATCCTAAGCTTAACCCTAACCCTAACCTTAAACGTTAGCCGTTAACCCTAACGGCAACCTTAATCCTTACTCAAACCCTAACCAAAATCGTAAACGTAACCGTAGCCCTTATGCATAGTCCTAACTATAAAACCTAACCGTAATACTGAAACCTAATCGTAACCTCAAACCCTAACCGTAACCAGAAAACCTAAGCCTAAAGGGCATAAACCTAACCCGAAAATCGGAAACCATTAACCGACACCCTAATCCTAACCTCCAACGTAAAACGGAAGCCAAATTGGTCAGATGTGATTATGTAGCCCTACAAAAAAGTCCCAGTATGCAAACGTCAGCCATCTGTAATACGGAGCATGGCTACCAACTGTGATCTAGCCGAGGAAAGTTTGCTTGATGTCAGTAAGGACAACGATGATCCATTGTCTGAGTTGAGCAGAAGTTATTCATTCACCTGACCCCGTTTTCTGGCAGGAATAAAGGAATCATGGATAGAACACAACACCAAAACGATGACATGCTTTTGCACGAAAGGTGACCTTCCATACAGAATGCTTATAAAAATAGTTATAGCATCAGCGCAACGTAAGCTATTTCCCTCTGAAGTAGATTTGTGAACTGGGAGCAAAGTCCTCAGGATAAGACTTTTCAAAATTGTTTAAAGATTTGATGTGAATATATAGCGGAAACTCATCAGCGGAATAAACGGGTAATATTCGCGGTCGGCCAGCGGGAGTGTGATCGACCAGGCCGCTGGCACACGCACTTGATAGAAGACCAGACACGTTTTTTGCCGACTTTATGTCGTTGAATGGCACATTCTCGAGATTGGACCATTCTGTAGGTTCACCTGGTCTCCTCGTATGAGTCCTGGTATGGGAATACGCGGAAAACGCTGTGGGACTCGCTGATGGACTCTTCGAATCCGTCAGAAGTATGTTAAATTTGTCTAACAATATACCCTACTAGCTGTCTGTTAGTAGATTGACATACGCAAATTAACTTTGGGTCAGCACTTGTGTTTGAGGTACGGTAAACCAACCTACACATTGCACTAGTACCCTCCCAAAGAACGTAACTGGTATTAGGGCTGCACAAAGTGCCTAGAAATAGTCACCTACATCCGTATCATAGTCACGTTCCTATCGGAGTCGATATCCGTAATTCGGGAAGCTTTCACGAATGAGCCAGGATGTCAAGATGCATGTTGTAATTGCCTATTTTTCTCAGGAAACAGATTAATAAGGAATATTTTTTCTCTCAATGGAACCTTTATGATCTTTAACAATGGAAGCCTGCAGGATATGTTACTGACTTCTAGGATCGAAGCTTATACATCCTAAGGCAGGGTTGGCCATCGATAGGAAAGGTGCTGTCTACAAGATCCCATGTGCCAGTTATAATGCCGTCTATTGTGGGCAGACTGGGAAATCTGTCTCAGGCCACATGCATGAACATCATTCGACGGTGAGGAGACGAGATCATCTATCCCAGGTGGCTATGCACACACTGAACAACGGACACAAATTTGTGTGAGAAAACACTCGCAATGTTGGCGCCTGTCCAATCAGGAAAGGCTGCGAATTCCTGGAAGCAATGCACTCATATGAGGCATAAATTAATCGGCATATCGATTTGGATGCCACGTACAAATTTATCGAAAATATACGGGAACGAGAGCACCCAGAACCATGGGAATTACGAAAGGGATTGACGCGTATTTGCTCAGACTTCAGTCAACCGCAGATTCACTTGTTCGACCCAACAGTCTGATGACGAGCTGGGGAACCAGTTTCGTAAATTTACGCAATAAAGTTTATTTTGTTTCTAAAGAATCTTTCCCATCTCAAGTCACATTTCTTGAGTTGGCTGTTACGGAACTCACTCGTTCTGTTGTGCCTTGGGGCTCTCTTTCGAGCCCAACCAGCAGTCGCACAGCAGCGCGTACTATAGGCAGAATAACATTGCCGACAAAGACATGACTGAATAGAATGACCATTTCTGCCTATATTACGCGTCGCTGTGCGGCTGTTAGTTGGGCTCGAGGGAGAGCCCCAAGGCACAATGGGAAGTGGGGGTTCCACAACACGATGGGCAAACACAAGGGAGATTTCCCTAGTCAATGTGCGACTGCTTGTGGGGCTCTAGATCGCTCTAGATCGGTATGTTCTCTCGCTAAACCAATACGTAACCCATGGTGGAGTTCGGGAGTCGTCTGGGGCGACTCAGCAACCCCATTTGGGAACAGCACTGCTTACCCCCGCAAGGCGGTGGGGACTATAAAGGGTGCCTTAAACACGTGCTAAGTTCACGACATCCGCGTACAGGTCTAAACCATCAAACAAGAAACAACTACCTTTCTTCCCCCTCTCTTACTCACCTCCACCCCACCCCACAGGTTGCTGGGGTTAGTCCGCTCGCTCTGACAGCCTGGAATGCTTGTTCTCTTTAGATACCGAGACCGGGACGGTAGACGGCGCTAGTCGCTCAGGAACTGGTGCGCTACAAGATGGATATCGCTGCACTTAACGAGACCCGATTCTCCGAAGACGGCCAGCTAGAAGAGGTAGGCACCGGCTACACCTTTTTCTTCTTCTGGTGCGGTCGCCCCAGGGCAGGGTGACGGGACGCGGGCATCGCCTTTGCCACCCCGAACGGCATCGTGGGACAACTTTCCTGTCTGCCACAGGGCATCGGTGATCACCTGATGGGCCCGCACATGCCTCTTCAGGGACCCACTTTCGCCACCACCATCAGCTCCTACGCCCCCTCCCCCCCTATCACGATCATCTCTGACGAATCGAATGGTAAATTCTAAGAAGACCAGCACGTCCTCCCGGCTAGGGTGCCGAAAGCCCATATGTTGATTGTCCTTGGTGACTTCAACGCTATCGTCGGCACAGACCATGCTGCCTGAAGAGGGGTGCTGGGCTCCCATGGTCTCGGCGGCTTCAATGACAATGTCCTGCTCCTCCTACGAACCTGCGCAGAACACCGTCTCATTGTGACCAGCACCTTCCGCCTTACGACGCGAAAGAAGGGCATCTGGATACACCCTTGGTCGCTAAACTGACACCTGCTGGGACTATGTCCTCGTCTGGAGGCGAGACCAGCGGGACGTGCTGGTGACAAAGGCGATCCCGGTTGCCGACGGGTTGACCGACCATAATCTTGTCATCTCCAAAATGAGGGTTCGCCTACAGCCTTGCTGTACACCTCAAGGTAAGCGACTCCCAGGTAAGTTGAATATTGCTTTGTTGTCATTGCATGCTCACCATCTCCATTTCAGCAACGAACTAGCTCGAAGGCTAGCCAGAATTCCAATCGCTGACGAGGATGCTTCCGTGGAGGATCGATGATTGCAAATGAGGGACACAGTTCAAGAGCTTTATTAGCCTGATGCTTCGGATTATCACTCGGATCCATCATCAGAGACAGAGTCAGATGAGGGTGGTGATTTGGCCAGGAGTTGCCGTATGTGTGGGATGTAGTTGCTAGGGTGTTACATGCCCATCACAGTTGGGAGCCCCCGAGTGCATCACGGCTCGACTAACCAGGTGTTGAATATGTAGTTGCCATGCGGTTGCTATGTTTACCCGTATTCTAGGGACACCCCGAATGTTTACTTTGAAAAAAAAGAACGCCGATTTACTGCGCTTATGTTCAGAGTAACCATTTAGTTCTCATGTGCGATAAACCTTTAATCTTCCTGTTTGCACAACTGCTTGGTTCTCGATCGAGTATTTAAAGTGGCAATTTCGGACAGATGCAAAATAATCTTCGTTCGATTGACTAGGCATCCACACTCTCCGACCCTATCAACAAGATTTGATGTCAGTTCAAAGAGATAAACTGCAGCCTCCTCTCCAACCTCTACCCAATCATGCGAAGAAGACTAATGAGCAGATGCTGCTGTTTAACTCCATTCTTAAAGTTGAAAGTCAACATGAAGAGGAATTATGGAAAAGATCTCTCATTGATCAAACGCCTGAATCCCTAAATGGTTACAAATTGCAAGAAAATCGGATCAAAATTCTCGTCTCCAGGGATCGACAAGTCTTTGGAAAGGATCTTCCTCACCGTGCTATGGCTCATCCCAGAGTCCCTTACAGTTTTGTAAGGCACAGTACGCTGAACAAAGCTCTTATCACACTGTCGTGAACGGGCAAGAATGCGGAAATCTCAGAGGATAAGGGTGAACATGTATCTCATTTCATCCGGTCCGTCGTGACGAGCGAACCCCAATTTTTTCCACCGACTTTTGAGGCCTGCCATCGAAGCAGTCCTCTTCACTGAAGCAGTCGTTCAGGAATAGTTATTAAACCTGCAGGAATCGACCTTCCCAGTCTCCGATGCAATCCTGGCCAAACTGCTGAAAGGGCTAGCTCCTGAAATGATCGAACAGCAACCTTGATTTCCAAAATATCATTTTCTACTTGATGTCTACCATCCGCTTGGAAGTCATCTACCACCACCCCGCTATTTAAGAGTTGAAGTCGGGCGTCTGCCAATAACTGCAGATCAGTGAGCCGTACCTCCATTTGTTAAAAGATCATGGAGAAAATCATTATGAAAGCTTCATTGCAGTTTCTTGCGCAGAATCACCTCCTTTTCGATGCCCAACACGGCTTTCGTAGGTCCTGTCTTACGAATCGGTTTTTTTCACTTAAACGGTGCACCAAAGCACCCGGAGAAGGCCATATGATACACGCCATCTACATTGACTTCAAAAAAGCCCTTGACAGCATTCCGCACCAAAGTCTCACGCGGCACCTGCGCAGCGTATGAGTTCGTGGAAGCCTCCTTGTAGAGAAACAGGACTTTTTGACTGGACGGTCCCGAAGAGGGAAGGTAGGGTGCCAGAAGTACTTAGAGGTAACCATTATGAGCTGCGTCCCATTGAGCTCAGTCTTAGGCCCACATTATTCTTTGCTTTTATAACTGACTGCGTCAGGGACCTAGACTGTGATGTCATCCTGTTTGCTGACGGCATAAAATTGTGGAAAACTCCTCACACTGCAGCAGATGGAGACCAATTTTAAATAAACTTGAATGTGTTCGAGCACTGGTTGAAAAGCTGGCTTATGCCCTCCGATGTAAGTAAGTGCAACTTTCTCCAACTTGTTAGCTGCAGAGCGTTCAGCTCATGGACTTACTTTATTTGCGGTACACCAATGCAACAAATTGACAGTCAGAAGGACTTGGGTGTGTGGACTACATCTTCGCTCCAACCAACACTTAACTACGCAAAGGCAGCCAAGTCGGTCGTGCCTATATTGTAACTCATTAGGCCAGCCTTTATGGGATTTTACAAAGAGAGCTTTTTCAAAATATTTGGTACTATCGTGCGGCCGAATTGATAATATGCTATCCAGGCACTGAGGCCTTGGAATGCCAAGGACTGTACCATCTTATAGAAGGTACAGAGGTGGGCGATCAAAATGACAAAAGGACTAGGGGCCCTGCCTTATGAAAACAAACTGTCAACTCTCAACCTATTTATCCTTGCCCATAGGCAACTATGCGGTGACGTTAGACTAACCTTCCGCATTATGAACGGCCTAGACTATTTCTTTGTTCCCAGTGATTCCTCAATTCAAGGCCGTTTCCTAAAACTGCGCACAGGTAAAGGAAGG
>CACRXP010000325.1:263895-288593 GCA_902702965.1 Spirometra erinaceieuropaei | reverse complement strand
GTCACCTGCCGTTTTTACCGACGGGCAGTCACGCCATCTCCACCCGTGGTCCGCAAACCAAAAGTGTCCCTTTATTCAAACAACCCTACACAGATCGTGGCGTTACAATAGATAGGGTCTTCAGCTATGGCTGTAAAATCGTGCTAATGTAGGCTGATGCCTAGGCACCAACAGTAAGGTATGGCAATGCCTTTGAACGCGCTTATCGACAGATACAAACTTCCGAAACGCGAACAGTTTGTAAATCATGACAACCTTAATATAGTGGGCTCTATGAAAACCTAGTCAAATGTATTGGCCTCGGAATCACTAACTGATTGTAATTCCTACCTAAGTAGATCATCGAAATAACGTTATAGGAGGACTCTGTTCTCCATGTTAGTTTCTGCCCTAAATTCCACCCTATTCAATCTCCCAGAAACGCAGAAATCGGAGTAACCGGCAGCGAGTGAAGTAATAGCTTGCATAATCATATCTGTTGATGGATTCGCTGTCGAAGAGCCGGTCAAAAGTTGTGACTTCATTGCATGCTCCGGACATTATCGAATACTTATTTGCACTCCATAAAAGTATAGTGCGATGGATTTGAAAACGGTTCAAATTTGGTAATGATCAGTTAAAAATATCGAAGTTTGGTTTTACTGGGCTGAAATGTGGGTTTACATGACGAAGGCAGCAATCTATAATCGTTGTGCTCAGTTGGCTTGTATCTGTAGCGGCCCGGCCGGTCACCGCTGCGTTTGATGGACGAGTTTTTTAGTCATGTCTCAAAGTACATTGGGGATAAGCATTCGCAAAGGGCATCAGAAAGAACTCAAAGTCTTGAAAACAAAATTCTGAGCGTTCTTAAATCTGTAAGCGCCCAAACATTATATTTTCGAGCCATAATCGACTTATAAAATGCACTAGGCCAGATAACGCCTGACAGTACAGAATTTAGACATAATTTTACCGTGTTCTGGAGTTCAGAGCTCGCTTGGCCTCCTGGGGCTATTGATCTTGAATTAGTTTTGGTAGTAGTCGACTACACCAGACTTCACTAGATTTAGTCATCACTCGTGTTGTGTCGTTTGACGTCCTATCTACCCTTCTGCCCCACCTCTCCTCAACCCTCTTATTTTGTATTCTTCAATTTTCTGATGAGCCTAAGAGGGAGACCGCGGGAAACCTGGGTTTTCATCTCTCATTCTATACACGATAACTTCCATGTTGTCGTTTTGCTTTCAAGGGACGACTGCCAGAATATGGCTTCTCCGAGGATGAGGTGGAATCACTGCTTCATCGACTGGCACTGATGGACTCCAACAATTGGACACACTCTGCTGGTGTTGGCGAACGCGAGGGCAGAATCGTGTTGAATCTTGTTAGACGCAGACACTTTGGGTAAGTGCTTAGTCATTTCTTGTTTCCTGCGTACCCATTGTGCTTTTGACATGTCGAATTTGACGGCATTTGTCGAGCTAATTTTGAACTCGGTTTGTTTCAATATCGAGAGCGCACCTTTAAATCTCAACTTTAATCTTCCCTAGCATTTAATTTTCGAAACGCTTGCGAGGAAAAGTCACAAATTGAGTACTTTTTGATGCGACAAATCGTATGCATGTAATTACAGAAACATGATAAGAAGTTGCTGAGCAAGCTTCTTATGTACTCTGACTTATACAATTTCGGGTAGTTTTTTTAGTGGAATATATCATGCATATGTCTCACACGAAGTCACGAAACCCGATGCCAAATTACCATACACTTTATACGTTAATGATGAGAACCTACCTCGTTTCCCGTACTGAGTAGAGTTTCTGCTGTGACATGCGAAAAATTTTCATCATGACGAGGCCCCGAAACTGTACTAAAAGATTTTTTGCTAGGTCTCTATGCTGTTTTTGACATCATTTCCTCGTTAGATATATTTTTTGTTAGTTTGTTGCAGGCGATTAGCGGTTCTCAGTGGAATTTCAGTATTTCATGGAGTCTTTACTAACTTCAGATGATTTTCATGTTCACTACCCCTATGCCACTTTCGTACTATTCTTACTTTAACGTGTGTAGTGCTTTCGAGCGCAATCGTTGGTTCGAAAAAACCAAATCGAAATGCTGCAGGCGTAGTTAGGTTATTTTTTAACTCACGATCGCACAGTTTTCTGTCGTAATTCGAGTTTTGCTTTGTTCTTGGGAATCATCGTCCATTTGATCTATTATTACCATCGCTATAATGAGAATAACCGTATGTGGCCGTTGCAATGATGGAGTCTAACCGTTTCATGCACGACTTACTTGACTGGCCGATTAATTTGTCTAAAATTCGATGTTTCTGAATGACGAGTTTGTAGTAATTGCATCATATTTCGACCTTTCTCCTAGATTGGCACACGGTGTGGGACGGTCCGGAGATATCACGGCAGTTCAGCCAAAAGCTCCCGGTTCCAGCCTTATAAATCGCTTGGTAAACGCCATGCTGCTCGATTGGCTCCGTCGATCGGGTAGGTTTCCCCCTTTGACTTGTCTTCTAGAGAGAAATAGCACATTTCTGTCCGCTCAGTGTCTGCGGTTGGAAACTCTCGCTTATCTTTGAAGTAAAAGTTACTTTGTGTGAACAGTTGCGACCAAAATATCAAGGGATTCCTAAGCTGCCATTTTTGTCCTTCCTGGCGTTTTAACCGATCGGTTCTTTATACCTACGGAAATCTGGTATTTTAACTCGATCTGGTAGTCTTTAATACGGAAACCTTAGATCTGTGCTCTTGAACCTGACCTCCCCCTCAGATGTGGTTAATCACAGTTGGATATACTTACGCGTGGCTAGTGAGGCGTCCACCTAAGTGCCTCATTTACAATGATATTTAGAAGTTCACTCTTTGTAGTTAAAGGCAAACATTCTTTTCGTTTATAAAAGTGAACAATTGAGACGTCCTTGAAATGTCGCCTCATTTGTCTTTGTTGCCGCATCTCCGGGAATAATGAGTGGACTTGTCCATTACTTAACCACTACCATTTTTGTAGACTCGTGCTGAAATTCCGTCGTGGCCAGAGACTTAGCAGAACATTCGCGTCACTGCTCCGATCGTCTTATACAGGGAGAGTGGACATTCGAGGTTGGCGTTAGTTTTCACTTTTGGGGAGTCTGGACGTTCCCTCGGCCGGGAAGGGGGGTTAAGGACGCACGTGAAGCCCTCGGTTCAGCGCTCCAGAATCCCCGACGTCCAGCCGTATCCAGTGTTATAGTATTTGACTTATGTTTTTTTGCCTTACGACCGCCTGTAAGGTTGGAGTTTTAGCCTCATCTTCAAGAAAGAAGAGGCTATAACCAGTCCAGCAGTCCACGTACCACCCTCATCATTGGCACATCACGCTGATGTCGCCTTCTGACGAGGACGCAGCCCAGCAGTTGTCAATGAGGCGAGCGGCAGTGCATCCGTGGTCTCATTTTCCAATATGGAAGGCGGAAGAACATGTTGGGTAGGAGAACATTGTGTTCCGTACAAGCCTCTAGGGAGAGGTCACTGCTGTCTAAGCCGCTGACCCCGAGACGACCGAGCACCCCCCCCCCAGGCAGCACGGTCTGTGCCAACGAGGCCATTGAGGTCATCAAGGACAGTCAGTTTGATAAGAAGAAGAAGCGATCGCTGGAACAAGGGCTTTATTCGCCTGACGTTTCAGATTCTCACTTGAATCTATCATCAGAGACAGTGGCAGAAACGGGTCTCAGATGATGGTTTCAAGTGAGAATCCGAAACGTCAGGCGAATAAAGCCCTTGTTCCGGCGATCGCTTCTTCTTCTTCTTCTTCTTCTTCTTCTTCTTCTTCTTCTTCTTCTTCTTCTTCTTCATCTTCTTCTTCTTCCAATCAACTGGTTCCTGGAACCCGCATCTTTGCTTGTGTTGACAGTAAATTTGTCTACCTTCGGCACAGTCGCTAGAAGGGCGTGCAGGTCCTTGTAGAATGTGTCCTTCACATTGTGGGGACTTGTCTTTGGCGGCATTGGCGCTGACGATGGCGCCGAGTTTGTTCTCCCGGTGTGGCAGCCTCATTGTTACAAGACGGTCGTCGACGGAATTTCAGACAGGACAGCTGTTTCACGACGTCATTCCTGGTGGCCAAGGTGACTCAAGCATCCCCCCGCGGGTCTTTGGACATCCATTATCGAAGAAGGTCTGTCACGCATCCACCTCTTTCAGCCATCCTTGTTCGGGGAATCAGGTCTCGCTGAGAACCGCGATTTCCATTCTGTAGCGTGTCAGTTCTTGGGCAACCAGACCTGTCCTATCTGGACGGTTGTCCATCAGATTGTCTAATAGAGGGCAAAAATTCCTGTATGCCATTGGCTGTAGAGACAGGGATGAGGACGGGAATTGTGCTTTTTTCGTATGACTCTCCGATCGCGTATTTTCAGTCCACAAGCCAAAGTCACTTGACTAACGGCGTGATGGACCAGCATTTTCGGGGCACCTTCCCGGGAGAGGATATAGTGCCGTACCCTTAAATGCACAGTGCGTTCTAGTCACTCCAGACGGCAACCGATCTTCACTTTTGGTCATGACTGGGGCATTGTAAAAAGACGATCCGCATTTGTCTGCGTGGCCTACGAGATTGCCTGTTGCCCTCTCGGTAGGACTTTTAAAGCGGGAGGCCGAGTTGCGGACCAGCGGACCCAACTTTTATCAACTAAATGTATGTTAATGAAATACCAGTCCTTTTAGTACGACGTTCGACACATGTGACGACTGCATCCGCGGCAGTCTGCCCGTGGAGACTTCTGCCTGTGGGCTAGACGGAAAATTTGCGCGCTATTCTCTTTAGGAAAAGAAAGATATGCGAAATTTTATGATAGTGGGATTCCTTTTGCACTGGCAGCGCAGAGCCGAACTTTTGTGTCGTCATGGTGATATCGCCAGCTTCGAAGATTTTGTAGCTTAGCCCAAACGCTGAATGCTGACAATGTGCAGAAAGAGGCTGTCTGTAACGAATTTCAGACAACGGTTGGGTTCATCTCAGTGTGCCATCTAGTCGTTGTGAGGGGATTTTATTGCCAGAATGGGGATGTTCGATGCGTCCGCGATGTTAGCCTTTGGGTTCTGCGCAGTGGAAAATCCGCGTGTAAATGGCAAAACACTGCCAGTTTCCCTGCACAGAGCCGATTGGTCGTTACAAATATCTTACCAACGCTGGTGGTCGAATGAGATTAACTCTCAACCGGACCGACTGCGTATATGTTAGAGGACGCCGCGCCGGTCCAATGATTGACTCCCACACGGTGCTTGATGGTGTCTGTTAGGCGAAATTAGTGCTCTTTATTCAAAAGTCGACTTAAACATATTCCATCTCGGAAATCTTCATCAACGTTTCACCACTTATTTCTGCCTACTGCTTCTCCATTTCCCAGTGGTTGGAAGATTAAAGGTCTTCGTGTTCGTGTGCCTGACTGTCATTGTTTTTTCCCCGCTCCACGTTCTCCCTTTAAGGTGCTCCTAGCACAAGCGCTTGCTTTTTGGTTCCGATGGCGACTGGAATGTCCCTGACGTTCTGTCTACTCGCTCTGAAAAGACGCCGGGGACCCGATGCCAAGTACGTCATTTGGCCTCGCATTGACCAGAAGTCCTGTATCAAATGCATGGTCACTGCAGGTTTGTTCCCTGTTGTTTCACCATTACCGCCATTTACTCATACTGTGAATAGCTTGACTCCAACCTCATCTGTTTGTCATATTCGTTTTTTTTCAGCTAAACTTTCTTCTGGGTTGTCCTTTATCCACTGCGTTATCAGCCAGATACACTGAGGATTTTCGAAGATCAACTGGCAGTTAACTCTGGGATAATGAACTCACACCATCTAATCACAGTGACCTGTAGCGAGCCACCATCAGCGTGAACGGTATTGTTAATTTCGTATGAGAGGAACGCCCACCGGTTTATCCTAATTGAAGGGTGGGAATAGGCATTTCAGTTTTGTTTTGGGGCTGATTGGTGAGTGGCAAGTTGACCATTCTGAACTAGTTGCCATCATCGGTCGGTGCTACCCCACTCCCTGGTGCCGTCGCACCGGCGGTTCGAACCGCGAGGTCCAGTGGGAACTCACTACCTGAGCTACAGCGCTCGCGCTCAGCCGTCTGGGATCGCAATATGCAGCGCCACGTGGTTGTGACATCGACTTAAGGACTCAGTGATCTACTGGATTCTGATTCAACCTCCGAGTGCACCAGCGCTTGAAGTTGGGATGTCATTGGATAATGTCGGCAGCCAGGCCAGATGCCATCCTTCCAGCGTTCCTTGTTTACGTTGACAGTGTTTATCGATTTTTGCCAAGTTCGCTGGTTTGAGCGCCGATCGTTTTTTACGATGCTGCTCGTTAGAAAGCAAGCTGCTTCCCGACAGCTCCCAAGTAGAAAGTATTTTACTTTTCTGCTGAAGCATTTGAGAGCCGACCCTCATTTTAATCGAACCAAAGCCCGGACAGTTCTCTAACAAGCTCGTTGGTCCTTCGTGAGACCAGTATAGCCACGTCAGTTCGTATATATGAGGTCGCAAATGTTGAGCGGCGGGTGCCGAATACAGATTGGCTTGTGTAGGTTTGAGCTCTAGTGTCTTGAGGGCACCATGTGGGCCGAACAAATGTATCCCCCTTCTAGAAAGTCAGCTTGCCTTGTGTCGACTGAAGGAGCCTTTATGCTGTACTTTTAATGCTTCAATCACTTAAGGGCCATCCGAAATCGTGGCTAGTTGTACTTTTCGAAACCCTGCAAGGATTCACGTCTCCAGAGTAACTGCTGGAAATCGCCCAAGAACTCGCTGCTAACTCTCCTGCAGGGAATAACGAGACTAGAAGCCTCTAAACCGGCTGGGCTATTCATTATCGTTGCCATCACAAGTGGAAGTGCTGCCGTTCGACGATGGCTGCAAGTACTGACAACGATTTCGGAACGAAATGCATTTGAATAGTCTGTAGGGATGTAATATGTAGGAACACTCAACAAACCACCACACAAGGCTCCCTTTTTTACGGGAATGGCAATTATGGGTTTTTTGGGTGGGGAAAATAGGAACAAAAAAGGAAATGTAGAAAATAAATGGGGAAAAACCATAGATAAGTAGCAGTTTGCTCAAATATTTCGGTCCACTTTACAAAAGTAACGCGCAATTAAAAACTCGGTGTTTTAGCAAACTGGCAAATAACGAAAAGCCCAAAATGCCCCAGATTATGCGGGTCTCGTTTTGTTCGAAAAGCAACACCTGAAAGCCAAGCAATAACCAAACGTGGTCCAAGGCCAAAAAGCGACCCCTAACGCAGCCGTATAAGCCCCACTTCCCTCCCAGCGTAGGTTATTGTAAGGATGCAGTTAAAAAGCCATCCCAACTCCGAAGTGCGTAGGTGGTGATCCAAACTGCAAGTTTATATCACAACCCCTGGTCGTAACTCTAACCCTAAAACTAATCCTAACTCTAGCACTGAAACTAATTCCAGTCCAAACTTTGTAATCAATCCTACTCCTCAACCATAACCCTTATCCGAGTCTCACCCCAAATCCCAGCTGTAAACCCATGGACGAAATCCATCCCACGCAACAGCCCTAAAACTGTTCGGACGGCATTAAAACCCTTATATAACACGCCTACGCCCTTAGCTCCCTCCAAACCCTTACCCTGTCCGCTAACTCCCTCCCCCTCCCAACACAAACCCCATTGTCCTAGCCCCAACCCCAGAGGCTTAACGGCAACACATACAGTAACCTGAAGACCGACTAATCGGATTCCGACTTGAATGCCTGCCTAAATCACATGAGTAGCCAATTAAATAGTACTAAGAACGTGGTCCTACACATTAGATCCTTACTGAATAGTCCATTTTCGTGTACGTTCATCCCAGCACTCGTTGTAGATAAATGTGGAGAGTTCAGTCAGGACATTTCTATTCTTTAAGATTTAAATTCGCAATGTGTCCGCGTTCTGCATACATTTTCATGACCACATGAGCTCCTGTAGTCATAGCGCTACGTAGAACCGAAAGATGGGCGAAAAAGATGCATACTCCGTCTCTGAATTTTCTGACTGCTGTTAGCCGAAAAGCACGTCTTTTTTTCCAGGGGTCTTTTTTACTATTAACGCGATCCCCCTAACACGCAGGTCTCATCCCTGTTCCCATTGAACCAATCAGAAGCGTCGGTTCTGATACTAAGGGTTCTAGGAAGGGAGGCGATCTGCCAGCAGATGAGCTCGTCACCAACCTGACCGCCATTGAGGAGGCCATACGAAATCCACAAGCTTTCCTGGCGTCGAGTTCCTCATCCGCACCATTTTCATCCACAACACCGGCTCCCAATGATGGCGGACCCAACACAGTTGTCTGTATTTTCACAACAACTTCCTGTTTCTCGCCCCGAGTCCCCGATCGGTAAGCTCAGCAGTTCTTATTTGCTGTTGCCCTGGCGGTTGCTAAGTCTGCAGCCGTTCTCCTACGTTTTTTGTCATTATTCGTACGATATGACAAGGACGTCTGGGCCACACACACATTTCGATACGAGATAGGGTCAGGGAGGCATTGTACACTAGCGATAGTTCTTCCTGCTTGTTAGATGGCCACCGTCTTTACCATCCTTCTATATGAAGAGGGAGATGCCGGGAAAGCCCGGTCCACGACTGGACGTACACCGTCACTGAAAGCATTTCGTACGAAGATCGATCATCAGAGAAATGACTTTGCACCACAGACAGGTCGCTTTTGTTTGTCTTTTGCATACTCCGCTCTTTGACTGTTTCGTTCATTCAGGTCAGGCTTAAGCTAGACGAATGCCAAGTCACTCATCTCATCTTCAGTTACCTTAAGGTCGTTTTACCACCGTAGCACTATGGGATTCCGAAAAGGGAAGGAAAGAGTGGGGTCGGTTCTGTCGGTTCTGCAACGGGACCTGCAATGAATAGACCCCTAGTCAAAGCAACAACCTTCTCTATTAAGTCATCTCCTTAAAAGTCGCCTTCTTGGGGTATTTTTCTAATGAGTAGCCGCGTCATGTAGCTTTTTACAAAACAAAATGTTAAAATATTCTGACCGCTCATTCATTCTCCTGACTGACACTGACAATTTTCTACTGCCAACGAAAATAACCCTTTTCTTTGTTTACGAATTTTGCAGTTGCCGTCGGCCAATAATACGCCCACACATTTGAATACAAATGCGCCACAAAGCGACCATAAAATCACTAAACTGCTTCCCAGATTAATAGTGCCGTACCCCTCAGCTTCAAAATGGCTAAAAAAATAATCCGCGAGAAAAATATTATCATACTGTATTAGTTTTGAACGGTAAGTTTGCAAAAGTCTTTTCGGGGTTACATCCGACATATTCGCAATTGGGCGTATAATGAATCAAAAGGCCATCCGTGGACTTTTCTTCACGATTATAAGACAAAATATAAAGGAAATTGATTTAGTCTCTCCGAATATAGCGTCCACGCTTAAATTTTGTCCTATCTGCAGAATAACATTGCCGACAAAGACAAGCGAGACTGGAATGGCCACTTAGGACTCATTAGCCGTCGTCAGCCAGTCATGCCCAACCTCGAGGTGCGCAACACCTGGGGCTCGATCCCGCGACCTGGTGGTTAGAAGTCAAACACGCCTACCCACTGAGCCACGGGCCCGTTGTTCTGTCGGTGACGTTATTCTGTCTATAGTACACGCAGCTGCTGGTTGGGCTCGAGATAGAACCCCATTGCACAACGGGACGACTGAGTTCCGGACCGGCCATCCCACAAAATGATAATCCAGTTGGTGTCCTAAATGCAGCTCTCCGCACATTAGTGGTCAGACGGAGCATGATGAGTGACTTGTGCTGTCAAAGTTGCAGCTTCTGCTTTCGCAGCGGACTATCACATGCCGCATGATTCCCAATCGACGTTGGGGCCTTTTAACAGCGCATCTTTTTCGCACCATTGTCGTAGAATAATCATTTCAGCCGACGCTCATCAGACGCTTGTTTTTTGTGGTCGCTCCAGGAGGATTTAGTCTGCCTGGATATCGCGAGCATACCATGAATAGGAGTCCTCCATCGACCCCTCCGCGGACGCCCCTAGTAGAAGCGAATCAGTCCGATCGCGGGCTGCCGTTGGCTTTTAAACGCTCGGCGCTAAATCGGTCGTCGCGGCAATGTTAGACATAAACGGAGCCAAACGCATTTTTGTGTCACAGAAGAAAGCAGGACTTTATGCCACACCAGGGACAACACACAGCCTGTCCGTCTCGGCTCTGTTTTGCCATTGTTTCATGGTACAGGAGGGAAGAGAATGTGAGGTCGATTATACTCAATCCCTTCTCACTACAGTAAATCCGGCGCGTTCCCGAGCTGCCGCGGCCGCCTACAAGTCGTGCTTTCTAGGATTCCCAACTGGTAGAATAATTCCATTATCGGAAGTGAAAAGGACGTATCAATAGTTCCTCCCCAAAATCCCCGGCTGTGGGATATCAGGGAGGGGGAACTCATTTTTACTTGGGGAAACGAACGAACACTCGTGTGGGGCACGCATAGATGGAAGCATTATGCCAGGTCAGTTTTGGCTCACTCCTGGCGTTGAGGCGTGATGGCTCGTTGGTAGCATGTGATAAGGACTTATACTGTTTCAGGCAAGGTGTATAGGAATTTGTTTATGATGGATCAAACTTTCGCCTCATCCATTCCGCCCTCTTTCCACACCAACTATATTCCAGCGGCAAGACAAAGTCAAGATGACCGGAGATCGACGCGGGCACAGTGGCTGGGGAAGTCAAACAGATCTTCCATGTGTGCCGAACCTAACCTGGTCGCTAACTCGATAGGTGCCAGGCGTCGGTGAGGGATTCCCCATTCTAAATGGTCGAGAATGTCACAAAGCCATGGAGCTCTTGCAGTCTGACCTCCGTTACGAAGGAGGACCGGGTCATCCTATCCGTTTTTAACACTACCGGCCACGAATTGTTGCATCCTGCCAATTTAGAGCGCGTCAGATGCATTATATGCTCACAGTTGCCGCAGTATTTGAACCACCCTCCTCCCTCTTCAGTCTGTCTTTCAGCCGTCCGGTTATTTCAGTGACTGATGTGCTGTGGGCCTCTGTCTAATGTGTGCCACACTCGTGCGGTACTGGCTATGGTCTCGCACGAAGTCCGCGCGACGCGACTAACACCATGCCATGGGGGCGCCACTTTAGTCTGGCGCAGCGGCGACTCAGCCGTTTTGCATTCGTAACTTGGTGGAGTTCGGCCTGCCTATTTGTGATGTTGGACCGCGCATTTGGAACTTATTTGCACGGGAGGCTAATGGTTTGGTGTGCGCCCTTTCCTGCATGAAGATCTTCACATTGATGTACATATCAACATTGTGTGAGGATTCAGAGTTCAGACATACTATTACGTTCATTATCCCACGTAGAAGAGGAGGCGAGTTCATGGACTAGACTACATCTGCGCCAACGTTTCGGAGACTTGCTCTTTTCGATAATTAAAGTGATGAGGTGGAGATTCCTGCTGGTGTTGATTTCTTTAGTCACTTCGCCTGTCTCTTATTATGGCTGTGCCTGACGAACGAATTTTGTTTGTTGAGGCCTAGTTTTGCCCCTCCGTGACCGACTGCTGGTGGACCGGCGTGACCTTTGTTTCCTTAATGGCCGTCGTAGTTACAGCAAAATTTGTGCGACTGTTTACTCCCCCCCCCACCCCACGTAATCGGGTGAACTGACCAGTTGTCGCTGCGCCTGCGAACTGAGTTCGACCTTTTAAATGCGTAAGCGAGCCGATGTTTCATGATTGTTTCGTGATGATTGTTCGGCCATCTGGCTCACCGGCTTGCGCGCTCCCCGAGTGGTCAATTACTTTGACTAGCCTATGCCTCGGCACGGAATATGGAGTGGGGATTTCGTTGCACTTGTTGATAGACCGAGGTCTCGTGAACCATGACTCAAGCAATTCACGGCTCACGCGATTATCCCCTCTCGCGAGAATTTCGGCCTCATCGAACTTAAATGTGTGGCTGGGTCTCGTCGAATTGGCCGCAATCAAAGTGTCCAGGAAAGCGACAAACACGACGCACATAATGAACTTCAACAGCAACCGCCCAGTCTGCTTCAAACGCAATTGCGTTAGGACGCTATATCGGCGTGTTGAGACGCACTGCTGTGAACCAGAAGACAAGGTTGCCGAATTTCAATATCTTCGACGGCTTTTCAGCCGCGCAACTTCGTCAACGGTGTATGCGCAAACGAGACGAGCGACAAAATCGTACCGACCCCAAATTCTAGCGAGCGTTCCCGTACATCGAGAACGTCTCCGAGGCCGTTAGTCGTCTTCTCGCACCACTTGGGGCTGGAGTTGCTCAGAGACCGGAGGTCACTACAAGGCGTCGGGTGATGAGACCAAAAGACCCTCTGCCACGGGAAGAAACATCTGGAGTCGTCTACCGGATCTGATGCGGTTGCGGGCAAAGCAATTGGAAGGCTGCTCCGGAAGCGATCGCCGAACGCGCGGCAGCGGTGCAGAGAAAGGACGCCAACTCTCAGGTCGCGGCCCACTCGACGAGACACGGCCACACCAAAGAAATAAACCCGAGGGGTCAATCAAAACCTAAGCACTATCGCGTCATACCTCTTGTTATTGGTGTGTCCGAAGAATTCGCTGTACTGATAAGTAAACTTAGGATTGGTGTTGCACACAGGCCGGAAGCAACAATTCCACCAGTCGCTCATGCATCCTAGAGACCCAATACCCACTAATTCAAAACGTGGTGTCACTTGCCGGGTAGAACGCAACTGTGGCCTAGTTAATCGTTTTGGTTAGATCGGTAATGAGATCCACACGGGCCTGCACGAACAGGTCCTTGTCAGGGCACAACTTCATTTCCGACCCGCGTGAGAATCGTGTGGCAAATCGGGCGACCGGTTTTACGCCTGCTGCAGGAAGCTTGGCACTCGAACAATGGTTTGATTGATGGGCATCACGATCTGTCAGCCGCTACGCAGAAAAAATCGGTGGCACAGCTGAAGGCCGTTATTGGCGAAGGCGAGTTAAATATACAGTGGACCTTGACGGTTAGCGCGCGAAAAGTCGGTTGAATAAAAAAAAATGTCTCCGCGGTGGCCTTTTCGTCTTCCTCTACCATTCATTGGCCTGTGCCTCACGTGTTTTATACCATTAATTCGCCTTGTGATGAGCACTCGCCGATTAGGTTCGAGAATATTCACGTCCTGTTACGCCTCGTGGCTCGAGTACCAAATTATCAAAACCTGGGGTTGGGTATGACTAGCTGGCTGGCGACGACTACTAATCCGGAAATGGCCACCCGAGTCTCACTTGTCTTCGTCGGTATTCTTTCGCATATATACGGTAGATGTGCTATCCCATGAAATGTTAATCGAAATTCTGAAACGTGTATTCAATTCGAAAGGATTCCTTAAGTAGCATTGCCGTATTACTTATCGTGCAACATAATCCTAAAATATTTTAGACACGTCAGGATGCCGGCTTTTGTACAAGCTTCTTTCCGGCCGCCCACTAAAACCAAACTGTTAAAAACGACTGCTTAAGTGGCATGAATTTTTCCCATGCATTTTCGATACCCTTACAAATTCAAATATACTTTCTAGGAAACGTGCACAAAAATATTTTTTCTTTTACTCATTTGGTATCAAGTCACGCCTTCTCTGAATTTTATGTTTAGAGGAAGAGTATCGTTCGGTTTTAAAGAATTTTTCCGATTCCCGAAAAATTTTTGACCCGATCTCTCGCTTCATTTGCCTATAGGGTTTCCAATCCGCGTGCTGTATACTGTCCGTGTAAGAAAAGCCATACATTTCTGCATATAGGGCTCATAAAATTTTGTTATTAATGTGGACCACGTTTCCCCGATGCGCCGATGCGATGCTGTTTGATTGGACATCTCACGGTCTTAAAATGTCATAATTAAAAACGTTATTAAAATACAAAGATACTCTTCCTTCAAGTATAAATTTGGGAAAGACGCGATTTTCTACCAGATGAGTACAAGGGAACATAGTTTTGTGCATATTTTCTATAAAATGTTTGAAGGGTATCAAAAACCAATGGGAATAATTCATTCCACTCAAGTAGACATTTTTCGCGGAATGTAGTTTACGAAAACGACCAATAAGAAGCTTGTTCGGAAGCCGGCATCCTGACACGACTGGAATATCTCAGCGTTGCGCGACCCAGTAGTTAACATGACAACCCTACTTAAGTAGTCTTTCGAAATTGAAAACGCGTTTCAGATTTTCAGTCAGCATTTCACGGGATAACACATTTACTGTAGTTTCATGGTAATCAATGAGGTACTCCTAACATTTTTCCCTTCAACATTCACTAGATTGTTTCGCGGTTGTTGTCAGAGGTCTGCCAGCCGAACTTGTTCTTTTAAAGACGAACAGGAGTCAGCATCCTCCCTGTGTCCATACATAAAGTAACTTGCCTACTCATCCGAGCGATACCTTGGGGTCGCAGCGGCATCATCATCAGCACCTCCGCATGAATGTGAATATGATTTTGCAGCCCTTACGGTTAAAGTTTGAGTGCAGGAGTGTCCCCGAAGCCCATTCAGATTGTTCTAAGTTGTCTCCTCTAGCGCTTTGGCGAAAGACCCAAACCACGGGCGGCGGTGAAAAGCCGGCTTGTCTATTGGCGGTTCATGATCTCCATGTCACCGTGTGATCAGTGGGCCTCGTTAAATTTTATAAGGCAGTCGGCATGCCAGGCCCCAAGTCTCCACGCGCTGGCAGCAGTGTTGTTGGTGGTTTGTGAGGTGCCTGAGGACAACATCTGTCAGAATTTTGTGTGTGCGTGTGTGTGTCGATATAGCCCACTCGTTTAACAACTTTTTTCATGTCCCTATCGCCTGAAGAAATTGAACATCAAAGTCAGCCGACTATGGGTTATAACCCTAGGCGTTTAGTGCTTTTACTGATTTTTGCTCTTCCTCCTCATGGGTGATGGCAGTTTTGTTGGTGTATGCTTTGGTGAGTTATAGCGTGCCGATGGGCACGCAGTTCCTCGGGCTACCATGAACCCGGGTTCACTTGGTATTTGTGTGGTCAGGTCCCTTGTGCGCCCTTCCACGTTGATGTACATGCGGTCCTCCCAATCAAGGACGTGATGGATGCTTGTACGTCGCTACTACCCAGCACTTAGCTCTCATCCGTAGCCTCACGAAGCTGTGGTCTGCATAGCGCCACGCTCAGGTCAGTCGCCTCGAGCGACGGACTAAATAGGGACATTCACTGTGTCTCCGTACCCGTATTCTGTAGTTCACTTTCCCCTAAAAAGCATTATGCATAGGGCAGGTGACCTAGGCCTATTCGGGTCATTTTTCCATTACACCAGCCGTGATGTATATTAGAATTCATCAGTCTTCTGGGGGGCCTCGACAGTCCTATTTAGAAACACAACGAGCATCGACAGTATTCGCTCCATCCCTCTGCTAGATTGAGTTTTCTCACGCAAGATTGCAGTACCCCAGACCAAAACCGCTAATGTCTAGCTTCTGCCCGCAAAACCCCATTGCCAACACAACTTTACAGCCCGGATTGACCGTGCTGAACACCTATGTATGCATAACAATACAAACACCCCACCGCTAGACAAAATACGGGCAACAGACCTTCCAGCAACGAACGAACTATGCCAGTTGACCTACCCGTGCGTCGTCTAAGGCTCCACCGACTAGATCACCAACCAGGGATCTCCAGTTTTACCTCCCCGACCTACTCGACGTCCACCTAGAGTTTAGCCATGTTATTGAAACAGGTTAGAAACAGGAAGAAAGTTTTAGCTTAGCTTTGTAAGGTCTCTCGCACACCATGATTAAATTTCGCCCATCACCACAGCACTTGCCTTCAGAAGCTGCTAGTTTCCGTGGAGAACAATGCACGATCTGCCTTGTTGCCATAGCGAGGTATCCTGCCCAGGACTGGCATATCATCTGATCGAGTTAACTAGCATTATTGTAGTTTGAGGAGTGTTCAACAAAAGCGAAAATCTGCAACCAATGAGGAAGTTTTCTCTCAGCACTCCGACGTAACTGAACCGTTAAAGACTGTACTGGAGAGTAGCCGTATTGTCCGGTAAGCACTTTGTTTAAATGCTAATTACCAGCCTTACTGAAATCCCTGAAAGGAGGCACAACCTTTTTTTACGGCATTGCATGTAGCCGACTTTATACGGGCACTCCTCGAAGGGCCACCTTACGAAACAATGTCCAATGTTCACTCCTACTGCCTTTAATTGTCCTTGATTCAGAAAAGTGAGCCTATCCTCTTTTTGCACCATAAAACGATCCCACATGCATTTAAGTGTTGCTCAAATCAATAAATCGGCACATTCTTCGTTCCTAAATTGCGTATTAACTGGTGAGAAACCCAACATAACCGACTTGACAGAGATGGTTCGTCATTTTCCTGTCACTTCTAGGATATTCGTTCATGCTCGGAAATTACCGGTGTGGATTTACTGTGCACTAGGACACAGAAATACAAATTCACAAATAACACGATTATTCATATCCCGACTCATTTGATTTACGCGGGCTACAGAATCCTATTTCAAGTTAGTTCGCTTTGCTTAACGCTCTTTTTTCAGCCAAAATGTCCTGTTTTCTCCCTAAGAGGCATGCGCCGCGTTATGCACCGCTTTAACTTAGTACGTAATATGCACCACGTCTGGGGTACTCCTACTGACCATCTGGAAAACTGTCACGTCGTTTCCTAAATTTCATCGCCTACTCGGCACACTGTAGCTACTCATGCCCATGCACACTCGACACACACCAAACCTCCTTTCCAACCCCAACTCCGCCGTAGTTGCACACTCGTTGCGTATAGACCCGGTCGGACATCTGCGAGGTGGACTCTGCGCAAGGTGAGGTGGACTCTGCGCAAGTGTGAGGTGGACTCTGCGCAAGTGAGGTGGACTCTGCGCAAGTGTGCTCCGACATAAGCAAGTTAATGCGCAAGCCACGACTACGTTCGGCTTATGGGACAGTGTTAGGCCCCATCGCCTGCAACGGACCAACGGTGTCCAGAGAGGCTTAATATTTCTTTGCAAATTAATCGTAGCACCATATATCCAGCTGCGTGAGGTGTTTATTCTATTTTGGCCTAGCTAGACTCACTTCTCACCTGTGACTCGAGGAAGCTGTCAAAAGTTCGGCCGCCACAATCTAGATGCCAGCCATCTCGATTGGCGCGTAAAGCCAGGCCAGCGTATCTGACGTGTTGTAACACTCGTAGACGGAGCTCTGGGTCAGGTTGGCCACTGATTGCTGTCTCACCATTAGTCATCCTCACCTAGTCTACCGTTCGGAACACACTGTGCAAGTCTGCCGCTCTGTGCCACAATTAATAAGGTCGTCCGGGCGTTTAGTGGCCAGCTTCTCGTCCGACCTAGGACTGACCTGCCAGGTAGGTTGGTCAGTAGACGCTGGGGTCTCTGCTCTCAGTTTGGCTTAACTCTTTGCTTTTCTTTGAACAGCCTAACCGCTGTGAGCCGCCTCTGTGCCCGCTACGGCATCCCACACCTTGTGAACAATGCCTATGGTGTTCAATCCAGACGTTGTATGCGGATGATTGAGTCCGCGTGGAAAGTCCTCTCCAACTCCACCTCCTCCTCCTCCACAGAGCCATCCCAGTATTCAGCTGAATCCAATGATATTACTGCCCGTGGGAGTGGGCGGCCATCTCCACCCGATTTTCTGTACATCCAGAGCACTGATAAGAACTTGATGGTCCCGGTTGGAGGTGCGATAATTGCCGGATTTTCTGAAGAGCTAGTGAGGCAGGTGGCGGAATCTTACCCGGGTATGTCGGCGTTTTACAATCATCGTCACCTCTTGCCTACTCCTTGATCGAAAGAGCAACTTTCGGTAGTATTCGAGGTGTCTACAAATTATGCCTGCCTAGGTCGTCCGACTGCGGTTTTTGAGGGCTTTCAGCTGTAGTGTAACGGACAGTGATACCTCGAAGGCCAGAATCAGATCTGCTTTCGAAGGCATTGCCGTTGATACGCTGCAACGAACATGGCAACATTTAACATATGGTCTGCATGTCGTAAAAGTCACTAATGGAGCTCATCGTCTTTGTGGTTTCCTGAACAAATTGACTTTAAATTTCTAGGACTCGTACAGTCAGTGACCAATCTTGTTAGATGTTGACCGGAAATCTGAAGTGCATTTTCGATTAGAGAGGATTAATTAAGTGGAGTTGCACGGCGAATTATCAAGCAGCATACACTCAAAGTATTTCAGACGTGCCAGGCATCTGGCTTTTGAATGCGTTTCTTTTCGGCCGCCTGCGAAAACCGCGGTCGGCAAAAAATGACTACTTAAGTAGTAAGATTTTCGCTAATGATTTTCGGTGTCTTATAAATTCGAGTATATTTCATAGAAAGCATGCACAAAAATACTCTCTCCTGTACTCATTTGGCAGCGAATCATCTCGTTTTGAAAATTTGCATTTGAAAAATGGATATATTTGGGTTTTAAAAAAGTTTCTAATTGTGAGGTTTTTTAATACAATCCCATGTCCATTCAAATAGCTTCACACCTGTCCATGTATTAATGCTTCTCATGAAGTATACAGCATAGTCCATATCCAGTGCAAAAGTAGTATCTTCTGAATGGTATAGAGGAATTGTAATTTTCCATACACAGAAAGTACAGAGCTTGTTGATGTAAAACCCTACACACATGCGGCGACAAATCAGGCTCAAGAGCATTCGATGATTGAAAAACTTGTTTAAAACCCAAATGTACCCTTCGTTTGAATATGAATTTTGAAGACGGAGCGGTTTGCTACTAAATGAGTACAATAAAACATATTTTTTGCTTGTTTTCTATGAAATGCACTTGGACTTGTGGAGGCATCGAATACCAGGGAAGAATATCATACTACTTATGTAGTCATTTTTGGCCAAGCGTGGTTTTCTCAGGCGTCTGAGAAGAAGCACATTCAAAGGCCAGAATCCTGGAGTGTCCGAAATATCATAGGATTATGCTGCACGATAATCCATCTTACAACCCCACCTAAGCAATCCTTCCCAATCGAAAACGCATTTCAGAATTTCGGTTAACATTTGGTGAGCTCGATCACTGAATGTAGTTATTTTTACTTGTAACTATCCCTTCCAGACAAAAAATGTTGACGATAACTTTCGGTATCCTTCATCCTTGACAAATCTGGAATTACCATCGCACTTTGCGCAACCGCGTCCTGTCGGTAACGTGCAACTTTTTGCGTGTTGGATTTTGACGATTCTGATTTCACAGCTCCGTATACCTTATTGTACTAACTGTTTTCTAGGTCGAGCATCTGGAGCACC
Source organism: Spirometra erinaceieuropaei (assembly GCA_902702965.1). NCBI lineage: Eukaryota > Metazoa > Platyhelminthes > Cestoda > Diphyllobothriidea > Diphyllobothriidae > Spirometra > Spirometra erinaceieuropaei. The sequence goes on along the minus strand of CACRXP010000325.1, from coordinate 269,259 downwards.
GGCGATAGATGTCTTTGCAACGCTCCTCTGTCTGGGGTGGCGCGGTTGGCAGGAGTTGATTGACAAGCGCGAGGCCTGCTATCGACGACTGGCTGATGGCCTCAATGCCGTCGCTAGCAAGCATGGTCTGCGCCTAATGCACACACCGGACAATCCAATTTCCCTAGCTGTCAGTTTAGGGGGCTTCAATTTAAATGGCCGTTCCGACACCCTCACAAAACTGGGAGCACGTCTGTTCACCCAGGGCTGTTCAGGTGTCCGGTAAGCTCGTAAAGCCCGGCAGCTTTATCTTCAGATAATAACTATTACTAACTTAAAGTAAGTAGATCGTTTTTACTTCAGTGTAGTAATACCTGCGGAGGTTGAGGCTGCAGAGGGACGCACCCCGGTATGTGTTGGAGGAATTTGCCTGCCCGGATTTAACTCTCACAGTGCCGTATCAAAGGAGCCCTATCTAAATGCCGCAGCGGCTATCGGGCAAACTCCAGAGGAAGTTGACTTATTCCTTGGTCGACTGGACAAGGTATTATCCGAATTTACACGGAGAACCCCGCTGACAGGCAGCAACGATGAGTTTGTGAACGGCTGAACGAGCGGTACAACTTTGCTGTGATCTACTTCGGCATATCTGTATAGGCTCATTTTGGAATAAATTTTTCTACCTCGTTGAATTCCCCCTTGTTCAGTTGTTTTGAAGAGAACTTTGATACGCGTATGGACATACCGCGACCCGTGTCAATGGATGGGATTAATCCGCCTGAATTTTTCATAAATTGGTTACTGACTAAACAAATGTTTGTTTTGACTGCGGTCAATGCCAACTATTGAAATCTGGCATTACCCTGTCCTTGGGACGAAAGCATTCACGAGTAATACCCGAATCTCCGCTCCAGTCTCAGATACCGCGTTGCTGGAACGCTCCCATCTTTCCGTCTTGTAGCTTTCTGAAACCCAATAATTAGCAACCACTCTTTGGTTCTCATTAAAAATGCCTTATTGGACAGATGCCTCATCCGAATTCGGAAAGACGCAACAGGGCACCTCCAGTGAAGGCAATCGAAGTGCTGCCCTCAGGTTTAGTCGATATAACCCCCAACGCACTACGTACGTTTTGTATCCATAAATCGAGACACAGTTGACCACTTCTGACTAAACTGGACCATTGATTGTGACTACCTGCAAAGGCTCCCAACTGCAGCTTCAAGGCAAGACGGAACACCCGTGTTCTATCTTGGTAGCAGGCCGTATTGCCGAAAGCTAATCTCGTGGAACTAAGTGCCGTTGTCGCGTGGGCGTGATGCCCACCACCGTGGCTTAAATTGCCGGCAGTATGAGAGTCCCGTTCTGCTCTGGGGTCCCCGCCGATGGTGACCACAACGAGCAATCTTAGTACCGCCAACGACCGGAGCCGTCCGGGAGGCCGTCCGTCTTCTTTGCCAGTGGTAATTGTCTGCATGTAATTTCAACTGGCAGCACACAGCCAGATGCCAAAAGTAGCAGGGTTGCGATTAATTTAACAAAATGGTAATCGCAGTGGGGCGGGATGCGCAAACGGTGCTGGCTCCAATACAAGGTAGAAAATTGCCGAACGATCACCAAGGGGTTAAGTGTCGTAGGTAGATAGGCCTTTATGCACAACTTTGCCAAGTGAGACTGCTACGTTTATCCACATAGTGACTTGGTCCCCAGACAAAGTTGCAAGGCGGCATCCGAGTAAATGACGTGGTAAATTATTTGGGAATTTGGCCTTTGAAGGTGCCGACTTCAATGAATCAAACATCAAGCTACTCGAGATGGTCTATTGCACTGTGACTTCACCTGCGTACTGAGCGCAGCGGCCACGTCGATCCGACTGGTAGGTGGAAAAAGATGCAGGTGGCCGGGACTCAACTGCCCGGTGCCGATCGACCTGTACAAAGTGGGACTTAAGTCCAATTGTTGTGTACTCGCCCACCTTCCTCGACTTGTCTTGCCATCGGTTCATGGCGGATGTGGGGAGAGTGCATGCTGCGCCAGTCTTTCTCGTTAAGGTAGTTTTAATCGGACCCAACAACAGTACGATTCTGAGTATTGGTAACAATCACTGCGCCCGACAAAATATCCATTTGAGCGATTTACTGAGTACAAGGGTGCAGCAGAAAAGCACTCAGACGAAGCCCAGCCACAGCGGAGGTAACGGCCATAAGGATAGAACGCGGTCCCCTACTTACAAAGGACCTTAACATGGACTCAGTGCCCGCATGGGTTCCTGCCCGTGATAATTGACCCGATGAGGGTCAATCCCCCACCACCCCATAGCCCTTAACGTCGCTGATCCCTTCAGCCATGTTTACTTCCCCCCACACACCCCCCCCCCAGTTGTCGTCAGCACTCACGAACACTATCTTGCTGCCCCCACTTGCAACTGTATCAAAAGAATTCACGCAAAGCTTACTCAGGCAAATTCGTCTACCCCAAGTAATTTAACCACGCGCAATTTCACAGGTCTGATAGCGGTGATTTGCTGAAGACGGTCGTTCGCTTATCTGTCTCCTACAAAGTGTTGGTACACTCTCAACGGCTGTTTGACCGACGTGATCTTAAATACGCTTCCGATATCTGCTTAGAGCCACCGTGCGCAATATCAAGTTTTTTTTTAAAAAAGATGTGCTGAGCTTCGGCTTTTGTAGATAATATATGTATAAAAAGGAGAGTCAGTGTGTGTGCTCCATTATGAGGGCCAAATTCATTCGCTCTGGGTCTTCTTCGGTTTGAAATAAGCATCTCTGAAGTTGTCCAGGTGGAAGGGCACACCTTTACCCCAGGACTCTGCGGAGACGCTGTCACCTGCCTCGCTGGAACGCGCGCTTGTAAGATTGAAATCAGCCTCGCTGCTAGGTAACTTCTCCATCACCATGAGGAAACGCGATACCCGGTTGTTGAGAGCCTGAAAGAGCAATCAAAAGAACAACAGGTTCACTGACCGGATTTGTAAGTGGCAACTATCTTGCGATGCAGACAATGCGGTAATTTGTTGAATTTAGGTAGGGCTTTTTTCGGCGTACCTGTTCGCACACAGTTATGAGCTTGAGGCGAGGATGGGAGGGAAGGGATTCTGGTCCGCTATAGGTGTTTCTGTCAACTGGCACCCAAAACACCAGACGTCCGTGCGGTTTCAGAAGACGGACGGAGATAGTTAGGAGGTTGCTAAAGGACTCCTGGAGAGGATACACTTCCTAGCAAGGGCATAGAAATAAATGAAGATAGTCCTGGTCCAGTAGTGGCAAAGGCGCCATTGGCAGAGAAAAGGGGTTTTTAATTACAAGATAATGAAGTTCTCGACCATGCTTTGAGAGAATTAATGCGACGATGGGGAATTAATGATTACACTGAACAGCCAAAAAACTGTCACGAACCTTGTGCGGAAAGTGGGGTAGATCATGAGTCACGGGAACCAGACCGTCCTGATTCACGACTACGGGGTGATGTGCCCTAGAAAACAGGTTGAGAGCAGAGTTAAACACTTGTGGGCGACTAATCTGGAGCAGCCAAGAGCCAGAAATTATAACGCGCTGAAATGCAACACAGTGAGAGAACAGTGGCCCCCTGTGTCGCCCTGTTTCCCGCAGAGGAGACCAACAAAACACCTCGTCCATGCCTTCTAATGGAGACTTGGGCGTGAATTGGGTTAAAGAGTTGGTCCAGTGGCAATAAAACTGCTTGCGAGGTTGCTGTTCACGTGATTTACCATTCCTGATATGGCCGACAGAGACAAAAAGGCGCAGTCTAGGGCACAGTAGATGTGCTAACTTACGAAATGTCAGCTGAAATTCTGAAATGCGTTTTCGACTGGAAACAGATTACTTGAATGGGGTTGTAATACTGATCAACGTGCAGCATAATACTATAACAAATCAGTTACTACAGGATTCCGGCTTTTGAATGAACTACCTTCTGGCCGCCTGCAAGAACAACACTCTTCAAAAAATAACCACTTAAGTACTGTAAGTTTTCCTCACTGATTTTCGATGCCCTTGTAAATTTAAATATACTTTATAGAAAACATGCATGCACTCGTTTGGAAAAAAGTACGTCTTTTTCAAATTTTATACTTGAAGGAAGAGTATAATTCGGCTTTAAAAAAGTTTCTAAGTATGAGATTTTTTAAAACTGTGAAGTGTTCGTTAATAAAACATTGTGTTTCTACAGTTACCAATGCTGCTTGTAAAGTTGACAATATGGCTCAAAACCACTGCTAAATTTTATGAACCCAATATGGTCTCCTACTAATACCGCATCAAAATGTAAGATTTCCCCTACACAGAAAATACACCGCTTGTAGTTTGGAAACGCTGAATGCAAGTGTAACGGCAGGTCGGAATCAAAATTACTTGGGAATTAGAAAAGATTTTTAAAACCGAAGTATACTATTCCTTCAAGTATAAAATTTGAAGACGTAATTTTTTTCCAAACGAGTACAAAAATGAACATTTTTATGCATGTTTTCCATAAAATATATTTGAATCTATAAGGCCACCGAAAATCAATGAGAAAATCATACTACCTAGAAAGTCATTTTTTACGGAGTTCAGTCTTTGCAGGCGGCCGGAAAGAAGTTGATTCAAAAGTTGACATTCTGAAGTAACTGAATTGTTATGGGATTATGCTGAACGGTTGTTAATATTACAACCCTGCCTAAGTAATCTTTTCGAGTCGAAAACGTATTTCACAACTTCGGTCAACATTTCATGAGACGACACATCTACTGTAGAAGAGCGATTGCAAGCAAATCGAAACGAGCTCAAGAAACGGCCCAATGACTGGCTTTTGCCGTTTAACGTAAACAAGTGTAGCTTACTACGAGTCAGCGGAACCAAATCACCGAATCGCATATTCTACCATCTTACCGCGTACAATTACAAAAAGTGGGTGCGCAGAAGGACTTGATTGTGTGGATCACGACTTCACTTAAACCTTCGGTGCACTGCTCGAAGGTAGTCAAGCCCGCGATGCCCGTTCTGTATCTCGCCAAACTGTCGATGCCCTCCTTCGATAAGGAATGTTTCGCTAAGGTCTTTAGAACTTTTCTACAGCCGCGCCTGGAGTTTGATATCGAAGCATGGAGATCCTGGACCGCAAAAGACCTCAGCACACTCGAAAAAGTCTAACGGCGTGCAACCAAACTTGGAAGTGTACAGGTCTCGCTACCCTACGAAACGCGATTAGCTAATCTCGATCTCGTGGAGCTATAGGCAGATACTGGGCGATCTCATACAAATTATCGGCTACATGTGCGATTAGGACTGCTGTCTCGTATCTGGAGACTTCCTCGAGGTAGCAACTACGACTAGTCTGCAAGGTCATCCAGTCAAACTACTTGTGACT
>CACRXP010000325.1:250223-262090 GCA_902702965.1 Spirometra erinaceieuropaei | reverse complement strand
GCTGGAGTAGCCATCACGATGCTATCCGACCGCTGCCTTCTCGATGCCCCATACCAAAACTTGATTATTGTTGTGATGCTACTACGAACTTTTAAGTAAGGCCTCTCTATGGAATGTATTAATTTATGAACTTTGGCGCACGTCCCTACTGGCATTCACCATGACGCTTGAAGACCACAGATCATACTACTTTTCCTGTGGCGTAGATGTGTTTCAAGTAACTTCAAGTAACTACCGTAGTATGCACTTACGTGTATACATATGGAAACGCACGGAATACTTCGTCTACCGGTACAATTTTTGATGTTACCTTTGTAGTCCTTTGATGTGACCCCTTTCCGAATTCTTGACGTACTTCGGCTGCGTGTAACAAATGGGGAGTTCAAATATGCACACCTACACCTGTTTCATATAAACTGAACTGAAACGAACCATACCCAGAGGATCCAGCATAAGGGTGGTTGAGGGGGTCACAGAGGGGGCTGTCTGCACATGCTATAGCACCAAGGGTTGCGCCGCACATTCCGGTAAAAAAAAATACGAGTATAATAAACACTGGGTTGATATACTATGGCATTGGAAATGGTAAAAAAGGGAGGGGAGGGGTGGGGGAGAGAAACGAACCCGCCCGTGATCTCTTCAAGAAAATCCGGAGTCACAAAACTGGGTTCTCTCTCTGTAGCCTTGCCGGCAATCCGACAACTACGTTCCCGCACCCCGTACGGCGGGTCCGTGATAATGGCGTCAAAGAGACCGACTGACGATGACGCCTGTGACTGTCCTTGCCTCTCAGCAGCCGAGGGAGGCGCCGTGGTGAGGAGTAGTCGCTCCTCAGGCACCCGCAGCAGACGACCGAGGGTAGCGGCGTCCGCTATGATCACATCAAGGTAGTAGGACTGCAGACCGTACTGGCGGTAGTTGGCCCGCAGACACTCACCCTCCATTCGTTTGCCCTGTAAAAGAGGGTACAGTATGGTATCAGGCGTCCAGTTTGACTAACATAGTCGATAAAGGTGGAATGCTGCAGAAGGAAAAAAGAGGATCTGGTCTGGCCTGATTGACAGAAGAGACCTATTCTAATAGAAGCGAAGAGACGAGTCCCAGGAAGTAGTTTTGAAGAAGGAGACACGATCGCCTGGACAAGAGCTTTATTAGCCTGACGTTTCGGATTCCTACTCGAATCCATCATCAGAGACAAAAAAGCAGAAACGGGTGGTCGTTGCACAAGGGGCTGCGGTATTTATAGAGTGCAGTAGCCATGCTACCGCATACCTATGAACATTCACGGATGAAGGGGGGAGCCGTGAATGTTCATAGGTATGCGGTAGCATGGCTACTGCATCCTATAAATACCGCAGCCCCTTGTGCAGCAACCACCCGTTTCTGCTTTTTTATCTCTGATGATGGATTCGAGCAGGAATCCGAAACGTCAGGCTAATAAAGCTCTTGTCCCGGCGATCGTGTCTCCTTCTTCAAGACCTATTCTAAGTCTGTAGCCAGCATCCTGGTGGCGCCTCCAAAAACTTTTTCGCCGGACAGAAAAAAATTAACCAGACGACTTGGCAAGCATCAGTCTCCTCCGCATATAACCCGTCGCCGCCTGATTTACATACATTCTGTCTGCATGCGTAGGCAGAGCTTTCACGACGTTCTGTGTGGAATCCTTTGCGCCTAAAATGAGGCACGCGGTAGAAGCGCCGGATCAACATGTGGGCTAGATCGGAGTCCGACGGGCGTTGTCAGGAATGCAAACAAATGCTGATATTGGCGTGCGGCGCCAGGCCCAGTTCTCGGCTCTCCTCGGGCCCACTGGGGTCGATGTAACCCCATATTTTCGTAGTGGTATCAGGTCCTGGTCAATCTGTTGCAGACCAGGGGGTTTAGTGGTATGCCTAGGTGCAAGTTGCGCCGTGCCACCTACTTGCATCCTCTCCCACCTCCGGTCTTCTTGACTCTGTATTGACATTGGGTCAAGAGGGGGTGGAGAAGAAAGTGAGGTAGATGCTGTGCAAGTCCACTATCACTATAAACTAATTCACGCGCAAGTCACCGTCCCTTTTGTGGAGCATACGGTGGACATCGTAGAAATCGACAGTCGGACTGTCGGGTTGAGGCCTCATGCAGATTTAATTCCGTAAACGGAATAACGAAAAAGTCCTGCATGAACGGAGCTCTATGGAAATAACGCAAAAATACATACGGAGAACAACGAGGGCTAAACGTTTTGCGGCGACCGCGCAAGTACGTCGCTATGGTCTCAAATGACACGGTCCGGAGTTGCTGTTAGAATACTGCAAGGCGGGCGGCCGAGACGCCTTTCATGCGCCTGCCTCAGACGTTTGGTATTGGTAGCCTGCAAATCTAATACCACATTCTAACTAACGACGGACAAGAGGTCAGCCATAGCCCGGCTCAACACAGTTCATGAGGAAACTGTGATATCTGTAGAACAAAGTGAGTGGAGCTCATCCGATCTGCCACGGGAGACCGTCACGCATGCAGAGGCACGATTCGGGATACCACTGAGACTGGCTAAATCGGCGTTTGGACTGCACAAGAGTCGACTGGCATCTTTATGGACATCAAAGAAAATAAAACTCAAAATGCTAACTGTGGTTAATTTTATCAATTAACGTACCTAGATCTCGGACTACGAGAACTGGGAAAAGTTGCACAACCGGGACGTGTGTAGTCGACGCAGTGAAACCACAGGTTCCTAGGGTGCCCCGTGCGAATTCGGGCGGCCGACGGTACGACACAGGTTTTCCAGTTAAGAGTGCTGCTCTAATTCACGTAGTCTATCCTTAGTATTAGTACAAACTTGTTTAATTTGATTGCCAATTGACCAGAATTTGTTGAACTACATTGGTTATCGTTAGACAGAAGCCGCCGAAGCGGACGGAATTCAGCCCACATATTCATAAAACTTTTTGGGCTGAAAATCGGAAAGTCTGTTCCAATGATTCTACTTCGGAGGAAATAAATGCCTAACATCAGCAGTATAGTGCTGGAGACACGTGTATTCTGTCGACATTGCGTCGCTGCGTGACGCAGCTGCAGGAGGTCCGGCTCATCAGTGAGTCCCCCCAAGCGTTTCTCGTGGTAATATACTTCAGTTTTCGATGTTAAACCTTTTTACTGCCGTAGAAATTAATGCGCGAACTTGGTGTAAGTTCATCGAAACGGGTCTTTTGAAGATGTCCAAAAACATCATTCTACCTTATTAATTAAATTAGTAACTGGAGGTGAAGCTAAGCCATCCATTAATGACCACGCTATCGCCGAATTCACGAGTGTTTACCGAAAAATGGCATCCTGGGGAAGAGTATTTCCGAAACAAACAATTAGCAGATCTTGTTTTATTTTAAGTATGTCGGTTGACATGATAGCTTATGCCGGCCTACAATCCCGTATCGAAGACTGGAAATCGACCTAATGAAATGAGTTCATAACGACGCCGTAGTTAGTCAGCATTATTTTCAAACATTCATAAGCCCTCTGAATACGACTTTGGCCAAATACATGTACAAAGCATTAATGTATAGGTGAAACACCAGGGTGGGGGAGGAGGACGACGGGACGGATGGCATGGGTTTAGCAGGACGAGTATACTGGCTGTCAGCAGTTTCTACTTTATTGGAAGGTTATTCTGTTTTAAGTCAGTTGTGGTCAGCTAACTCCTCACTCAGCTTTCAGCTACTCCATGTTGGCAATCTTCTAAACGTGGCCAACTTATTTCCGCGTGGGGCATGTTTAACACAGTTATCTATTCCTATAAATGGTAGTGTGCCGATGGAAGTTACAACCTTACATCCCTAAAAACCAGATTTTCACATCCTTGTTCCCTAAATATCGTGATGTACTTCTACAGATAAAGTGGGTCCACCTTTTAGTAAGGCCCATAAGGGTGCATGAACGACGAGCATGCCATGAGAACAAACTAAAATCGATCGATCACAGTAATACGTTGGTTTCCGATCTAAAAGGTTCCAAGAAATGTTATCCAGTCTACTCTGAAAAAAGTTACGGTGGAACAGATTTTGTATGGGATACCTGCACTACGTTGAATTACTTTTTGCAACGACGAACTTAAGTAATCTTATTTTCCATCAACCGAACTATGGCTTAAATGAGTCAGACGTTTATTCCGGGCAACTTATAGAAGAATAAATAGTATGCATGTGGACCCCGAATTTAATTCGCATACTAGGGCTATTATTATGCCTACTTGCAACATGACTGAGAGGTTAGACTGTGGTTTAACGAATTCAGACACTCTACTGGTCGTAAGTCTAATCACGTGGTTTGCATAAACCATGCACCTCTCCAGACTATAAAAGTCAGTCAGTTTTGGGCGACAATGGACGCAGAACACGACGTGGTGACCCTCATTCAGGAATTGTCATTTAAGTAAATATTTAAAACTGCCTACGCGAGGTAAGTAGCAATGGAAGTGTCGGTATAATTCCTAGGGGGTGACGACGGTTCTTAGATTTACGGCAACAGCTCTTTCTCAGACTGATATGCCGCTCCAGGTAGATAAATTGCTTCCTTTTACGGCGACTACCAAGAAGCCTTATATTTCGTGTGGAAGTGACTGTGCCGTTCTTTCATAGATGAAATTTAATGCGTGCGTATTCTTTTTTTCAGTTTTTTTCAAAAGTTGTGTGTTGTTCTGCCTAAAGGATCGTTCAAATGTATCATTTATTCCTTTTTAATGGGCAGTCGGACTGTCAGTCTCTCTGCAAACAGATGTCGATCACGTTGTCTGATAGTTACTATGCTGTGGTGTATCATTTTAGGCTAAGACGTTTAGGCTCTGAAAGACAACAGTTGTGGGTTCGGCGGTCGGCGAAATTACTGAAAAGGCAGTTGAGACCACGATGGTAACTGTGGCAAGTCAGTCACAACCCAATAACACACTCGGGGAGTCCGAGATTGGACGCTGACTTTTTAATCGCAATTAAGTCTGTTAAGGATCTATGTGAGAAGTCCATGGCAAGAAGGAGTAGTTCGCTTTCTTCCCAGTAATCAGGACAGTTCGGTGAACTCAACTCCTACGTGATATGATGTTAATCAGATATTATGCCACAGCTCCTTGTGATAGTTCGACCCTTGTATGTCCACCGTGTGCTCCACAGCAAAGTGAAGCAGACACAGTGACTTGCGCACGAATTAGTTTACGGTGAAAGCAGACTTTCGCAGCATCTACCGCACTCTCTCCTCCTCCCCACCTGAAGACATAGTCAAGAAAACCGGAGGCGTTGAGGGCGCAGGTGGATGGCGCGGTCTAACCTGAACCTTGCCGCTCCATTCCACACCCCCTGGTCCACAACAAACACTTGACTAGGATTCTGATCAACAGAAAGGACGTGGATGACTAGGCGGCCATGCACACGACCTGTATACCCAGCGGGGACGCAAGCGTATATACCGCCAAAGAACCAGGTACCGGAGAACTGTCGGCGCACACCAGGCTGCGAGGGCCATGGCTTGCTGACCATAGCATGGCAGACGCTCATGAACCTTGGGACGCAGAAAGATGACACAACCAAACCTCCTTGTATATGGCAGGACCTTGTATAACGTGCGTCTGTGGCTTGGAGGAATCACTTTTAAGTTCGTTAATATTTTAAGCCCTACAGACTCTTTTTATGCAGCCAGTTAAAAAATTCCGGCGCCTCTCAGTGGGCAGAGGACTAAGCATTCAAAAAAAACAAAGAAATCGGTCCAAATGCAAAAACGAATGAGCATTAAGTGGACTTTATGGGAAGTAATATAATATAATAGTGTAATATAATAGTGTATTTTAGGATAACAGGCAATGCCCTTGATGACCCTATTGAAAACGGTACATAAAATACACATGTTAAATGTACATCTTACTACAATGTTGTCGGTAACATATTTGTTCATGGAAAACGTTTTCACAATGCGGGACTGCGAAGGGTGCGGCAGGCGGTCTTCTCAGTGTACATATGAAATTTTAAGTGCAGTTATATACAATCAGCATAAAGTGCAGACATTTGCATAGTTTGAGTGGAGGCATCTCATTAAGAGTCAGGGATGTGTTAAGTCGGGATGAAATCAAGAAATGCAATTTATGGCTGGCCTCAGATAGTCCTGTTGTGAAAGTCGTCGTTTATCAAAGATCAAACGATCGAGCTGCCTTTTGAATACAGCGATTGTATCAGATGTCACTATTTCACTTGGGAGTGAGTTCCATAGTCGAACAACACGCTGGCTGAAGGAAAACTTCCGATTGTCTAGGCCTGTACGATCCCCCTTGACTTTGTACGGGTGACCGCGCAGGTGATTCGTGGTCGTGAATTCAAAGAAGTCGTCAGTTTTTAGCGAACATTGATGTCCGTGGATAATGCAGAATGTCCATAACAGGTCACACCTCATTCGTCTATAGGATAGGGGGAACAAATTTAACTGGATCAGTCTTTCTGGGTATGACAGAGTCCTGAGACCGTCTACCAGTTTTGTGGCCCGTCGTTGCACCTGCTCTATGGCATCACTGTCTTTCTTCATCCAGGACATCCATGATGGCATTCCGTATTCCAAGTGCGGTCTGACGAACGTGCCGAATATCTGTGAGAAGAGTTCTGGAGGAAAGATTTTGAAGGCACGCCTAATCCAGTGCACGATGCTGGTTGCCTTTTGGACGACTCTTTTGCAGTGCTGGGAGGGCAGCAAGTTTGAGCATGTCCAGACACCTAAGTCTTTGTGCGTGTCCACTTCTTTTAGCGGAACCCCATTTATGGTGTACTGGTGTTTTGGGAAGCGCCTCCGTCCAGATTCTAGTCGCAAGACTACACACTTGGATACGTTAAACGCTAGAAGCCACTTGCTGGACCACGCAGCCAGCTTATTAACATCTTCCTGTAGCTTCTGCGCGTCTTCAACGCAGCTGATTGTTTTCCAGATCTTTATATCATCTGCAAACATAATACCATCGCATTCAAGGTCTGCAGGACAGTCATTAATATAGATGAGGAAGAGGAGAGGACCCAAAACTGAGCCCTGCGGAACGCCGCTTTTTACTGTCACCCATTCGGATGTAGTGGCACCAACGATGACTTTTTGGAGCCTGCATGACAGGACACTTTTAATCCAATTAAAAATGCTGCCCTATATTCCACACTCCCAAATCTTCTGTAGGAGTCGTCCATGAGGAACGCTGTCAAACGCTCTCTTAAAGTCAAAGAAGATGACGTCCACTGGACGGCCCTGGTCTATGGCTCTTGTCCACTTTTCCTGAGAGTAGAGACTGCTTGTAAGACAGGAGTGACCACGACGAAATCCGTGCTGAGCAGCATATAACAGGTCCCTCTGCTCCAGATACGACATTAAATGCCCTTTAATAAGTCGTTCCATTACCTTGCATAGAATGCAGGTTAAACTAATAGGACGGTAGTTTTCGGGTTCCAGCCTGGATCCTCCTTTATAGATTGGAGAAATATGGCCCGTTTTCCACTCCTCCGGCAGTTCGCCTTCGTCCATGGACTTCCGAAATATCATGGACACCGGCTCATAGAGTACATCGGCTAATTCTCGGAGGACAAGTGGATGAATTCCATCTGGACCAGGTGATTTGGCAGGTTTCAGCCGGCGTAGTTCGGTCCTTATCAACGTGGGTGAGAAGAAAGGATTGTCTTCCAATGCAGGACAGGAAGGATTTGGTCGTTGGTCTGCGTAAGGCATGGCAGGAGGGTTTGTGTCATGAGTGAATACCGACTGAAAGAAATTGGAGAAGGCTGATGCTTTCAGGTGGTCATCTGTCTCAATTACTCCGTTTTGGGATCTTGGCGCTGGAATCGGTTCACGATTGCTCTGTCCATTACGTATGTAACTATAGAGGATTTTAGGATGCTCCAAGGAATTTTGTAATATACGCAGCTCATAGTTGCTTCGAGGTCTATGAGCCTCGCGTTTACACGCATTCCGCCGTCGTTTGTATTCCTTCAGATCTTCAGAACTGTCTGTTTGTCGGTAGCGTCTCCACACTTTATTTCTCCTCTTAAATGCGGTTTGAAGTTTCCGGTTTATCCACGGCGGACGGTTGGTTGTTTTCTTTCGTCTGAGTGGACAGTTCAGATCAACGATTCTTTTGACCAGTGAGCTGAACGTGCTCCAATAGTCATTAACTGTTCCTTGTAATGTGGTGGTCCACGGTATTGCTGAGACTTGCGTTCGCATGCTAGAAAAATCCCCTTTCCAGATATTTCTTTGTAATTGTTCAGGTGAATTAGGCTGGGAGAACATGGAATACTCGAAGAGCATCACAATATGATCACGAGCACCAATTGGCGGGAGATCTTGTATATCCAGCACACTCTCCTCATCTCGAGTGAGCACCAGGTCGAGGCAATTTGAACGTTGCCCTTCCCTAACACATGTTCCGAGAGTTACATTCTGGAAAAGTAGTTTTCCTGCTGCCAATTCAAGCAAATGATGTCCGAATGTGTTTGATGGACCCGAAACCGTCCAAGCTTGCCAGTCAATATTGGGGGCGTTAAAGTCCCCGACAATAAGGACGTCTCTGTTCGAGCAGGTCTTGTTCAGTTCCCTTAGGAGAAGGCTATCGTGTTCGGAAGTCTGGTTTGGGGGACGATACACAACTGCAAACGCCAGCGGCCTGGCGTATTTAGTGGAGATAGTTAAAGGTAAGAATTCCACTTCCGCTGTTGTTGTTGGATTATGCTCAGGGACCGCGGTTAGGTTGTAGCTAACATAGACAGCGACCCCTCCTCCTCGGCTTCTCCTGTCTCTTCTGAACAGTTGGTAGCCTCTGAGGGATACCTCGTGGTCTCCAATAGCTTCAGAAAGCCATGTTTCCGTCAAGGCGATGATATCTGGCGTGTGCTCGTCGATCAGAGTCCTGAGTTCATCCATCTTGTTAAACAGGCTCTGCACATTCGAATACAGCACCTTTAGTGTCCGTCTTCTTGGGAGGAACTGGCCCCGATTACAAAGGGGGTTAGCCACAGGAACGATCGTTTGGTCTGTATTATCTTGCCTTCCTTTATTTTCAACCCCTTCTCCCCCTCTTCTGTCCTTCTTTTCAGTGTTCCTGGACAGTAGGAATGCGAGGGTGTCTATCAAGCTGACATCCAAATGTGTATTTATAATAACTTCTCCAAGTTATGCCCGGCGGTTTTAACAAGTTGCATGACCACTTGCACACAGACAGACAAAGCAAACTTATTCGAGTAGGCTCAGAGGAAATCGTATCAAGGCAGAATGACGTCAATCCAAAAAAATAGGAATCAAACGTTGAGTAGATAGAGGCCGGTCAGGACGACATGCACGCGCTAGCACGTCAGCCGGCAAAGAGTACTAGCACAGAGGATCTCAGTCAACACTCAGTCCTTTGAAAGCATGAGGTTTTAAAGACAATCATTTCACTCGAACAGGACTTCTCACAAACTCTTCCTAAGAGTGCAAAAACGCTCACTGAAGGTGAGATGCAGGGAGTACTTACCTGCCCAGCCTTCGGCGATCTGCCTTTACCGTGAACCAGGGCGTAGTCGATGTCGCACCCTGCGCCGTAAGCGCCCCAGACCGAGGTCGCCAACACCATGCCTCCAGTGCCCAGAAAGGGGTCCCACACCACGTCTCCGGGTCGGGCGAGGCAGGCATTGGCAATTATGCCGGCCAGTCGTACGTCCATGGTTGTATTTCCCAGGTAGGTGCGTTTGGAGAGATCAAACTTGCTCATCAGCCGACGACGGGAACTCTCGCCCACTAGGCGGCCATAAAAGACACGTTTTAACTTCTGATCCTTTTGGTTGGTGAGAGAGCGCGTGTAGTCGAAGAGGAGGTAGAGTTGGTACTGAAGGGTGGGAGGTGGAGGCTGTCATTTTAGATTTACCAACGTTCATAAATATCAAAGACGACGGAGTACGCTCTTAGATATGTCACAATGAATGTTAGGGGATAGTGAACTCTGAGCCCTCAAGTGGTGACAGAGGATCAAAGGAAGAAAAAGAGCAAGGACCTATATATGTTGCGGACAAGTCTACAGTAATAGGGCCGGATGTCAAAGTTTTCCAGTTTAAATCTGCTGACACTTCGAAAGACTGAGAGTCCTCCACTGCCACCTGTCAAATGCTCGGCGAACAAGTGCGTCAGGTGAACTACAGTGTGCGTGCATAGTTGAATGATCAAGAATCACCCAGGTTTACCGCTGGACTAAAGTGCGAGTAAAGTGGTTGTTGGTAAGAAAAATTACGGATTATTCTCAGTGGTATCAGGCCCCATTCAGGGCTTGGTCACTCTTATGCTCTTTTATTCACCAGTCGTCCCAAAACACGCAAAAAGGATAACAGAATTACAGGCCAATGGAGCATTCGTGACCATGTGTCAAGAGATTATAATGTTGATGGGGAGCGGCAGTTGAGGTTGGCCAGAGAGACAGGGTATAGGCTGACCTTGAAGAAATCTTACGAAGAATCAGCGTTGAGAAGTGGGCTAGCCGTGAGTAAAGAAAAGGATGGAAAATAAAACCGGGACCACGGATAATTAACAAGTACAGAGTACAAATGACGCATCCATACAATAATGAAAAGCAAGTCTACTTCCGTACCTCAGGAGACTTGAGAGAAATGGGCGCAGTGATATCCTTGTGGGTATCTAACAGGCGATTTATATAGTCCAGGCGGTCTTCTTGTGTCGTCTTTTTATTTACAGAGGTTACGTTGACCTTTATGGGAGCAGGTCCAGAAATGAAGGGTTCCATCAGCTTCTTCGGGACAAGGTTTATCTGGTTTGAAAAGGAGTGAAAAGGAGAAAGCACCAAACCTTGTCTAGAAGCTCCTCAAAAGTGCTCGCCTGTGCCCAGATGGAGTAAATTGACTTAATAAGAACACTCCGCTCGATCAGTTTATTCGCTTGTTCATCGTTTTGACAAGTGACCAGAATGTAGGGTTCATTCCAGTCAACATCACGGGCGATGCAGTCTTGATCAAGACCATTTAAGTCCAGAAGGGAACGGACTTCTAACTCCCGAAAATTGATGAATTCCTGTGCAGAAAATGATAACAGGTACTGCATCGCAGTCAGAGGATCGAGGGGATCGAAATTATAAAATTGAAATCCAGTAGCAGCAATGGGCGCCCGTCTAAAGATAAAAAATGTTAGTTAAGTCGGAAAAGACAAATCTACGAGCATGTGTACAGTTACCGGTTGAAATTAGTGTGACCTCAGCGTTACAAAGGGGGGTTTTTGTGAAACGCCGAGGCAAGAACTCCCTGAGTACGAAATTTCTTTAGTGTCTCATATTCACCTGTTTAAAGATAATTAAGAAAGCAGCAAAAACGTTTTCCACTTATTCGAACCCCCCCTCCCCCCCATAGTAAACGTTGGGCAGTGTCTTCTAGAAATACTACTATTTGGGATAGCATCAATGTTAACTTCTCTGGCTCCGGAGTCCGCGGACAGGGAAGGTCCTGGCCCCGCACAGCAGTGGGGCCGTTTTGATTTATAACCCTGATACACTCGATCGAGATGCGAGCTCAGAGACCAACCACGTCTGAGTGTATTACCGCTGGACGCTCTGTGACTACTTATTCGACAGACTCGAGAATTTGCCTATTTCGTCAAGTGCAAACTAGTAGGATGTTACACAGGTGGGCCGCATTTAGCAACAGTCTTTCAAGGTAGTTGTATTATTTAGGGCACATAGAGTACTTTAAATCGATTAAAACCCTATTTCCTGACTTTCTAAAATTTCCTACTGACGCATAAGTGTAGGTCCTTCTTCTAAAGTGGTGGCCAGACGGCAGACACTCAAACAGACTTTCTTTCTGAAATCATCCAACACTTGTTGTAATTCGATTCTTGGCCTAAACAATGGCTTA
>CACRXP010000325.1:219078-249328 GCA_902702965.1 Spirometra erinaceieuropaei | reverse complement strand
CCAGACCGTGCTTTCCTTCGCACACGGCTATATTTCACAACTCATCCACATCCAAAATGCCACATGCAAGCCGCCTTGACATTGCAGAACCACAGTAAAACAGCATACTGGAAGTCATGAATATGGAAAAGAGACCTTCCCTTACAACTCAAGTCAACGGAGATGGTAGTAAGGAATGATCGTCTTTGTTCGTCGGCTTCTATATTATAGCGCTGCGTTAGCGTACGATCCCAAGACTCCGAACTCAAACAATCAATGAACAGGAGAATTCATTTCGTCAACTCCTCAAAAGACAACCCCTTTCAAATGCTGAGTGAGAGAAAGACCACGGAGTTGTGCTGAAGTACTTGACTACTTGACCTTTGACAATCCTGTCACGTTTGTTTTACTGTAACATTTGTTTTAACGTGACGAAGACTCCGCCGCTTGTAAGCTTCGCGCCGCTTGCGTGCTCTCTGGTCAGGTCGTTGCACATTTTGAATATTAACTTTATTCACTTACTGGCCTTCCTTACCTCTCTCTGTTTATGAGATTAGTAAGCCGTAGTTCGTTAGTTCGCGGAAACGACATAGCTTACGTCATTGGTGACCCCGACGTTAGCGCAGACTTAAGTTCTTTCATTCTGTAACATTTAATGACATTTAACGTCCTGTATTTATTTGCTAAATTTTAGTTCATTTACATTTCCCGCTAACCTTTTCACGATATTGTGCTACCCATATTTTGCTTATTATGTCTTCCTCAACTCAACAACCTGACGTTCCTGCCGAGTCTGTTCATGCCGTCCATTTTACTTTGCCTGATTTCTGGCAACACGCCCCTGAACTTTATTTTATCCGCATTGAGTCAGCCTTTTACTCCGCCAACATTACGAAGGAGTTGTCGAAATACCACAAACTTGTGGAGGTTCTCCCTGCCAATATTATCTCACAAGTTCAACCCTCGTTAGTGAAACCCCTTGCGGACGCCCACTTTTCTGCTCTGAAGGCGGAAATCCTTCGTCTCAATGTTGTATCTGACCGACAACGCTACCACCAGTTGATCAAGGAGGAATCACTGGGCGACCGAAAGCCCTCAGAACTTCTCCGACGAATGCGTACTCTCTTAGGAGACATGCAGGTCGACGAGAAACTCGTTAAAGAGATGTTTCGACAGCGGCTGCCTGCAGATATCCAAACGATTTTGGCATCCGGCTCGCAAGACCTTACACTTTAACAACTTGCTGAAATGGCAGACCGAATGATAGAGGTTCAACGGTTCCAGCCACCTTCCGTTGCTCAGATTTCCACATCCTCTTCAACGGTTAACGAGCAGTTACTGCAACAAATGTCGGCTATGGCGAACGAGATAGCCTCCCTAAAACTACAGCTTGCTCGCATTACCTGTAGTCGCTCACCCAGCCGTCATCGTTCACGTTCGCGACCTCGCACAGCCAATTTGTGTTGATATCACGCAAGCTTTGCCGCCAAGGCTCGCAAATGTTCTTCCCCTTGTTCAATTAAACCGAAACAGGGAAACCAGCCAGCCAGAGAATAGACGCGACCGTTTTCTCTGGCTCTCCCAGCTCTGGTCGCACCTTTTATGTCTGCGACAATGTGAATCGCAGGCGTTTCCTGATGGACACCGGAGCCCAGATCAGCGTGGTTCCCTCCACTCCAGTTGACCGCAGTTGTCCCAGTTCTGGTCTACATCTCCAAGCTGCAAACTGTTCCCCCATTTTCACTTTTGGTAATCGTTCCCTAACGCTAAACATTGGTTTATGTCGATCATTCTCCTGGATATTTGTGATTGCCGATGTGCCTCATGCGCTCCTTGGTTCCGACTTCCTAGCCGAGTTTGATCTCCTTGTTGACTGTCGGCGTTCCTGTCTCCTCGACCGCACAACTGGTCTTTCTGTCCGTGGTCTTACACCCTTTAATGACTTCTGCAATTTATCTGTTCTGGACACAGGTATTGCTTGCCCATACCGAGACCTGCTCCTCCAACACCCCAACATAATCAAACCCCAATTTCGCAGTGGTGAGATCCAACATGATGTTGTCCACCATATTCGCACCTCTGGCCCCCCAGTATGCGCACGGCCTAGACGACTGGCTCCGTCCCGTCTGCAAGCGGCGAAGGCCGAATTTGAGCACATGCTGCAACTGGGCATAATTCGCCCGTCCGAGAGTCCATGGGCGTCCCCTCTGCATATGGTGCCCAAGGCGACATCAGACGACTGGCGGCCCTGTGGTGACTATCGCGCCCTCAACAATGCGACCGTCCCGGATCGTTATCCCGTCCCTCATCTTCAAGATTTTGCTGGAGCTCTTTTCGGCAAGTCGATTTTCTCGAAGACTGACCTTGTTTGGGCCTTCCATCAGATTCCTGTCGCTTCTGAGGATGTTCCCAAAACTGCCGTCACCACACCATTCGGCCTGTTCGAATTTATTCGCATGCCATTTGGTCTTCGCAATGCTGCCCAAACATTTCAGAGGTTCATTGATCGAGTCATACGTGGTCTCCCGTTTGTGTACGCCTACAGCAATAACCTCTTGGGGGCCAGTCGAAATGCCGAGGAACACAAGGAGCATCTCGCCTTAGTGTTTGACCGCCTCGACCAGTTTGGCGTGGTCATTAACCCTTCGAAGTGTGTTCTGGGTGTGCCGTCACTTGATTTTCTTGGTCACCATGTCGATGCACAAGGTTTGCGTCCCCTCTCTTCCAAGGTTCAGGCCATTCGTGACTTTCCTCCACCAACCTCCAAGCGTCAGTTGCATGGTAAACTTTTATTACCGGTTCCTACCGAACTGTCCCGACCTTATGCTGCCACTCACCAACTTGCTCTCTAGTCCCAAGGGTCCCCTTGAGTTACGTGGCCACGCGCTGACTGCTTTTGAGAGAATAAAGACCTCCCTTGCTGATGCTACCTTGCTCACTCATCCTGCTCCAGAAGCCCCATTGTCCCTGATGGTTGATGCTTCGACCGTTGTCGTAGGAGCAGTCCTCCAACAGCATACCAACGACTCGACACAACCGTTGGCATTCTTCTCCAAGAAGCTTTCACCTGCCGAGACGAGATATAGCACGTTTGGCCGTGAACTTCTTGCCATTTACCTAGCAGTAAAACATTTCCGACACTTCCTTGAGGGTCGTGAATTCACAATTTTCACAGACTACAAACCACTTACATTTGCCATCCGATCCCATTCTGACAAATATAACCCGAGAGAGATTTCTCATTTGGATTACATCTCGCAATTCACCACCGACATCCGACCCATTGATGGCTCGAAGAATGCGGTGGCCGACATGCTGTCCAGACCTTCCCTCTCGGCGTTTCACCTCTCACACGGGATTGATCTTGGTGCTATGGCGGCTGAACAACGACGTGTTGGATGCCCTGGCGACGCGTCTGTTGACAGTCTTCAATTAGTTGACGTCCCATTGACCACCGGCACTGGCACAATCCTTTGTGACGTATCGACTCCATTTCATCGCCCTTATGTGCCTGCCTCGATGCGTCGAGCTGTTTTTCAAACCTTCCGCGGACTCTCCCATCCTGGGATTCGAGCCTCACAGAAGCACCTCGCGGAAAGGTTCGTATGGCCTGGGTTGAACAAGGATGTGAAAGCTTGGACACGATCGTGCCTTTGCTGTCAACGTAACAAGGTTCAAGGCCACAACAAGTCTCCATCGGGCACGTTCCCCAGCCCCGATGCACGGTTCAACCATGTGCATTTAGATGTCGTAGGTCCTATACCTCCATCCAATGGCTATACTCACCTTCTCACCTGCGTTGATCGCTATACCCGTTGGCCGGAAGCCATTCCTTTACCGAATGTGCAAGCTGAGACTATTGTGAAAGACTTCGTCAGTCGTTGGGTCGCCATATTCGGTGCGCCATCCATGATTACGAGTGATCGAGGCGCGCAGTTTGAGTCCACACTTTTCCAAACTCTCCTCAACTTCCTTGGCTGCACACGTATTCGGACGACGGCCTACCACCCAGCTGCCAACGGCATGGCTGCGCGTTTCCACCGCCAGCTAACAGCTGTACTGCGTGCCGCAGAAGATCCCGAAAACTGGTCAGACAATTTACCCGTTGCACTTCTTGGCATTCGTGCGGCACTGAAGTCAGACTTGGACTGCAGCGCAGCCGAATTGGTTTTCGGCACTACCCTCCGACTCCCTGGTGAGATGGTCACTCCAACCTCTCGTGGTGCCGAAGAGACCCCCGAAAATTTTGTGCATCGTCTGCGACAATTCATGCGCTCGCTCTTCCCGGTTCCACCTCGAGCTCCATCGACCAAGTCTTATGTTGGAAAAGGCTAAGCCAACTGCACCCATGGGTTCGTTCGGTGCAGTGGTCGTGCGCGGAAGCCGTTAGAATAACCATACGAAGGACCGTTCTGTGTGCTTGCACGTAACAGCAAGACCTTTCGGATCCTGCGAGGTGACAAAGTGGACGTAGTCAGCATCGACCGGGTCAAGGCTGCTGTTGCAGAGGAGCCCCGGACGTGTCTCAAGGACAAGCATGTGCTGACCCCATACCTCCTCCCACTCCTTTTCCACTTTCCCCACCTATTTCTCCGTCCCGTATACTTCCTCTTCCTTCTTGTTCGCAGCATCAAACTGCAACCTCTTCCTCCACCCTTAACTTGTCCACTACAACACCTACTCAGCTGCCTCCAACAGTGCCTCCCGCATATATCACCCGCAGTGGACGCCACGTTCACTTTCCCGATCGTCTAGTTACTCATTTCTCCTAGATCTTTGTATGTCCTCCGGCGTCGTTCACGCCGCCCTCCGGTCTCGGGGGGTGGTACTGTGCTGAAGTACTTGACTACTTGACCTTTGACAATCTTGTCACGTTTGTTTTAACATGACGAGGACTCCGTCGCTTGTAAGCTTCGCGCCGCTTGCGCGCTCTCTGGTCAGGTCGTTGCACATTTTGAATATTAACTTTATTCACTTACTGGCCCTCCTTACCTCTCTCCGTTTATGAGATTAGTAAGCCGTAGTTCGTTAGTTCGCGGGAACGACATAACTTACGTCAGTGTTCCAGTGAACTCCTTGCCTAAACATTCTTCACAGATTTTGAAGGCCGCAAAACTCGCAGTGCAGGTGTCATTCAGGCGGAGACAAGTATTTGTACGAGCTAAAGATAAGTGTTCGGCGGAAACTACAGTTCATTCGTTCGGTCTCGCGTGGAATATGCCTTACAGGCCAGGTGTCCGTGGCCCAAGAAAGGTCGTCAGTTGATGGAACGAGTGCAGGCGAGGGTTGCGAATATGGTGATGAATCTTCGTTATCTGCCTTATAAAGCCAGATTAACCGAGCTTAATTTGTTTTCTCCAAATTACAGGCGAAAGAGATGTGGCCACATTCGGTTCAATCCGATGATATCTTCGAACTGGCAGGTGCGGATCGTCTACTCGGTAACAACCCTTCCTTTGGTAACTTTTGGACTGTGGTGTTGCGGGTAAATAAACTCGTGGAATCCATTATTTTTCCACATAAGCTTAGATAAACAGAGTATTTTCAGGCTGCACACTGACCAGGAGTGCGGGTTGTGAACGCGATGGACACGATTGCCAATCTCAGACTATGGATATCAGGACAAAACTGGAGGTTTGAAAGAATTAATAATGAAATGTCAAATGGTCTGATAGACCAATATATGCCACGCGCGTCACGTTGAGCAGAGCTCCTCCAATCAGCTAGAAAACAAATACACGAATGGTGAACAGGTGGGTAAAAGAAAGAGTGTCTGGCGTCTCGCACATATGCGCCACTCAGGATTAATGACTGTTCATTTGATGAAGAAGACAATTGAATATACATCTGGATGAAGTTGATGCCGAATGGACATGGTAAGGACGATATCCTCTCCCTAGGCGATAACGTTTTCATGGCTGCCAATGCGTAGCTACTGTACATGAAGGACGCTGGAAGTATTGGACCACCATTGCTCGTGGCGAATCCTTCGAGTAAATCGGACTGGCGTTGCCTTCCATACGACGATCCACACTCGCTATACGAAATCGCGGAGATGTCTCAGACCACCCAGGAAAGACGACTGAGGTGATTTGGACACGCTTTTAGTTGTCCGCCCCATAAACCTGATGTTTCTGTTATCGATCCACAGGCGTATTTGCCTGCAGGCATCATAGAGGTCAATTAATAAGCTGCCTCCATGCATGGGTACGGGGATGTTTCTTGGACCTTCTGTATTCGGTCTCCGTTGCTGAAGGATATGGTGGGAGGAGTTTTATGTTTGCTGCTGCGGGTCGACAACCACGGAAAAGAACAATTTACGACACCATTAGCACTGACTTGAACAGGCATGACCGTAGTTAAATCAACCTTAACTACGAGCGGGTATTGAGATAAGTGCATGAGGGTGGACTTTATCCACATTCCAAGGTCGCTTATCTCATTCATTGCTTGGAACCCATAGCTTCATGTGCAGTATGAAGCTTTAGTTTCCGCTTCCATTTTCTCTTTACGTTTAAAACGATTACATTGAAATTAACGGATGATGATGACATTGGACCATTCAGTCCATTTCAGTTGTGAACAATTCCATTCAGGCCGGATATCCTTTCCAGCAGTCCCTTTTGCATAGTTCACGGACCGGCTTTTACGGTGATCATGTGCGAAAGGTTTTCGGAAAATATTATGGACCCCGTAGTGAAACTGGAAATTTTTTTTAAAAAATAGTGAGTTTTCCGTCCATATCAATAGCTCCGTGAAGAAGGACAGTTCGCGCATACAGCCAAATAAATACACAGTAAGAAAGGACGTTTTCCAGAGACATTCTACTAGTTCCGTTTTCATTATTCTTTCCACATCTGTCTGTGAATTTAAGGAGTACATACTGACTTCCTTTCTATCTCCAGGCAAAAAATACCAGAATATATGGAGGCTTTTTGATCGGAGAATGTGGTTAGGACTTGTACCAAACTGACGTTCTGACCGGGTGATTTGATGGACAGTGATTTTTCCATACAGGTCGTACTAGCACCGTCATATTTGTGGCAGAGGAGTAATACGATACCTCATCAAGGACAGTTTCTTTAATGCGGTTGTAACCAAACTTACTTAGTAAGAAAGCAACATGATCAGTCGAATTATTTCCCAGACAATGCTCGGATCTTTGCTTCACTTGTCAATGTTTGCCTACCATATAATTTTTGGATCCCTAATGGCTTCCGACCCCGTAGGCGTGAATTCTGTTCTGGCCACATTCTGACACAATACACTTTGCTAACACCTGATAAACGTTGGACATTATCGACGAATTTTTCCCGTTGTCTACCCTCTAGTCATTGAAATCAGATGATGCGTTATCTCCTAGGAAGGCGCGCCTATTTATTGAGCAATGAATAAAACCTTTGTGGAGAAAGTGATCTATGTTCGAAACCAGCCGGACTGGAATAGTTAGATCCATGTCCTTAAGTTATCCTCCCCGCGTATGGAAATCTCCTTTCCGGAGGACTCATTCTTTGTTGACCCGTAATTGGCGTATGGGACTGCGAATTTTTATAAACTCGAAAGCAATTGCCACTGAACACAAGAAGCTAGCTGGAGGCCGAGCGGATAGCACTATCACCACTCTTATTTGGAAGAATTTAGTAACTGCTAGAAAGTCAAACTTAGTACAACCGCGTCGACCCGGCAACGTATTCGATAAGAAAATTGAAACGAAATAGATAGAAGAACGGCTGTTGGGGAGAGTATTCTGCTCGTGGACTAAATTTTTATTCCGCACATATTTAAAGGGCTTGTAAAACCCTTCCGAAGTATATCGTATTTTGCCACGGAAAGCTTCCATTAGTTCGGAGATGAGTGTATCGGCAGATTCATCGGATATCGCCCAAATCCGTCGGGAATCTCACAGTCAGTAGTTCGGCTGAAAAAAGTCACGTCCACGAGGCAGACTAACTTTGCATATAGAATCTGGCGATTACTCTTCCATCAAATCAAACTTGATTCATACAAATATGAAAAGGCTCAGTCAGTGTATCCAAAAGCACCGAAGTGTCTAGTTGTGCGAGAAGTGACTGAAATTGGTGGAATTGTCAGCCTATGCCGGAGTTCTGGGATTTGGTAAATAATATTTATGATAAAACCTTTGCGTCACATATGGGATGTTTTTAACATTAATCACGGAAGCTTGGGCGAGCAGTTGACAAATCACTTGAATAGAAAGCTGGAGAAGGGTTCAGAAGAGCATATATTTTGCAGTACACTTTCGAAAAAAACTATAAGTCGAAGCGATGTAGACGAGCGAGAAAAAAGCGAATTCGGCATGCTGTAAGAAAATGCTTTTAATGGCAGAAGGGACAAAACCAAGGCACAAAGGAGGCTCTCGTTCGGTTGATGTAGACAGGCCATTTCAAGAGGTTGAAGCCGAACAACTGGGGTGACCATAGCCACCACCACATCTTACTGATCAAGATGGACCCAGAAGCTTCAACGGCTATGAGGACTTGCCCGTGAAATTCAGTTCCAGCTGACGCAGAACGGCCAACGAAGCGAAGGCCTTCTAAAAATTCCGTGCAATAGACGGACAAGAGGCTTGTAGGGGGGTGTGGCCAAGGAATCTCAGGGACAGAAATGGGTAAATTGAATCAAGGCTTCTCGAATGAAACAATTTCATGCCGGGCTAAACTTTTGTTGCTTTCCTGGGTAAAGTAGCAAATGAAGATACAAGGCCAGGGTAACTTCGATACATTGTTACAAATTGTCGAGTGACGTTTGCTCGCTCATTTGGTATTGACGCTGGCACTATTCGAGCACCATGTATGGGAATTATTCCTGGTCTGAGAGCACGCAAGTAATCATTAGTGTCCACGACCCTAAATTATTATCGATGATTTAACACAAGAATTGAGCGGCAAAATTTGGACCAGGAATTCGTCAGTATACCGAGACGGGCTGCCACCTATCTCTCTACTCCCGCACCCCGAATACATGACAGTCAATATCTACTCGTTACTGTCCGGATGCCTAAAAATCGATAAAGAATGATCAATTCTGAAGGGGCAAGTAAGTACTTGCTAAGTAGGTAACGCTTGATATTTATAAAAAAGGATGTGTGTGGGAGGGGTGGGTACAGTAAGTAGGGGAAAAGCAAGAACTTCACAGGAAAACTGGGAGACGGTTAAGAGATGGATACTCAAGAAAACCGGGCATATTTGACACAGAGCCCGCCAGACTCCTCAGTGTGGCTTCAACTTTTCGCTTCGATTCGGCCGACTCTTGAAGAATCTGACGCATCTCTCCTTCCAGCTGAAATAAGAAGCAGTGAGGGCGATTGTGAATTTTAGATGGGGACAAAAGAAGGGATATAATTGAAATCTCTCAAGCACATAGGGTAAGTGTTGGAGCCGTCAACGAGTTCGTCAATTTCTTGAAAGTGACAATCTAGTCTAGGGAATGTAAACTGCCCGGCCCTCTAAGATGAGTTTGCGTACCGTAAAGCGAGTAATTTTCTCGCACTCGAGAGAGAATTTAGACGGGAATGCCACTATGGACGTTGGAAGGAGGTCGCTAGTAAGTGGGATCAGACACCGGTACACTTGGCCTTATGCCCACAGGCGCTGGCAGGAACCTCAGATAGACTGTTTGCCTTTAAGATGTGCACTGATTGGGCGTTCGGTAGCATGGCGTCAACGTTCATTGGACCTAGACTGGCTGGACTCCCCTGTAAACATTCACTACTAGTCCCTAGTGCGCTCTATCATAGAAAGGTCGTCTTTTCAAATGACCCTCACGGCATGTGATTTGGGGGAGGGGGGCCCATTTCTACTGCAGCAGTAGTCTAAAGCAGCGCCACCAGAAATCTGCGCAGAAAAGTTGGAAGAAGGCCAGTCTCTGGAGACTTTTCCACCAACAGGTTCAATTCAGAAGGCCTCAGCAACATGCACCTTAGCTGTCAGTGAGACATTTTTTTCAGTAGAAGGCCATCCACACGAAAGAAAGGTACAGTGAAAGCATAACGCCTCTAACTCCTTCGACGATGCCATTGACAACTTCTCGAGTGGCCACGTCAGTGTGTGGTTATGAGGAGAGCTTGGGAAAGTCAAGTATTCTATTCAATTATTAATTGAGGTGTATATCAGTTGGACTGGAAACAAAAATTTGCAGCTACTTAAAACCCAAACACAACGCTAAGTAGGCCCACTCCGATTATAAATTACTGGCCTTGACGATAAACTTGAAACAAATATAGTATGGCAATGGAAACATAAGAGGGGTGGGTTTAAAAAGTGATATTTTCTGGCAGAGATGGTACTGAGTTCAAACAAGGAATAAAATGCTAAACCTGAATACGAGTTAGCGGTTCAAACAAGACCAAAAGAAATACAGAGTGCGACCAAACATTCGCCCGGAACTAAGAGAGTTGTGATGTGAAGAGTGTTCTTGAGCTATACTCACAAAGTAATAATGATGCGGCGGGTTGGGCTAGATTCTGCAAAAATACATCCATTGTGCAGAGTATTTGCAGTCAATGTTTAGACGCCCTAGGCAATGGGACCATCAGGTACCCCTAGTTACGCCCTGAAAACACTTAAAAGACGCGGTTGTCATAAACGACACTCAGAAGGAACCAATGCAGTTCGAGCCTCAGCCCAGAGGAGGACCGAGTTAAACCACCTGTTAGTAGCCTTCGAAGTCATGGGCTTCGGCGCGTCATGGCAATTTAAAATTGCGTCGAATTTATTTGACAGAAGAAAAGCGGCACAGGCTTCGAATCAGTCTGTTGCCTGCCTCATGGTCGGACGAAGCCAAAAGTGAACGGACTCAGCGCAGTGTAGCACAAATCGGCTACTCGGAGGTTAAACCAAAACTCTCAATTAGCAACACACGTTGAAGAAACTGGGCATACTTTCGACCTCCAGCGAGCTATTATCTTGGGCCAGGGCAACACAAAAGCAGAACGGCTAACTCTCGAGGGAGGGGGGGGGGGGGTTCTTCGATGCCCACTCCATCAACAGGCATCCGGACCTTCCTGCAGCTTACAAAGTCCTAAGTCGTCACAATCGTAGAGCTCAGGACCAAGCAACCAGACCGGGCTTAAAAAGGCCATACAGCGACGACCAGACGGCGAGTTTACTCAGTGAGGAAAAATAAGAACTGCCAGACCGACCACTCGACAAAGGTTCAATCACCTCCCCCCGACGGAGTGTTGACTCACAAAGCACGCAGACAAAACGCCCGTCGACCATCCCCCGAGAGGCCGAGACAGCGAGAGGAGAGAAAAATCGATCATCACGAGGCCGACCAACGTGACACGCCACTTAGGATTTCTGGTCGACCAAGTGCATTTTACGCTTTGACAATGGAGAGCCGACCAAGCTCTTCGAAAACGTCCGCATCTAAACAAACCAGTTCCAGTGAGCCCAACTTCTTCAAATAATCAACCCGGATCTCTCAACTTTGCTAATCTGAGCAGTGTGCAGTGCCTGACGCGTCTTAAAGCTCGCGCGTCGTGTGCGTCACGCGCGCCTCTAGTTCCCATTTGGGTTTGACGCAAGGGTACCGCCAGTTTTTCGACTCATCTGGGCAGCATATTATATAAAGAAGTGGGGGGACGTACCTGCAGTATTCGATTCTGTGCGGCCTCCTCAACCTGCTTAACCCGTACATCAGCCATCGCCGAGGCGGCAGATAAGGCTTCTTCATTTTCGGCTCGATGGCGGGCGTACCTTTGTTCACTTGTATGCAGAGCGGTGCTGAGTTCTCTGTGGGCGTGCGTGGGCAGGGGACAGAAAGGAGGCATATGACTCGCTTTGTTGCATAAGTAGGGCAGAAAAGGTCAAGGGGCTGGGATTTGAGAAACACTCAATCTCACCTGACTTTGATCGTGGCTTTCTCCAGTTGGCGTTCCAGACCAACAACCTTTGCCTTCCAAAACTCCTCAAATTCGGACAATTTGTCGTTCATGTTGTCCAACTGGCGCTCCTTCTCAACGATGGCAGTTTCAAGCTTCCTAGTGGTTGGGCGGGGAGGGGAGGAGGATCGGTGAAATGCGGACTAGATGGGAAATCCTCAAAAAGACGAATGCAGAGGGAGAGGCTGAACGTCTCTGGACAGACCTCAACAAAGGGCACCTAATGTGAAACTTCATCCTGGGAGGCGAAAGTCACAACATAGCAACACTATTCATCGGTGTGCGAGGACGGTCTTGTCAAGAATAAAGTATTTAATTAAGCACGTTGTTATTTAGCTCAAGAGACGGCGGGAAAGGGGGTAAGAGCGAATTACAAGCACAAACCAGCCAAAGACGACAGCAAGCCTCGTCTAAGTGTCTCCATTTGTAAACTTCAATGGATCCATGCACTCGAGGACCCGCCATTATAACAGAAGGTATACGACTGTAGTTATTACAGGTATCAGCAGTCGAATGAAGGCGTATGTAAACTATTTCGAAACATGCAGAAAACGGAAAAGCAACAGGAAGCGGGCACACGCATGGGACACTGCATTACTGCAGGTGATTGTTGGCAAAATAGCTCCTGGTTCGTGGTTTGGACTCTTTTGCACATTTGGCATCTCAACACAATTCGCAGAACTCCTTTCTTTCATTTCCGCAGTGGCAATATGCCTCCACAGTTGCTTTGATCTGACCTAATCGCAGTGCGTGCGTTGCTCCACTGATCTCATCCAATGACTGACTGAGCCAGAAAGGGCTACCTCTAGTTCACTCATTACTCCGCACGCCAGTTCAACTGGTCAAGACTGGAACTGCACACCAAAGTACAGAGTATCCGTCCACACCCACCTATGAACCGTTTTTCGGTAAGGGTTAAGTATATGCGCGGGGTAGGGAAAAATCATAAAGAACTGCCCACAGAATTTTTTAAAAGTAGACGTTGTTAGATGTAGTTGTCGGCGTCCCATTGTCGGCAGGACAACATTCGCTGACCTGTATCACTCCGAGGGGTCGACGCTGCCGAAATGGCTACATTGCTTCATTGTTCCACACCCCAACCCACACGTAATTCTTTGGTAAGAGCTCATTTAAAAAAAAAGAAGTTCGGCACGGAGAGCAGTCAGGCAGCAAAAAAATATTCAAAGTATCGTTAGATGAGATGCATGCGTCTGCAAGAACATTAGGAGTGTTGAAATGCTGGCGAATTTGTTAGACAGCAGTTAGAATTTTTCACCCCGCGCATATACGTAATCCTTGCCCATTTTCAACTGGTTGATCAAATTGGTTATGGGCAAATAACCACATATTTGCTTCCGCCTGGACAGCGGAGGTGCCCGACTCCTCAACATGGAACCAGCCTTGCTTGCCTCCTCTTTATTATCTTCATCCAGCGGGTAACCATGTAGACTTTCCAGCGGACGGTATGGAAGTCCGTCGGTTCCACTACAGAGCTCATGGACTGCGAATTACCACGCGCTTCCCTGCATGGGCTCCCAGTTGTGATTGCGCCCTCACTATCCTTTCAATCCTGCGGGTGGCTGTGTCGGGAGGGGGGGGGGGATGTGTACACGCCACCTTCAACCGCTTCCCTGCGCGTGCTTCGAACTCTGCTTGCGCTCTCCTTCTCTTCCTAATCCAGCGGGTGGTTAAGTTAGGTAAGTTAACTAAAGTCACTTTAGTAAGCTAACCATCTGATAAATTTGGACTCGTGCTTATGACATGTGGTGGCGAAAATACAAGAAAAATAAAAAAGTAAAGCAATATGATGTGGTTGCCTCTATCTCCTTCACTGTATCTGGCAGATACAATGAGCGCGACAAAAGTGACCAATCATCTGCGGCCGGTACACTTTATGGTTAGAAAAGTTAGGACACAGTGCAATCCACCCCCGAGGAAGCACACAAGGGTCAACAATCCGCACAAAAGTAGCTTCAAGCATCAAAGTAGTGTTTTTGGGGTAGTAGGAAAAACGAAGCCGCAAATGGTAAAATCCAAAATCCTGGAAAGTGAATAACTCAGAGGCATACTTCTTCTCTTCATTGACAATTTCCAACGAAGATCTCAGGTCCACAATGGCGTCCTTCAGGTCATCTTTCCTTCTCAAAAGTTTTTCCACCTGTTCCTAGGATGGAATGGACGCATTAGTCGAGCAGAAAAAAAGCAGTAGGGCAGGGGGATCAGCGCCTCCCCCGCATTAAAATGGGTATTGCGTCAGAGTTGGGGTTAGGGCGCGGGGATAAGTAGCCCCCTGGAATTTGGCCTGCATTACGGGGGGGAGGTTGCTGATAGAAGCGAACAGGCGAGTTCCAGGTAGCAGTTCAGAAGACGAAGATGCGATCACTGGAACAAGAAATTTATTGGCCGGACGTTTCGGATTCTCACTCGAACCCATCATCAAAGACAGTCGCAGAGAAGGGTAATGGTGGCACAAGGAGTGCAGTATTTATAGCACGTGTCTGTCGTGGGACCATATGCGCACTAGGGGAGAGGTTTTTAGTCCCGTTCTCTAGAATTTGGCGCACGGTCACCTGTAGTAGAGGGGGGGACACTTATTCCCGAGGTCAACTGGAAAAACAAAAGGTATAAAACGAATTAGACTGTCGGGTTGCCTGCGGCTAGCGAACAGCCAGAAACCAGTTGATTCTCAGTGGGTAGGACCAGCGAGTTTTAATCCATCCACTCAGGCAGTTGACTTCTGACGGCTTATCCAAAAGACGCTGAATCTGGTTGAGCCCCTAAAGGTTATTCTTCTAGGCTTTAATAATGTTAGTCAGGAACGGTCCGGAAAAGTGCTTATACCGGAGACCAGCACGGCTGCCGTTTTTTTTTATCAAAGTCAAGTGAGCTTGCTTCGAGGCCGCCAAAGTAAGACCAGGATGGAATTATAGAGGAGGAAAAAAGGGAGATAGTTACTCTGAGTGTCCCGTTCTCGCTTGCGCAGTCAGTCATTTGTACTTCCAACTTCTTCCTGCTAGCACGCATTTCGTTTTCCATCCTCTTTGACTCCTCCCGAGCCTCGGACAGCTCCTGAAAGAGGGCAAAAATCAGCAAGGTCGCATTACGAAGAGGCTTCATTATCTGTAATATTTAAGCCTCCACGACATCCTCCAGTGGAGGCTTGTCTTCGCGTGCTAGATCCGTCAGCTCGAATGGTAAGCTTTGGCCTTTGGGTAATGACCGTCCTGTAGATAGCCATGAAAAGTGGGGTTACGGCAGCTCGGAAGGGATCACCAAAATGGGGGTAGGACACGAGAATAGTCCAAACTCCAGGAGACGGAGGGGTATCTATTCCTGTGTCCTAGCAATGACAGCAACCCAAACCTTAACACTAACCTCATCTTAGCCCTAACCCAATCCCCCTCTCAAGAATCTAGCGCAAGGCCACCTATCCCCATTTCCTACTGGGGCAAGGGTAGGGTTAGTGTTTGGATTCAAGTTAGGGCACGCGAATAAAGAACTGCCCCGAAATATAGAGTATGGTCACCCGGCATACGGGGAGGCGCCTATTCCCATGTCATACCCTAATAGGATTTAATTTGTTCTCTTATCGCCCAGGATAGGAATATACGCACACATGACCGACTAGTATTTGCGGCGTGATAAGTTTACAAGAGCAAAACATCTTGCCTCTGAAAGACGAAAAGTGTCCGATATTTGTCGACATTTTCTCACTTCTTCGCATCCTTGTGGTTAAGGACCCGATGCTGTCATCGCTGGAGACCATGCGATTTTGGCTCCTTGTAAGAATGATGTTACGAGGAGGTGACGTTGGTATTGATTTAACTTGATCTAAAAAACAACTACGGGAGTACCGTCTTCTCTTCGGGTCCCAGTTTATAGGCGTCCGACGTGGATGCGCAGCAACGTGCTATCGCTAATCGGGAAGCATCATCAACCCAGATGACTGTTTTGGGGTTATTTGTAGTCAACGGTCAGCTATGACCCGAGTCCAGGCCAGGAGCATCTGAGATTTGATCCTGCCTGGGAGGGATTTAGCTCGAAGTTCAGAGATACAAAAGGGAAGTCCCTACTTCGTTCTTCTATTAGATCAGCTTGGTGAACGTCACTTACGAATGACCTGGAAAATGTTTGATAGTAGTTGACAGAGAGCAGGTCGGTGACTCTACTGGTTGGACGTTAGGTTTACAGACCTACAACACCAGAGGCCAGATTGCAGATTCTTCCGGCCTTGGGTTCTGTGTATAGCCGGCCGATGGCGGTAAAGCGGTCAGTAGTCAATGTGGACGGCCTACCAACTCTCATTGTCTCATGCCTTATCCCGTCTTCCAACATCCTTCAACCATCATCACGCAGAAGCTAAACCAGAAGGACCTGTATACTGGATCCGGATCAACTATTTATAACTGAATTGGAGCTCCAAGGTTTAACTTCCGAGCTTGTCAGTCACGGTAAGAACCTGGACATTTTAGACCTCGAAATAGATGGTGACGGCCGTGCTGATAATGCGGCTTAATGCTGTCCTTTAAATTTCATCGGAGAGTAGCACGTGAACTTGGAGTTAGTTTTTTTCGGAACAAACCTTTCTAGGTCCGATCTGGAAGTTGATATTCATATTCGGGCTGAACTTCATCATCCACTGCGGACTAACTGCGTAATATTCACAGGCTGGCAACAGACAGCCAATAGTACACACAATTAACGATTCACAATTCCCACAGCGAAACACGTGTCTGGGTTTCTAATTAGTACTCAAAATGTCTATACAATTTCCTATTGACAGCTTGCGAGTGAACTCCTAAGGAGACGCCTTGAGCAAGCTGTCTCGCGAACCTTACCAGCAGCAACGATTCAAATATCATTCTCTACTAACCCTATTTTACGCAAAGAAGGTAAGGATAAGTTGCCACCGCGGACCACCTCAATGTTCATTTATTCCTTCACTTGCTCCTGTGGAGCAGGTTATATTGGTCGCACGAGTCGGCGCTTATCCACGAGAGTACGGGAACGCCTCCCGGCGTGGTTGGGGAAAGGCGAAACGAGGAGTATAAGCAGCGCCATTCTGGCGCATGTTGTCGATTCCGGACATCGTGTGGACACCAACGAAGCTTTTCGAGTGATTTATAAGGTCCCAGCGCCTGTTAGCGACAGCAGAGGCGGCCGCCATTAGGTTACGAAACCCCATCTTATGCGCACAGAAGAACCACGTTTAAGCTCCGCGCCTACAGTGGTCGAAGGTCGACTAACGATGCAACTCTCCGCGCCCTTCCGTTCTCACCCCGCCCATGACACTTACTGCTATTACCCCCCACCTCCCCGACATTCCCACACCCTGCCTGTGTTTAAGGAGAACTTTTATCGGTTTCTCTTATTGCTGGCATGTTTAACTTCTACCCCGTTCCCATATAACTGTACTGGCCCGACGATAATTTATCGAAAGCTACGTATGCTCGCCATCTCGTCTTCTGATTAATTTCAGCTCAAATACTCGTAACAACTCTCGGGCCGAGTCCACAAAGGTTTGTTCCGAAGGGTTAACTCCAAGTCCACGCAGTAATTTCCAGAGAAAACCACCGCAAAAGGGGAACGTCGAAAGACATACTAATGAGCCGAACCCCTCGCAGCAGCGGCAACAGCAGCAGAAACATTGACGCACAACTTGTCTGGGCTTTTAGCGAGTACCTGTGCGGTCAGTATGCTGAATTATCCAGAGTAAGGCTTGAATGATACTACCCAAGCTGATCTGTCAGATTGTTGGTAAACAAGGAAATTGTTTTTCGTATGTTTGAGAGTGTGACAAAATCTACAAGGTTATTTTCCGAACCAAACGCCGCTATAAAGCAGATCTAAAAAGAATCCCTGCTCTCACAATAAGTGAGTCACGGGTAAAAATAGCGACACTATGAAAATTTAGCGCCAGTGGTTGTCAAGGAATTTGACGCTTTCAAATTTGCCCACCTTCTTCAGCGTCCTAATTGTATCGGTCTGATCATCGATTATTTTCGTCTTGACGCGAACGGTCTCCCTGGCTGACTGAAAAGAGCAAAAAGCGCGGAAAAGTGGTCTGCATTACAGTTACACATTAAAACTATAAAACTTCTTAAAGAATGCAAATTGCGCAATTGAAAGTACACTCTACTATACACACCAGATCACAATGTGATACCGAATGTAATGTGTCGAGCGAAGTAGAAAAAGGCACTCCGGACACTCAGAACCTGGAGTATATTAGCACCCTTAGCGTGACGGTGGAGTATGAACGCCGGCCAGACAGCAGATACTCTATGGTGGCATCAGTATGGATTTTTGTAAACAGTATAACGACAGTATAACAAAGAGACCAAGAAATCTGGGAAACTACAGCTCGAAATCGGCAAGTTTGGCGATCAATCGCGAAAACCGGAGTCAGTATACTGAGATGTCGGAGCGAGGCGATAAGCCCGCAAGACAGAAATACAACGCAACAACGCGGCCATCACCCAACCCCTGCTAATAATTCCCCACTGTCGTTGCCGACGAGAACTGCCGATCAATTGCGGATTCAGCTCAACGCCAACGAGAGCAACCTAACCCCTCGCTACAAAGCACCCCAATAACAGAAAGTCCTCTCACTCGCCCTCACTGTAACATCGCACTCCACTCTCCCTTAACCCTGACCGGACGGGTTTTGTGCACATGCCCCAATGGGGACGCCGAAAGGACACAGAAGGGAACCGTCAGCAGCGAGTACAGTGCCAACCTGTCTCTACTGGGATCTTACGCTGCAATCACGTAGTAGTCCGATTGGACACCTGCAAACCCATAGCAGCACGATGGACGAACCGATGCCAGGGGCCTGGTCAACGTCCGTTGCGTACGCTTTACATGCCCACATTGTTCCGGCCCGCTTAGAAGTCGAACGGACCTGTTCGGTTGTATGCGCATAAACGACCACGATCACCAGTACTGACCAGTCAGCCATCATTCAAACGACAACCACGCGATAGAGTTTACCAAAGGCGGAAGAGGCGAACAGCACAGCATGTTTGCATGTGGCACGAGTTAGGTGGAGGCTCACCCCATGTCTGCCACCGCACCCAGTCCAGTCACCAATTGATCGGAAGGCACTAGCGCATGACCGAAGAGGGCGAGATCGGCATAGATATCTGTATTTTTTCATGACTCCCAATTACGGCAAAACTGAGGCAGCTGAATCAACCGTGACTCAGTAAAAGTTGTGGATTGAAAGGCTTCCAGCTGACGGGATAACTCGACCTTTCATTGAAACAAGAGAAAGACTGCAATGCGCCCTTCTTCACAAGAGCATTTGGCACATCTCACTCGGATGGGATCCGCGTTCGACGATGGCTTTACGTCACGTCAGTCACTCCATCCCATCCCAATGCCAAGGGGCCTGACTCAACAAGCCTCTGAGGTGCGAGGGCGGGAAAGGCGAGTGCGGCAGATCCGGCTGGGATCCAACGCACAGTTCCCTACTAAAAATAACCAAATGAGTTTTGATAACATCGCGAAGCGTTAGCAGCCGTGGCTTTGATGGTGGGCAGGCGACAAGACATGCCGGCCTCCCTCCCTTAGACCAGGATTCGAGATTCTCTCCCTGAATACTGCGTAGTATGGAGCTAAGGATTATTACATGCGGTGCGCGTGGATGTGACTTGAAACCACACCAGTCACCGCAGACCACGCTCGTCTCTGGTCGGCCGGAATTTCTCTCGTTTAAGCAGCAGGGATGTGGTCATGAGGTGCGAGTTAGATGCTACACAAACGCCCTATACTAGAGAGTTAGGGGTTTGTGCATGTAGTATTCGTAGGTGTGACTTTCCGCCAAATCATTCACTGGGGCCGCGCCGAAAAGTGTGAACTGGGTGCAGCACAAGCGCACTATACGCATCAGTATGCAAGTCACCACTGCATCCTATTTAGACAGTTGTGATTCTCGACGGTGGTGACAGACAGACTATCGTATATAGTGATCGAATGCCCGCAGAAATTATAACGTCTCGTTTTTTGAATAAAGACTGCATAATTATGAGACTCCAAAATGCCCCATCCTAGCATACTAATCATATTGGCTAGTTAAACGCGCAACTGCAAAAAAACCGCAAGACAAACACACGGAGAAAATGACGGAGATAGATAAGTGGGCAATTTAACAACACTTTTATGCAAACATGGTGGGGGCTTTGTGGACGTACGTCTAATTCTGCTTGCAGGTTGGGCAACTGCTCAGAGAGCCCAGCAATTTTTGCTGACATGGCTTCCTGCTCGCGGCGCAGCGAACCTGAAGGACAAGAGGTACGATCACCTTTCGACAGGCAGATAGTAGTGAGCCTAAAC
The DNA here is from genome assembly GCA_902702965.1 of Spirometra erinaceieuropaei. Lineage (NCBI taxonomy): Eukaryota > Metazoa > Platyhelminthes > Cestoda > Diphyllobothriidea > Diphyllobothriidae > Spirometra > Spirometra erinaceieuropaei. The sequence goes on along the minus strand of CACRXP010000325.1, from coordinate 229,107 downwards.
TCCCTGGAATGAACTTCAGAACAGCGTTCCAACAGGTCACGGAAAAGCGGGTTAATTTTTCAGATAAGCCGGATTTGTAATTACGTTTCTGTGAGGAGATCAAGGAAGTCGGAGTTCTTTTTGCAAAAAAATGAATCCGACAGGCACCAGTTCCACCTATTATTTCTGGCTTTTTTCCATTCAATTTTTTCAATTTAAACGAAAGAAAAGTGGTTCAAAAAAGGAGACAAACTGCAAGCGCATTAGGACAGCCGAAATCCTCACAAGTTAATCTCCAGGGCGTCTGAGCTCGGTAGCACATCCCCGGAAGTCAAGGCTAGCAGTGGGAAGAGATCTCAGTTAAGGAATTACTAACTGGTTGCTGGGCGAGGCAGCGTAAAGCACTATGATAGGATTTGAAATGTAGAAAAAATGGTCGAACGCGTACATGTGTATCGTGCCCCTCCCCCTTAAACTATGGCGGTTTGACTGCCCCCCCCCTGGCTCCTTACCTCGATCTGCTGGGGACATCATTCCATCCTCGTGCCACCACAGGTCACTGAGGTCGCGCCCGATCTTTGTCCGACTCTCTGTAGTCAGCGTCGCGTGCGCGAGGCCTTCTGTTCTTATCCGATTATCAAAATCACCACCACTCATGTGGCCAAAATGCTCCTGACTTTGAAGATGAAGGAGGTTACACTAGACAGTCTTCGGTGCCTCGTAATTGTCGCCGAGGAGCGTCCGTACGTTAGCTTGACTCCCCTCTTCGCGAAACTCTTTGCTGGCCTCAATTTGAGTCCACGCGCAGTCATCATTTCCTTTGGCTGTCGAACGAACTTGGCCGTTTGCCTCCAGGGTACCAGCTCTCCGGACAATACAACCGTCTACGTGGACTGCGTGAGCCTTCGCAATGATCGCGTTAACCGCCTCGAGAAGGGCCCTCCAAACAGCCTCTGTCTGATGGGGTCAGGCAAGCTTCTCCCCGGAGTTCATGCAGCTATCGCAAATCCCCAGACGTTTGGCCAGTGTGCCGACTCACACCTCGGTGAAATCTGGATATCTTCGTCGTACAATTCCACCCGCCTTCTGGGATCTTTCAACGTTTCCTTTTCTGGAGACTCCCTGAGCCGACCCACTGACCTTGCCCTTGGGGCCAACGAGAACGCCCGATTCGTCACCAGTGACACCGATCGCGCCTATGCACGAACCAGTTTTTTGGGATTTGTGCGACCCACCGAACCTACACATGTGTACACTTACGCGCACATGTATATCGTCCCCTTCCCCCCCCTGAACTATGGCGCAAGGTCACCTGTAGCAAGGATAAAAGGTCACATTTTGCGGCATGCTTATTTTTTACTTCATTCATAAAAAGGAGAAAAGCTCAGGGGGGGGGGAGGGCACACATCTGTGTCTGACAGAAAAATATTAATTATTTTAGGTATTTGAGGAACGGTGTTCACAGGCGCTTCTTACTATCATAAAAATAAGCATACAATGTTGTAAGGGGAACAAAATACGCAAAAAATAGTCAAAAATTACATGCACCACCGGAGCTTGGGAGGTTCAACAAGACCTTTTTGAGTTTGAGTGAGTTTGCTGGAGTTTAACAAAATAGATACGGGTTGCGACAATTACCAATGGGTTACCAGGCGGTGACAGCGTAAACCACTAGCAAAGGGTCAAAAATGTACGAAAAATACCAATTATGCCAGGCATTTTGGGAGAGCAGCTCGTCAAATGCAACTAATGCGGAACTGAACAACCGCGGAATGTCTTTTAAAGAGGAAAGTACGCGAAGAGAAAGAAGAGGATGAATAAAGAAGAAAAAAATAAAAAGAAAAGGAGGAGGAATAAGAAGAAGAACAGGAAGATGAAGAGGGAAAAGAAGAAGAAGAGGAAGAGAAAAAAAGCATGCGCACCGTCGGTGCTCAGGAAGTTCCACAAGGCCTTTCAGGCTTATGAAAATTTTTTTAAATTTGGCACAAAATAGTAAGATTCTCAGAACTCACTCTCTCGATTTTGTGCTTCTTTCAGACCGATGTTTTCAGAAGTTAGACAGGCAATTTTCTCTTTAAGTGAGCGAATTTCCAATCGTAGTTTTGAAGACTCCTACAACATCAAAGAAGTCTGGATAGAACGAAATATCCTCTATACACGCATCGAATAGTGAACATTCGGTAATCAGAGCGGCCAGTCGAGAAAATGGCGTCTACCTGAAGGAGTTGAAAGGTCCTCACTTTCACAGACACCCATTTATCAGAACTTGGGAAAAAATCCTGAAGTCGGGACGCGGTAATTAACTGTCAGGCGTAATCACATAATGGCGTAAAGTGCTGAAAAATAGAAGGACAAGCGCTCTATTGATTATAGGTCAGCTGTGTCTCAGGCTGGGAATCAAGCTAATTCCCAGTTATTCTAACCTGCCCATGCGAATAAAGGGTTTGCAGGCGAGAATTATGAATGTGTGCCCCACGGAGTGATTTCGCGTCCGAATTAGTCGCCTAAATTTGTTCAAGCCTATTCTTCTTTGACGAGCGAATACCATCAAAAAAACGTGTGATATAGATGGGCGTTTGGATGGTAACTTTCAAAAGTGACAACGACACGCAGAAGGAACAGCAGCGGCTCTAGTGGATGTCACAGAGGAACGGGCACTACGATGTCTCATCACCTAATTTTGAAAAAGAGGGAGAAAGAAAAAAGTGGGAGTGGCGTTGGCTAGGGTAATTCTGCTTTTGCCTTGGGGTTCCTGATCTACAGACCATGTAGACACTGACCTGACGACTAACAGTCAGTAATTGAGAATCATTACTAGTGGAACAAAAGTTCATTGGAGTGGCAATTTCTGACTTGGTTACAACTCAAACAGGTAAGAAGGCCCTGTTAAGCCAAAACAAAGCTTTAATTATATCTACCGCAAACGAGAATGTATATTATTGTACATTGTCTACTGCACTAATTAAGGGTGCCTGGACTCCAGTACAGTACATGCGTCACTGAAAACGTCGTAGTAGTATATTTATCTTGGGTTGAATACTAGTTCGTCATGTTTTCAACGGAGTTCACCAAGGTGATGCCTACTGCCCTAAAACGCCGCATATTCAGTCCTGAGCCTAGGACTTACCTATCAGCGCTATTTTCACAGTTTACATTCCGGATTGCAGCCGACAGGGTGTGAGTTCGGCGGTTGGAATGGTTTGACTGTTCGCCTTAAATGTTTAATGACCCCCAGAGATTAAATTCGAACCCGGGATTGGATTGGTACTATTGGCTGTTGACGATAAGGAGGCCAGAAATGGCCATTCAAAAGTAGCTCTGCGCTAGCGCTATCAAGTACGCTCCGTAGATAACAAGTGAATATGACATAAAAACCGATGGAAGAGGGTTGCTGAGGTAGAATTTTGGGGGACATATTGATGCATGGGACGACAAGGAACGTACATTCAAGGTTTCCTCCAGCGATTTAATTTTCACCCCTTGTGCCTGCAATTGTGCCTTTAGAGTTAACGTCTCTTGCTGAAAAAAATGAAAGAGAGGCATGAGAGGAACTGGCGTCAAACAGTTTTGCAGTTGAAGTCCCAGACACCTTCGATTATGTCGCGCATTTCCGGAAACAAGTGTCAGCGTCAATTAACGGGGACACTGGCTGTCTTAAAGATCTCCCATCTTTGATTCGGTACGCGGTAAAACCTGGAACGAATCAACTCTGGAAAGGTGTGGCAGTGAGGACTCGTTTCGATCAAGTGACGGTCCTATAAGGGTAGTTAACATTGAGAATCGAGCGTTTGCCACGACAGTGCTGGGCTTCATTGTTTCCCAAACAAGCAAAAAAATGCAGAATTCTAAACCGCAACGAGCATGACTCTAACCGGACGGCTACTCGATTTGAAGTTCAGTTTTTTTAGGCGACCCTTGAATCTGTTTTTCCACCACGTAAAAACAAGCCAAGAAGTCTGCATAGCTACAATCATGGTATTCCTGAAATTGAAGGGAAGGAAGTAAGCTAACTACGGTTTCCAGGACTATTCCGTCGAAAGATGTGAAACTGCGACCTCTTGGGTTCCATAGTGCATATTCAGCTTACCTAAATGGCCAACGTGGAATATAGGCGGGGTTCATTCAGGCACAACACAATCTGCGGCAGTGTCTCAGTGCGGTTGAATTGTAATCTAAGTAAACAGAACTAGCCCGTAAAATTGAATGGAGAGGAAGATCCAAGATGGATCGCTAAACACAGAAAAAGCTGACACAACTGCAGTTTCGGGTTTATTCAAGACCCCCCATCCCGTCCTGGAAATGCTTTAGTCTGATCTATCGTTTTTCAGTTACCTCGGATTTGGCTTACTCGTCCATTTTTCAGCTTAATAAGCGGTCACGTGTTCGTGACCCCTGTTACAAGTGGATGGAGTTTCTTCCTTCTGATGTGCGATCAGATCGAGGTGCACCCATTTAAAGCTTGAGATAAATCTGTCACAACTAACGTGACAGATTCCTCAAGTCTGGGAAGGAGAGGAGACAGTTCGACCGCCGTTGCCGACGACGTCCACCACGTACTCCACGGCGAGGTAAGTGCACACAGCGACTTGCGGACGAGTTGGTCTATGACGATGCTAAACTTGCGCAGCGTCTTCCGCACTCCCTCCTCCTCTTACCTCACCTGAGCCCGGTGTTGTGACAAAGTCAAGAAGGCTGGAGGCAGGAAAGGATGCGGGTCGCTGGCGCGGCGAAAACCCGCACATAGGCGTGCCACCACACTCCTCGTTCCACAATACACATTGGCCATAATTTAAAAAGGAAGGAGGCTCGGATTTTCAACTGGCGCAGCATGAGTCTGAAATCGGGCGTGCCGCCACACCTCAAATGTGAGCATTTGATATAAATGCGCATTCTCAATAAGGCCTGCTAGACACCGATCTACCCCCGTGTTGGTTTAGCACATCTACCGCGTGGCCCCTTTTAGGGGGACATGTGCATTTGCAAAATCCTACGAGCCCTGACCTTTACTACTACTACTACTACTACTACTACTACTACTACTACTACTACTGCAAATACCATAATCTTCACCACTACAGTGTTTGGTCTATCTTATAGAGTGTTAACCGAAGTTCTGAAATGTGTTTTGATTAGGAAGGATCACATGGGTTTACGTCTCAAGCTGAGGAAAGGCTGGCTGACCCTACCTGTTTGCCCTGTCTTTGTTGGTAAAACATGAATTATTTATTGAATCTTTTCATGCGACCGCCTACGTGGACCGTAGACCCTGAGGCACAAAACTAAACACGATTATTCATATCACGTCTTGCAGTAAAGAAAGATGGCAGAACACCACTACTAGGAGACATAAAATACCCCCAACCCACCACACATCTGGTCGCATCCCTTCACCTTCAAAAGCGGAGCTTTGATTTACCTGTAGTTTAAAGCAATAGGTATGCACAGCACGAACGAGGAGCAATTTCTGGGTTTTTGGTCATCTACAGCAAGATTTACTGAGCTGTTATAGTTTAGCCCCACTGCTGTTAAAGACAAACAAGAGTCAAAAACAGGATTTTTCAGCCAAATGTGTCTATTCTCTTTCACAAAGTAAGATTAAAAGAGAAAAGAAGCACGGATGCCGAGATCATATTTGCCGGGAAAAGAACTCCTTCAACACCTCTTACTGTTATAGCACTTCAACGACTCCACATGGTCTACTTTCGATTAACTGACCGACCAATGCGGAACAGACATATGATGAAATTTATCCGGATTTTTCGGGGCAGGCGCGAATGTTAGAGCATTAAAATATCCCATAAATTTATTCCGGATCGTTTGAAAAGCAAATGCATTTAAAGAAATTCCAGGAACTCCACAGAGATCGTTGCTAAAGTATTATATATGTCTAAAAGGTTAGGGGACATGCGGGTGCCCTTGTGCTTTGGGTCTCAGTCTGTAAACCTCGCATGTCCTGTAACCTGATCAATGACCGTCACTCTACTATAGTTAGTATTCCCAATCTCAGCCAATAGGAAAACGGGCCCGCGGTTCAGTGGTAGAGAGTCAAATTCAACGAACAGAGATCCCGAGTTCGAATCCTAGGTCCTTCAAACCCATGGTTGGGTAAGGCTGGCTGATAGGCGACCAATAACCCAGAAGTGGCCCTTCCGATCTCCCTTATCTTCGTCGATACCCCATTATCTATATACTGACACAACAGAGACGCAACATGGCGGTGGTTTTACCGTACTAGCTAAGAGCACAGACGCGTGTTTCGTCGATATTCCCACTGTCACACGACGCGACTGCGAGCGGTTTGATTCCTCCGTCTGTCTCCCAGTGCTCCCTGTACTAGTTTCAGTTATATTTATATATGAGACAAATACAATTGTAGGCCTAACGGGTCAAACAAGTTGACAAACAAGACATTTACGTAGAGTAAACCACAAAGGACGGAAGCAGCAGAGAGTACAGACCTTGTGAATTGAAGCCGAGACACCAGATTTCTTCCTTTCTTGGTGTAATGTCAACTTCAATTCTTTGAGGTGCTGCGGAGATAGGAGTTTAAAGAGTTTGGAATAACGCACAAAAAGATGAACAACATTTAAGAAGTCAAGTTCGGCAAACATACGTTTTCGATTTTTCATTATCAGGCCTGCACAGCAACACAAGAGAGGGTAGAATCGGAAAAGTTTAGACACCCAACAAACAGTAAGTATGGAGGCGTGAGCTGGGGACGTCCAGAGGTCAGGGGTTATAGCTTAGCTCCATAAGCCCACCACCCTCTCCATCACACCTACTGTTTATTGGGTGTTTAGGCTTTTGTTACTCTATCCTCATATTACTGTGAAGGCCTCATTATGAATAGTCCGAAGCGTGCGTTTGCCCAACCTGACAAGAGGCAATGTCAAAAGACCCCAAGCTTGACTTGTTTTCGCGTCACTTTTGACATCTAATTTAAAAAATGAATTTTCTTCCGGGACTCTGATTGACAGTCGTGTTTTAATACTAAACCCCTCCGGTAGATCGATAAATACTGCACAACAAGTGCTTCGTACGGTCTAAAAGAGGTATTCATACTGACTCAACTGTGAAAAACTCGGCGCCTCGGTGGGATTCGAACCCACGCAGTAAGGGGAAGGCTTTAGCGCAGCCAACGCTCTAATCACCTGAGCTACGAGGCCCCGCCGGACGACGCGAGTTTATTTACATTTGGGTCAAGTTACCCGCCCAACCTACTGCAACGTCTGGAATCCACCAAATCTGATACAGTAAGTTGACTGCCCAAACGGGCTTTCCTAAGGAATTCACCTAGAATCCACCAGATGACTACCAGGCTCGCCAAAATATCAATGAATTACGCGAGCCTGGTAGTCATCTGATGGATTCTAGGTGAATTACTTGGGAAATCCTGCTTGGGCAGTCAACTTACTGTATCAGACTTGGTGGATTCCAGACGTTGCAGTAGGTTGGGCGGGTAACTTGACCCAAATGTAAATAAACTCGCGTCGTCCGGCGGGGCCTCGTAGCTCAGGTGATTAGAGCGTTGGCTGCGCTAAAGCCTTCCCCTTACTGCGTGGGTTCGAATCCCACCGAGGCGCCGAGTTTTTCACAGTTGGGTCAGTATGAATTATTCAAAATCTGCCAAAATATCAATAAAAGAGGTATGACAATACATTCTGTCGCTGCAGCCTGTGACTGGTTTTGATTGCGGTTATTTCTAGAACGTAGTTATAAAGCCTGCACCTAATTGAGGAGAGTTTTAAATCCGCGCTTGATGAGGAAATAGCATGAAATACAGGTATAAGGATTACAGTGTTCAGTTTCATCAGGAGATCCTTTGCGCACTTTAGATTCCTATCTGCATCCTCGAGTTCTGTCTGGCGTCTAGAAGCCTTCTCCTCCGCAAGTTTCGTCCGCTCAAAAAGCTTGGAGAAAATCGAAAAAAGGAGACAATATGAGTTCGCATACAAAACGCTAGCATAGAGCACTGTTTTTCAAGTATTTTTACAAAAGAACTACTATCGACCTTTTATCACCGGCTCACGGGCAGGTTACATTGTTGCAATTGAGGGGATGGCGCTTTTCAAGTGCGCCTGATTACCACAATAAGCGAACGCAATGGCTCCTTCCATCTTGTTCTTTGCAGGGCGCATTCTAAATCAGTACAGATATGTTCGTTAGCACTGAAATGTTCGCCGCCAAACAAACTAGCTTCTTCGTCAGACAGCAGTTGCCCTTTTTGTGGTGCCAAGTGGATGAGTGTGCGCCCATCCCAGATCTGACTAGATACGCAAGTTACCCTGGCAGTTGACAGATGGGGACGCATCGAAAGAACTTCGGCACCACACTGTTGTCAATCCATCGGTTTGACCGCATCTATGGACCGTGTGTGCAGCGTGTACGGGTTAGGGGTATATGACCGAAACAAACCCTGACCTGGTCTCCATCGAAATTGTTTTCGTTTGCTTGGAAAGACACAAAACGTGTGGCTTGTTGGCCAGGAAAGCATGATTTCGCCTGGACGAACTTGAAGAGACATAGATCAGAGGCCCAGATAGAGGTGGAGGAAGATTTAAGCACGGGGAGGATAAGCCTATTACTTTGAGTCTTCGTACACTTTTCTCGCGCCATCATCGGGGATAAGAGGAGGAGATGAAAATCAAGAGTGAAACAGTTGAAGTGACCAATAGCGAGCCCCGTCGTGTTTTGCCTTCGATTGTAGATGACGACAGGAAGTAAATGGGTACAGCTGATGTTAATTTCGTGGCCGGGTATCTCGCCGCTATGATCCGGATCATCCAGAAGGGTGCACAATTAGACTCTGGACTGAAAGTTGCAACGACGGATACTGAATTTCCTCGCCGAGTGAATGGTTCGTGCAAATGAAATCTAGAGTTCCACTGCCGTACCGTTTGGCCTATAGATTTGCTAGGTCAGTTGCAAGTGGGACAGCAGCGGATAAAGTGCCATATTTTAACAAGCACCTGGTGCCCAGTGAGCCTTTCTTCAAATAGTGAAGTGACGTGTATAGATTGCATCAGCAGAACACAGCATGCCCCGCTGTGGATCGCGTAGAAAGGGTTTATGCCGGTCCGTTCATTGAACACAGATCGGTCGTCCGTCATAATAAGTAGGTCTTTTTAATGAGGTAGTGGACATCCGGTCATAATGGCTTGTCCTTTAGGCAGCCACTTCCCGGTAAGCGACTCGGATACCTCAAGCAAGGACGGTCCTACTACTCAGAAGCAGATATAATCATATAAAGGATACTCAGAATGCAACCAAACAAGAATCCTAAGTCTTCTTAAATTACAGTTTTCCAAAGGTAAATAATTCAGGGCCAGTTGACGACAAGCTACCTTAAACAAAGTCAACGCTATACAAAAAGTGGCAAATGTTGACTAGACAGCACATTACCTGATCATACCTATTGGTTTCTGCTTGCAGAGCAGAGCGAAGCTCATTCTCCAGCATAGCATACTTCTTCGAGACCTCTGCAACTCTGGAAGATAGAAGATGTACAATGCGTCGTCAAAAACGACAAATCGGGTTAAACGGAGCGTATAAAATAAATATACCTATTGCTATTATGTTGATTTTAACGTTCAAAAGGAGTAAATGTGGCTTTCGATTTCACAGGTTAATGATTAATAAGACTGGAACTTAATTTACAGCAAGCTTCTAGACCAAAATCCTTCATCACAGAATATAGCATTGAATTGATGTTGTAATCGGCTGTTTGATGTAGTGCGATATGTAGTTTTGACTAAGAATCGGTCCAACCATCCATTTTCAATGTTTACTTAAAAGTGACTGTTAAAAAGGCTTGATTAGAACGGATACTTTAGGGAACTGTGTCACGCGGACAGCTGTTACATGAGTGACTTGAATGATGGTCATTTAAAGAGATTCATATCTTACAACGATTCGGTAACTTGTAGCCCGGAGTTAGCAAGTAGATTAAGCCTACCTACGAGGCATGATGATGGCTGTCAAAATTCTAAGTTCGTCGAAAAAGCAAGTTCGAATATGGTGCGAGGTCCCCCGAGCACAACTTTTCAGGAC
>CACRXP010000325.1:176331-219021 GCA_902702965.1 Spirometra erinaceieuropaei | reverse complement strand
AGAAGTCGACCAGTTAGGGGGGATGGGAGGGCATAACGGCCGACATGACGGCGAGCTGCTAAGTAAGCTTACCGAGAATCCCTCTCTGTTCCTCGGTCATGGTGGAGCTTAAGAAAGCGTTCTTCGAGGAGAGAAATCTTTCGCATCGCTTCTGTGCATTCGCGTTCTGAGGCAAGTAGCTGGCTTGCCCACTAAACAAAAAGGATCTAATTAAACAGTTGCCGGAAATTACAGGCGAGTGCTATAATAAAAGAGGACAACGGCCGGGTCTCTCCTGTCAGCTGCAGAGTGTTCGGAGATCGTTTACCACTTAGGGATGTGTTTGCTAAAGGAGCGGAGGAGACCAGACTGGCACGAATACTCCGCAGGAAATGTTGCGGGTGGAATTAGATAAACTGGCTAGCAGGAACCATAGCGTCCCATGGTGATGCTGGCTCCATGTAAAGTCGGAGGGTCATCAGACATTACTGCTCCTATTGCGCATCTAGATACGTGAGACATGAGGTGAATAAACACTGTGTTTCAGAGTAGCACAACGTGAAGGTGATGAAGCTGCCCCCCTTTTTTACTCGAGTGGTCTGCCTGGTGACCTGGTTGTGGCAATTGACCGCCTCTGAATTTGGCCGATAATTGAACTGTCTTCGACAAGAGCTGTTTTCGAAAGGGGTAGGTCCTCCGGTATGAAGAATGAGCAGTTGTCAAGCGTACAACAGTGCTACCTTTTAGTGTGTCCAGGCAGCGATCTGGAAAGTCGATTTCCCACGAAATGGCCAGAAGCAGTAGCAGCAATATTACGACATGGGGAATATCACACGTCATTCAACAAGGTTCCACCCGCCGTCTGACATACTCTCTAAACCGGTGTGCCGGGATGGTTGAAGTAGGAGTTCGCATTCAAATTCAGGTACTACAGAAAACCATCTTTCCACTAAGTTGACCAACGCAAACACTGGTGAGGAAGTGCTTTTTTAGCCAACCTTAGAGCTACGGTCCGCGCGCTCTGGTAAGAGCTTTCGGAGATCAAAGACGCCGAGGGGATTTGACAGCAGCAGTCGACTTTATCTGAGTGTCGGAAGGATGGTAACGCACGACGACTCGTTTGCTACACAGATCGCACTGTAACAGGGAATCTAGGCTAGAAGTCCCTGACTGAAAAAAGATTCGACGTTGCTGGAAGGAGTTCAGAGTTAGGCGAGTAAAATCTTGAAGAGCCAAAAGATTTGACCGCACAAATGCAGACTTGATGTGTTTAACCTATTTGCTCTTGGGTACAGGCAGACCTGATGAGATCTCATACAGACCTACTGGACTGTGAGGAATAGGGACTGTGCCCTGCGCTTCGGTGATTTCTTTGCCCTGGCCACTACTGACCTGCGTGGGAACTTACTCAAACTTCGAGGAACCTTATCCTACCTGAGTGTTAGTAGGTACTTGTTGTTGAAGCGAGTTGTTGGTGCCTGGGACAAACTTCAAGAGGAAGTAATAACTGTAGACTCAACAGAGACATTTGAAAATAACCTAGACGCATATTTGCTTTAAAAATGCCGCCCAAACAGGACAGGACAGCTCTCTTACGCCAAACCAAAGCTTTGCACCTACGTACCGCCAACGCGGACGACTTATTTCATATTTCAGATTAACTTCGACATCTTCGGGCGCCCGGGTATAAGCTCCACACTCTTAGAAAAATTTCCTGTAAAACACAGACGTTACTTACAATACGATAGGTACGTGTTTGTTTCGATTTCAATGTTATGTGAATCGTTTTCAGTCGGGTCGTTCAGGACACTGCCTATTACCCTACCAATTACGAACTATACTGAACTAAAGGGCACAATAAGCTATAGAGACAAAAACGGGCGAAATTGGAAGAGAATAGGCATGGTAGGAGGAGGTGGAGGGAGGAGGAGGAGGAGGAGGAGGAGGAGGAGAAGGAGGAGGTGGGGGGGAATGGAAATAAATCCTTTACATTTGGGATAGACGATCGTACTGCGCTGAAGATGAGGTATAAAGGGTCGAGCGCTGGGAAGTTGCCAAACCTGTAGGTGCTTTCATTAAGTGACAGAAGAAAAAACAGCATACAATAATCGTCAGGATACTTGGATGGGCCGGCAAAAATATTCGAAATCTGGAATCCCGGCACTAAACAATTAGTGCAAGTGTTACAGTTCCCCCTCCCTCTTCGGGTGAGGGAAAGTGAAGCGATTCTCCGATGTGCTACTTGCCACAAAGGCCAGTGTTGCCATGAGCATGTGTCTAATTTTTCTGTTCCGATTGGTTCTAGGACAAAGATCATGTGCTCAGAAGAATACCCTCGTGTTTCGCTGATTCTCAAACAGACCTCCCTGCCCGAAATACGATACGCGAATGTTGCATTCTCAGTTTCACCAACTTGCTGTTAAATATGCTCTCTGTCACCGGTTTTAAGCACAAAAGAGAGCCTGAGTAAGTTGCACGGGTCAGATCATAGGAAGAAATAACAGATGAGAAACAAACGGGAGATGCGGAGGGGTGGTCTATCGGCTCCACGTTCTGGAGGCAGTCAGTGAACTTGACCTTTCTGACGCAGAGATAAAGATGCGCACCGACGAAGAGATAAGCTATGAACTGGTTCGGATCTAGACCTCTGACACCATCCCCGAATATCGATCTGCTTGTCGCATATATCACGCCGCCCTATCAGTGTTAAATGGCAAGACTCAAATTTCCATCTTGGATGAAAAGAGCCGATAAGTAGTTCATTTAGTGATGCTTCTATAGGCAGAATGCTATTACCGACAAAGATCGGGAATATACAACGGTAGGGGGCGCTCACCGATCGTTCATACGGAACTCACTCGTTCCGTTGTGCCTTAAGGGCTCCCTTAAGGCACAACGGCACAAAGGTAATACCATTCTGCCTATATATCATGCGCCGTTGTGCGGCTGCTGGTTGGGCTCGAGAGAGAGCCCTTAAGGCACAACGGAACGAGTGAGTTCCGTATGAACGATCCGTGACCGCCCCCTACCATTGATGCTTCTCTACTGTCTCTGATTATAGACCCCTGAACGGGGCGATGACCTCATAAAAATATACGCAACAACTCGTCGATCGACTGCTATTGTTCTCTGCAGCAGTTACTTTTCTACGCCACCTGGTGATTGGTAGGCATTTAAAACTTGACCACCAAAACATTAGGAGGGGGGGGAAGTCGGAGTGAGGCCAAAACTTCAACACAGGCATCAAATCCCTTCTAGTCTAGACTAGTCCCAAGGATTAAGTAGGCGTAGGCCTCGGAGGGTCCGAATTTGACGTAGGCATTACTCACAAGTACTATAGAAGAACATGATTTAACCACAAGCGTATCAAGAATAAGGTCAAACGTATCTACCTACCTCGGACTCTCCCGCCATCAGACGATCTTCAAGCGCGCTGAAGCCACTGAAGACGAGACAATTGTAGCCGCTGAATGCAGCGAATAGGTCTTTGAAACGTTCATTTGCCGAGGTTAAATTAGTCTAAAATTATCAAGATAAATAGATCAGACAAGGTACGAAATCCCGCCATGATGAAAACGTATTCACCAACAAAAGGTAGATCGCAGGATGAGAGCATGCCATCACGTTCATTTAAAAAGTCGCAGTTGAGCAATTCATCTGGGGTTATGACAAGTGAATCAACATGTTCTTTGGCTTCAGGGAGACAACCCCGGGATTACTTTTTAGGCATCACACTGGAAAGCCAAAAAGGCAATTACGTGAACTGTTGAACTTGCAGCAGCCAGCCAGTGTGTTTACCAAAGCTAAAAAGGGGCGCAAAACTGTCTTGGTACTCTTATGGGGGTCTCATTTACTGTAAATGAGTCTGTAATATTTTTGAAGCAATGCCATGCTGGTAACCGTTTTACAACTCTCCGCGATCGAATCCCCAAATGAGGACTTAACAACAAGATGGGAGAAACAAGAATTCTATTGGTGAGTCCTAACAACGGAAATCTTGCGATAAAGGGTACTGTCGCTTCTTAATTTCCTGAGAAATTATCTACGAAGTTGGGGTAGTTCAGTTTATTCAAGGTCTATAGGTTCAGACCGAGAATTTTGTACATGAATATTTGGACCAAAGTCCATCAGTCACAGCGGGTAACCGCGTAATATTCATTATCTGCTGACAGGCAGCTAGTAGTATTCTTTAGGGTAAGGTGGTACCATACTAAAAGCACAGGTACTAGCCAAAAGCCCACACACGCGTGTTTCGCCGATGTTTTGCCGCTGCATGGCGCAGCTGCAAGGGGTTCAGCTCGTCAGTGGGCCCAAATATTCATGTATTAAATTCTCTGTCTGAGCCTATAGACTTTGAATAAACTGAACTACTCCAACTTCGTAGATAATTTCTCAGGAAATTAAGAAGCGACAATTTCTAAATTGGCGTATCTAACAGAAAACGCACGGGGAATGCTGAAAGACCCACTGAAGAGCCGAACACGCGAAACACGCGTGTATGGGCTTTTGGCTAGTACCTGTGCTGTTAGTAAAGTATCACCTTACCCTAAAGATAAAAGGTACATACAGAAATACCCAAGTCCGGCCTACGAAACCGAGTCAATCTGATCATGCCTTTGAGCTGGTAGCATGTTGGCTGGGCTTCTGACACATCTGGGTGGCTGGGCATCCCGCCAATTCTGCCAGTGGCTGGGACAATATCAGAACGCGCACGCCGTTTACGCGGATCCGTAAGACGGCGTGTGAGCGTGTCCTTAGGGTGGTGTGCGAACAAGTCGGTTAGGACGGCTCCTCCTAACAGAATCCTGGAGTGGTTTCTAGGAGGAGAGATATCCCACAGTTGCCAGCAGCGCCCATCAAGAGGTTCCTGGACCGTAGCTTTTAAGTCAGGAGACAGGACAAGTGAACGCGATGTAGTTTACGCGCACAAAACCCGATATTTGGATAATTGTGCGAAAAGTCCAGTAAGAGTGGAGCTCAACGCTTTTGCCTCACGCCCAGACAGAATAAAATCGTTCTTTTTCATTCTAGAAATTCAGCCAAGAGCTCTTAGAGACCATTGCATCATGCGGGGTTAATAAAGACAGAGGACGACGTCCCGGTCTCCCTCAATAAGAAATCTCGACTGCCGACTGCAAGTTGCTAAACGACCGACTGTGAGAGCTCAATATCACAACGGCCGTGTTCGGTCAAGCGATCAGAGCGGATAGCTGGACGTAACCTCGCGTCTGACTTTAAATATTTCAGATTACAGTTGATCAAGTGTGAGCGCGTGGCTCGACCGATCGGGCGTCTGACCAACGCAACTCGGACTCGACTCTCAGGTCTTCTCATTCTGGGGTTGAGGTGCTGCAAGCTAACGGCAGTAAAAGTGCTTAAAACGGCACTTGCAGTCTACCTTTTGTTGGTGAAAACTTCAGAAACGGACGTCTGCTGTCAACGACTGTCGTGTAGTTTACAACAGCGAAGGCCCAAAAAGTCTTCGAGATGTGTGAGAACGGGGAAGCAAGCAAGCCGCATGTGAAATGAAATAGGATCTCCAGTGTGCCCTCTTGCTTCGGATTTTACACGTTTGCGAGATAAAATGGGCAAAATTGAAATTTAGACGAGAGATGGAAAGACTTACGATAATCTTTCGAATGTGCGTTTCCAAAAGAGCCTTACACTTCTGCTCATTGCGTAGTTCCTGTCTGAGACTCGATACCAATCCAATAAGACGAACTTCTTCGGCTCCTAAAACACACCGTCTAAAGGCGTTTGGTTTTCAGCAAGGCCACTTAAAGTCATTGTCAAGAATGATGCTTAAGTCAATATTTGTCGTTGGTGAACTCAAAAGTCATTGGAGAAAGGCTAAGCAAATAACTATGAATTGACCTCCAGAGGGTTTACCATTGGATAAAAGGAAAAGATGCGTAAGGGAGCTTTGGCGCGACTTCCTCGTTTCATTCGAAAACTCTTACATATGTTAACTTATATGCTGCAGAGACAATAGGCACCGAGACAGTTACGGCTTTGCGAAAAGTCTCTCGTCCTCCTACCTTCCTTGCTAAATGCCAAATACCGTAGAGCTACGATATATAGGGTGGCTTGAAGACCCTTGATGATTCAGAAAAAACCCGTTCTTAGTGTGAACTACGGGTCTGGACTATAAATGCAGTCAGCTCAACCACCGAACAGTACACTGAAGGAAATGGCGACGACTTTGGAGGTTACGAATAGACCCCGCTGTTTTGAAACCAAAGTAAGCAAGCTCCAAAATATTGCATATCACGGGATTGTAGAATTCCTACGTCTCAAGTCATTAAAGTTTGAAGTTGTGAAAAACTTTTATGTGACCGACAAACAGCACAAACTGAGGAGCTGCTGAAACTTTCCTTCAAGGGCTATTGGTCAACGGGTCTAGCCTTCTGGTATTAATCCTCAGTTAAATTAGGTGCGGTGGAGCCCACTACCCTTCCCTTTAGAATTTTATTCCGACTTAAAATGCGTCATTGTAGGGCAGTTCAGTTCAGTTTTATTAAGGGGAAGGTAGGCGAACGCCCTTGAACTCCCTTTTGGTTACAATAACATCATGAAAAAACAATGTGTGAGGCAAGTGTCAAGGGAAATTAAGTAAGTAATTACATACAACGAGTACTGATTACTTGCATAAATTTGTCTGTGAATGCATGCCCTGCCAAAATTGTACAATAATCAGTACACGGTACTGAAATAGAACAAGTAACACCGAAACAAACGTTTATCCTTCGGTAAGGGCAAGTCATAAAATAATGTTACTTAAATATAGAGATTAGCATGCTTTGTGACGTAAAAACTTTCGGGAGGTGACACAGTGGGAAAAAATTTGTTAGTTTCTGATGACGTGGTGGTATATATCCCTGTAATTTATCAAATAAGGCATACAATATGAAAGCCCTCAACTCAACACATCATAGGCAGACTTACCCCTTGCTTCAAGAGAAATTATGCGTTCCGTAAGTTGCTTGTAGACGTCTTCAGCCTGCTGTTGGAGGGCCGCCTGCAAGTCAGGATCCTGAAGAAGCTGAAATGAAGAATTTTTGCGGAAGAATTACGTAGAGGTGGAGGAAAACAGCAAACAGTTGTTGTCACGGAGGACGAATGAGGGGGTGTGCATCTATGCTAGGCTGACCAAGTGAATGAGAGCGCCCCTTGCTGTACTGGAGATGCCTAAGTCGAATAATAGGGTCTTAGTAAGTTTTTACGCCGAGAAAGGGCGCTCCTATTTGTTTTTTGAAGTGAGAGTGCGAGTGGCGCTCACCAATCTATTCCGATTTTAGAAAAGAACATGGAACGTTTAATTCGACTTTGTAACGAGGACAGACCGCTACTAATCATTCACATGCGACTGAATATTCCGACTGCAGCAGATAGGACGTGCTCCCGTAGCTCGATGGTGGAGGGTTTTCCAAAGATCAGTAAACCCTACGTTTTTTCGGTCATTTTTGATGACATGAAAGGTCAACGACGGTCATTAAGGGTTTCTTTAGCCTTTAGCAGCAATAAATATCGAATTTGAGTCCCCTTTAAAGTGATGTCGGTTAGTTAGCATACCGTAAACCCGATTACTGTAGTTAAGCTAGGAGTTATTCAGCCATGCTACCCATAAAGGGTGTTTACGGCCAAGACCTTTAACATTCCCTTACACTAACTGTGATCTGAAACGGCTTTTGCAGAAACACGCGTCCATCAACGACTTTTACTTCCGAAGCGAAAGGGCAATTTAATCTCTGCTTTGAATGCTCTACCAGACATAAGGGCAGATTTAATAATTAGAAGAAATGTCAGTCGGAAGAAAGGTTACTTCAGACAACGCAGTAATTTTGAAACTTATGTACTTCTTAGCAGACACATGAATCTGATTTTAAGCCCAACTGAAAACGTTTTGTACGCCAGAGCGGAAGAAACCCAACCCGCTGCTTGACTATCGGGAACAAACAATTTGATTTCCGATATGCTAAATTATTTGATCGTCGGCGGTGTGAACCATACGCAGTCCAAAGCATATGGTGCAGAAAAAAATTAACCTTCGAGTGCAGTGGACTCGCCTGTTCTCTATCCGATTTGGTCTGGACTGTGCCAAGGAGAAGTCTGGGTCGTTGTGGTCTGCCTGTCTGTTAAAATGACAAAGTGAAAAAAAACTTTTTAGGGGCAAGTTTACCTCAAGAGCTGTTCGAAAAATAATCCTTATGGAAATTAGTTTTTCTGTCATTTCCTTAACCAGTTTCTTTAAGTGCGGAAACCGGGGTGGAAAGAACTTCCATGGAACAATATATAAGAATGGATGGGCAGTGTGAAAACAGTGGATTTCCACAACCTTCGATGTGATGGCTACAACGGATGCGCCATGTCAGAACAGGGCATCCTGATTATAACCGACGGGACAACGGGCCTGCGGTACAAGCTTAGGGCGCTAAACTACTTAATTCCCAACGACGAAAAGCCGAGTTCGAATCCCAGTCACCCGGGCTTAATGTTGGGTATAACCGGATTACGACGGCTAATAGGCCGAGAATTGTCATCCCAGTCTCTTCTGTTTTGGTCGTCGTCCCCTCATCTTAATGAAAATGTTTTCTAAACTCTTCACAGGGCAAAGTATTGTCCCTCCCTTAAAATGTCGATAGACTGGGGGCTGAGTTGTTTCGTCTTAATCTACAGAGTTAGAATACTGATGGAACAGTTTGGTACACCATCCCCACGCATCTCGTTGAGTCGTCTCTAAACACAACGAAACTCTTCCTGTGAAATAGACAAAAATATGAGTACAGGTATAGATGGGCAGACTCCGGACTATCTAATTGCGTCGCTGCAAACCGTGGCTTCAGTGGGGCTGAGGTTTGCAAAAGTTAGAGTGTCTGGCACATGTTACTTTCGCAAAATACTGCGGATTCCGGAAGGGGACCATGTCCAGAACGCATAAGTTTGCAGTTTAACAATGACGCCCTTTGAAGTTGAAGTTTCACAGTTCAAATGTGTTGACCAGATCCACCGTCGCATTCTGTGTCAAAATTTTCCTTGTAATTACACAGGACAGGCTGAGAGCATGCTCAGATCACGCATACACGAACATAAGCTGGCTGTGCGACGAGGCGACGCATTATCACAAGTGGCCGCTCACACCTACGAAATGGTTCACGGGTTTAACTTCGCAGCGACCAAAATAGTCGCCCACGACGAAAACAAAACAGGCCGAGAATTGGTTGAAGCCTGGACCTCGGATGAGAACTCGGTCAATCGATTTATCGATCTGGCGCCGGCGTATACAGCCCTGCATAGTCACCTCCAGTCTTGCGCCGTCCGTCGATGATTGGCCTGCATGCCTTATAATTGTCGCTTGTTCTGCTGCTGCCGCTACCTCTGACGATGGACTCCTGTACGAGTCTGAAAGCTCAGGACAATAAACACAGTATTCCGGTGCTCGACTATTCTTCTTCACTTATGCATACGCCTGGAACTCGAAATTTCGCCTTCATGCGCATGAGTTGAATATATCCACTACGTCCTTCGTCGTAAACGCGTCGAATTAGCGACGCTGAAAAGGGTGATTCGGACGTTTGTGCATGAGGCAATTTAAACTCTTGACCGGAGACTCGATTCGAAAGTGCTCGGAAAGAAAACGCCAGCTAAGACAGTTGTCGATGTCCAACGCAGAATAGAGCCAGTTTATGCCGCTAAAAAGTCTGAGTCTGGCAAAAGATCTATATAACAGCTGAATAAAGCACTTTTCTTGACTGATTCTGGCAATCTAGCCTACCATTGGGTAAAACTTAGTTTCGCCGTCATCTGACGGTGAAAAAACAAATTGGACCCGATACACGTGCAATGGAGGATATCAAAAGGGGCTCAGTGAATATGGTTTGAAATCACCTGCTTCCTAAAGTATCTTCTCGCATCTGCGGGAGAAAATGTTTGTGTTGTCGAAGTTTTGCGCTTCGAACGCAGTGAAAGAGGTTCCTTATGTGCATGAATGAGGAAGAAGACAAAAGCAGATAGTACAATCGAATAGAAACACCTTTTGCGTAAAAACAGATTCAGAAGAATCCGCCAAATTCCGACGTCGTTTACGTGATCCAAGGATCTCAAATACGGAACTGAGAAGTAGAATGTGACCTATGATATCCGACTGCTGATGAAGCCGACTGGCGTCTGAAGCTAACGTCAGAGACCACCGGACATGCGAGTCAGACAAGCATCAACGTGTAAGGACTGAACGCTTTGATTCAGCGGGACGATCTCAGGAAAGGGGTCAAAAGTAGGCCAAACTCTGAATGATGTGTTGACCACTAGGTGGCTTTAAGGACGCCATGGTTCTATTTAAATCAAGTGAACAGTGAAAAAGCAAAACCGGATGACGGAAAGGTCAGAATAAAACGAGATAGTTGCTGTCTCAGATAGTATACTTGCCAATGCAAACACTGCTGACAAATATAATAGTCTAATGCTAAAAAACTTTAAATTTTCGAAAACATAATATATTTAGAAAATGTGGACATAGCAGGGAACTGTGCATTTCCCTTCTGATAATACAAGAAGCAAAGTTGTTCAGTATACCGGTCTTATGTGCGTGCGTCTATTAACCGTAGCCGACGAAATCTAAAATACGGGGAAGCATAGGTTTTGCACTGGTCGGCCAATTAAATTTTGGGTCAGAGTCGAAAAACAGCCCATATTTTGGCTGAAAACTCAATTTAAGGCAAGTTGTAGCTCAACACTAACTATAGAGCTACAGTTTCGAAAATGTTGTTCTAGGATGGAAATATTCATGCAAGTTACTGATAAGTGCTTGTGTCGAAACGGCTATTCACAATAAGCGGAATATAAGTTAGTTAGCTTTATTGAATTACCTTTTTCAAGTTCATTATAAAATGGAGTTAGGTCAAAATAAATGAAAGATATGGCAGGGAGTCCAAGGGGTGACAAGACTAGAAATATCTTTAGTTCGTTATAAATTTTGTTGCTCTTCTTGGATCATTTACGTACCGAAGTTGAACATAAGTTAAATATTCAGAATAATAGAGCAAAAGGTGGTGTTAAAAATGTGGAGATCAAGGATATTCGGTTCACCGAGTCCTTGCAGAAAAAACTAACCTGCTTGCAGATGCTAAGTGTAGGGCTTTCTGTTTGAGTTGCAGAATCTCGGATGGTTGGTGATACGTTGGAATCTCTTTTCTGTAAAACATAAAAAAGTATGAACTGTTTGAAAGTATTCAAATTCTGGTGGCCATCGGAGGAGATGCGTAATGGGATAAAACACATACCTTATAAAACGAAATCGGTCCAGTTGAGTTATTTTGCAGTGTAGATAAGTCTAAGCCTTGAGTAAGAGAGAACTCGCTAAAATATGTCACCTTTGCGGGGCGCAAAATGCTCGGCGGCAAAATTTTGTAAGGCTGAGGATCGAGACTGTCCATCAATTAACTGCAGCTGTGGAAGACCAGTAAAAATTAATGCCCGAAAACCTAAAAGTTTTTTTTCAGTTAAAAAGACGGTTTTCGGTATTTTAATTGAGGCGAAAGAATATGTTAAGTAAATGCCCACCGTATATGCCGCACAGTGGATTCTCGTTACCCGAGGCAGAACCGTCTGTGAGATATAAGTCTGTCAAAGCACATAGGCCACTGAGGTCTTTAATAAATGAATCGATGAACGATATGCAGTTTCCAGCGACATTCAACTTGGTCAAGGCTGATTGCGGACCATGAAGCCGCCGAAGTTCTGGTAATCCTTCCAGGTTATTGTACGAAACATCCAAGTCGACGAGAGAACTTTGAAAACAATACGAAGACTTTGCTTATGTTCAATTGAAACAAATATTAAAGGTATAAAAATCCGAAACATTGTTAACAGGGGATTTAATTGGACTTTGTAGTTGGCAGTACAGAGACCGAGAATATACTGGTGCAACTGATATTAGCGGGAAATTAAAAAAATCAGTCCTTTGGGTGATGAATAATATTGGAAATCAAATCCGACAGAAATTAAAGGATGACTTGCATTTGATATGAACGCGCATAGAACGAATGCAAAATTATAAGCTTCCACTAAGAAGACTGAGATTTGAGAGGCGCGATATTGCTAACAAAAACTGCCTCATGGTCATGATCATGACACTTGCAAGTGTCTCTACCGATCAACAGCCCTGATGGTACGAAGGACGAGTCCAGACGGTGGCTGGTTCAAAGACCAGGCTTGCAACATGTAGATCTTCAGGACGATGTCATGTGCTAGTATGGACTTTGCCAACTAGGCAGCATGGGCTTCTCAAGGATGGGTCGCGTCTACAACACATCATGACTAAGACAAATTTTTTTAAATAAAAGACATCTTAGTGACAAATGCACAAAGACCTGTTTTCTTTTATTCAGCACGAATCTTCAGTACAAAAATAGTTTGTCATTCACAATTGCGAAACATCATGGAGAACATGGACAGATAAAAAACCCATACAACTAAATTATAATTTAAGAAAATATCCATGGATGCAAGCATGACAAAATTGGTGAATTTCTCAGAGTAGACAGCGGAGCAAACTTACGTTAGGAATTGGACATCACTCAGGTTTGTTAGAAAATTTGCAGACAAATTTAGCCGCTGCAGACTTTTCAAATGTCTGAGACCGCGGAGGCTAGTTAAACAGTTGGATGATATGTCTAACGTCGTTAATCCTAGCGGAAATGCACAATCGTCCAAGGCACTTATACAATTGTGATGCAAATTGAGTTTTTTCAACTCGCTTGGCAACTGCAGATTCTTAAGATCTTTTATCTCTAGTCCAATAAAGGACAAATTTTGACTTGTCTTTCGAGATTCATTCATCGAGAGGGCATTTAGGGTGGGAATGTACATTACCTTAGAAACTGCAATCAAACACATGTGCTCCAAATTCAAGTTTAAGTTTCAAAAAAGCTTGGCTGTGCCCAGATGGCGAGGCTAGTGTCTTTAGTCACTCGCTTATTTTTAGTATTCATTTTAAATCGATCCGCACCGGACACGAAGCCAATCAGGAGAATTGGATTTTAGTAGAAAGGTATGTCAAAAAGAGATGGGAGGAAGAGATCGTTTGTTCAGAAGAGCAAAACCGCAGAGACAGTAAAAGTCGCAATAGATAGACAGCTGCGGACGTTTTCTTCGTGCAAATAATAGGGTCTTCCTAATAATTAAAGATTTTGGGGAACGCTTGCATAAGGAGCCTAAATAATACTGTCTAACTCAGGGAAAGCCCATGCACAAAAATCACCTGAGAAAAAAAGGGAAAAATAAACTAAAAAAGAAAGGAGGGAACATGATGTGGCTTTGTAATAGAAATGAACTAAATGCCGCGTTGAGATGTTCAAATAGTATGCGTAAGGGTTATGGACGTGGGTTAACATTTCTTTCCACATAACTGGGATAAGAAGAATAGTATAAGATCCATTTATATGACGTTAGGTTTTTTTAGTTTTTTTACATTTCAGTTGTGGGAAAATATAGACCACATATACCTGATGATGCAGGCGCTATAAAAAGCCTACACATATAGGCTAATAGGATGTTCGTAAACCCGGCCTTACGCTTACTTGTAGAAACAGCAGGTATGTGGTGGCTGTGTACTCTAGTAACATAGTTTATGCGTCACTGACTGGCTAATTACCATGGACCCTCGAATTTTCTTGGGATATCTAGAGCTTCTAGTCTGACAAACGGAATTTATGTCACCAATTCGTGAACTGGTTATGGACCGGTCCAAATTCTCGGCACAGGTCATTCTAGAGAAAAAGACATCTTTGCCGGCCAGCATCCCGGGATTTTTTTAGTTGATAACAGACCTGAGAAAGTGGGGGAGTAACGAAGAAGCACACCTATAATATTGGACGGACAAATGGCCATGCCAAATGGACGTTTTTTGGGCGAATGCAGTTATTCTGACAGCCTAAACAATATAAGGGCGGTTATTTTCATGGGTACTAAGAGAGGCTGTCTAGCAATATGCCATTATAACTGTGTGAATCTCCTCAACCAGCTTAATGAACTCAAATTACTGGCCTCGAGCAGAAAATGCCCATAATCGTTTTAACAGAGCCGTGGTTGACTAACGAAGTAAGAAGCAGAGGAGTCAATATTGAAGGTTATCAAGCTTTCCGTTGTGACAAGTTTCAACGCAAAGGAAGTGGCGTAGAAATTCATTCATTATGTGACGTATTGTGCTTTCTGAGAGAAATATTCGATATGGTACCTCCAAATTTTGAAATAATTCTTTGTAATTGTAGCATCAAACACCTACCGACAAATAACCTGTACGTTATTTGCCGGACTCCCAGCTCGAATAAAAGCGCCGATAAGGAGCTATTACGTGCGCTGCAGTTATTATGTAAACCGGAGGACTTAGGAATTTTGGATGAGTTCAACGCTCTTGAAACTCAGCGGGAAAATTCCCGAGGCAAACGCATCATCAACGTTCTTCGAGCACAAGCTACAAAATCTCCCCTAGATAAAAGCCTCATTTAAAACATAAGATTAGAAACAAGACTGAAAGGATGAGACCCATTCAACTATTTAGATGTCGGTTTCAGTAAATAAGAAGTATTCATAAGGGCAGTGGATGCACAACCTCCACTCAGACTAAAAGGCCATATTGCTTTTATCTGAGTATGTCCCCACCTATCGAACCCACAACCACAAATCAAGAGGCGCAGAAATATTATGAAGATGGATTTTAACGCGATATGGCGAGCTGTCCCGAATGAACTCTGGTCAGTCAACATTGGGGAGTAAGAATATTTCTGCCAGTACTTTCGAAGGATTATTGAACACCGAATTACTTACCATTACCCTCTAATAATAATAACAATAATAATAATAGTAATAATAATAATAATAATAAAACCATATGCGCGACCATGTGCCCAGACACACGGGTTTCGCCGATCTTGTGTCGCTGCCTAATGCAACTGCGAGGTGTTTGGCTTATCAGTGGGTCCCCCAAAAGTTTTACTGTGTCTTCTGGTATATGATTTCCAATTTCACCCTGCTTTTAATTACTAACTGTGTTATCAGTGTGGTAAATAATTACACGCTTGTATACTTCTGGCTATCTGTTGGTAGTCTGTGAGTATTACGCGGTTTTTCCGCAGTAGCTGAAGGGTTTTAAATTATTTTATTATTGCATTTTACCAGGGATATTATCCTAGTAGGTTAAAATAAATTTCCATGCAGACGTTGGAACAACTTGACAGACTGTAAAGTATTCAGTGCATGCTTCCAGAATATGCAGTCAGATATTAAAAAAGGTCAGCAAACAGTGAAAACTCTTTCCTTTGACAAAGGATAAGTGAATGATACTTGATTCGCTCTGAAGAAGAAAAAACCACCAACCATGAAGGGATTAGCATGCGGGTCGGGCGGGACTGGCCTGCATATGCATAGTGTGTATTTGAGGGTAATAGGCAATGCCATTGATGACCCTATTGAAAACGGAACATACAATATAAATGTTGAATGCACATATTACTAACATTTTGCCAGTAACATATGTGTTTACGGAAAACGTTTTAACAGTGCAGGACTGCGGGTGCGTCAGGCGGTCTTTTCAATGTACATCCGAAATTTTAAGTGCAATTATATGCAACCAGCATAAAGTGCAGTCATTTGTGTAGTTTTGGAGGGAAAATTTCATTAAACGTCACGGATGTGTTACGTTGGGACGAAATCAAGAAATGAAATCTGTGGCTGGCAGTAAATAGTCCTGTAACGAGGGTCGTCGTTTACCAAAGCCCAAACGATCCAGCTGCCTTTGGAATTCAGCCATTGTATCAGATGCCACTATTCCGCTTGGGGGTGAGTTCCACGGTCGAACAACACGCTGCAAACATGATGCCATCGCATTCAAGGTCTGCAGGAAAGTCATTTATTTAGACGGGGAAGAGGAGAGGACCCAAGACTGAACCCTGCGGAACGCCACTTTTTCCTTGCAGCCATTCGGATGCAGTGGTACCAACGATCACTTTTTGAAGCCTAAATGACAGGAAACTTTTAATCCACTTAAAAGTGCTTCCCTGTATTCCACACTCCCAAATCTTCTGTAGGAGTCGTCCACGACGAACGCTGTCAAACGCCTACTTAGATTCAAAGAAGATGACATCCACTGGACGGCCCTGGTATATGGCTTTTGTCCATTTCTCCTACGAGTAAAGACTGCTTACAAGACAGGAGCGACCACGACGAAATCCGTGCTGAGCAGCACACAATAGGCACTCTGCTCCAGATACGTCATCAAATGTCCCTCTATAATCCATTCCATGACCTTGCACAAAATGCAGGTTAAACTAATAGAACGGTACTTTTCGGGTCCCAGCCTGGATCCTCCTTTATAGATTGGAGAAATATTGGCCGTTTTCCATTCCTCCGGCAGTTCGCCTTCTTCCATGAACTTCTGAAATATCATGGACACCGGCTCACACAGTAAGTCAGCTAATTCTCGGAGGATATGTGAATGAATTCTATTTGGACCAGGTGTTTTGGCAGGCATCAGCCGGCGTAGTTCGGTTCTTATCAACGTGGGTGAGAAGAAAAGATTGTTATTCAACGCAGGACAGGAAGGATTTTGTCGTTGGTCTACGTAAGGCATAGGAGGAGGATTTGTGTCATGATTGAACACCGACTGAAAGAAGCTGGAGATGATTTGAAACAGATATCGTTATGGCAGAATTCCAAAAGCGGACGAGGCTGTCCGCGTCCAAATGACGAGATGAGGAGATGCCAGGCGCGGTCGGTCACAGCCCGCTTAGAGTCCGTCGAAGTAGAGGACATTAAAGTCTGAAGCATTCATCAAACCGTACGGGAAGATGTCACCATGACGCCTCCCTGCTGTTCGATTCAATTACTAGCAGATGGCGAAAACACAGGAGTCCGCCGTGATTGTCAACAGACGGTTTGCGGTCGAAGTTAGGAGATGACGCTGACAACAGCAAAAACCATCTCTATTGAGGAGGAATAATTAAAGTGGATTACGTAGCTAATTAAAAACACGTGGTTCTAAAAATCTAAATGATGGTTTCCACTTGAACAAGCAAAACATATGTAATCTATCAGGAGGAACAATCTCAAAGTACAGAAGCTGAGTATTCGTGACTGAAACAATCAATAGCGACTTTCTGCTTTCCGGTGTAAGCTGCTTGCGTAATTTTGATCTGAGTACCGATAACTTCGTCGATGACCTAATTTCTGGTGAAAGATCACTCCAAAGGAAGGCAAATGCGAATGCAAAAAGAGGGAACGTTTAGACATAGTGCAAAAAGGCGGCGAAATAACTATTTAGGGTATACGCGTGATATACGACTGATCTCTCGAAGTTAGAGCTTCAATGCACAGAGGACCAGACCTAGATGAATGCGAAACAGGAAGCAAAGGTCAACTTCTAGTCTTTTAACCCACCAAAACTTACTTGTCGCCAACTGACACCTCCCATTATAAGAAATACCCGATGCAGCTGGAGAGGAGAGTTCCCGGGTGAAAACCCTCTGAACATCTTCGGTCTTATTACGGTCATAGGCGTTCATTAAACCAGAGAAAGGACAGCAGTATTCGAGAACTGGAAGAACAAACATTTTATAAAGTCTCGGTTTCATTTCCGGAAATAAAAATTACGCGATATGAACCCACATGACTGTATGGCTCTGACGGAGATTCTATATGCATGAGGTGATAAAGCAAATTTTTTTGTATAACTTAAACCTAGGTCCTTTATGGTGAAGCATTCTGAGAGTGGGTTATTCCGAAACATTATGGGACGAGGAAGTTTGGCAGCACCAAAAGACATGAAACTACTCTTGGATGATGAAAACTCTATCTGCCATGTTGAACTCCATCTGCTTAAGCGTAGTGAATCGCTATCATTTTTTTCGACACAAACATTTGCGGTGTCCTTAGAATATGAGTTTGCAGGCTTGAGGTCATCGGCGCAAATAAAAGTTTGCGAATTTCCGATTTCAGTCGAAATATCGTTGATGTAAAGAAGGAAGAGTAATGGAACCAGAACCTTCCCTTGAAATACGCCACTTGTAATAGAGTGAGTTATCGAGTAGCTATTACCAATCATGACTTTCTGATAGCAATTCGTATGTAGGATCCAATGAAGTCAAGTGGGGACGGTCAGATGCTGATGGCTTCCAATTTTGCCAAAAGACTGTTATGTGGCACCCTGTCGAAGGCTTTGCTAAGATCTAAGTAGATAACAGACACTGAGATGGGGGTTGAGAGCTGAGTTCTTCAGGGCTCCATTCCTAATCCTTCTCTTTTCCTGCTCTGTTGATGATCGCAACCATGTTTCGGACATATCTGGCACACCCATCAACATTGTTGTCTCCAGCCCCCACATAAGCGCGATCACCGGTAACGATAATAAGTAAATCGTTTTATTTAGCACCTGTCCTGTTCACGCTGCCACCACTCCTTCATCCCACGCATCGGCACGATAGATCACTTGCGAATCATCGCACGGAAACAGGTGAACCAGTGCCTGAAACCCCTGCATATAGTCGCCGCCTCCGCCCCGACTGTCAAATGACCCACGTACATTCACTCATCGCATGGGCCTATTTGGCCACATGTGCCTCCACGAAGATCTGTAGTAACTGACCGCAGGTTTGACCACATCACAACAAATAGTCACCACTAAAAAATGCATCAAGCATGCACTTTCCCATTTCCACTCGGCACCAGCAACTCTCACGAAAGTGGCACGTGTACGCTTCGGTTCCTGTTCACGTTGCTTCTCAGTCACATGCGAGATTTGTGCCGCACCCGTCAAATGTAAGCTGTGACCAAACGGTGAACGACGGGGTGTAGTGACACGCAGGCCAACGGTTCAACCGTGCATCACAGGGGAGGTGACATGTGCAACCTCTACCGCACCCTCTCTTTTCCAAACTTGGCCCACGCTCCTGAGAGAGTCAACAATACTTAGGGCGAAATTGAACGCAGGCGACTTGCACAACAAAAATCCCAGCCTAGGTGTGACACGACGTCCCCTCGTCCACATGCGCCACAAAGGACCAGAATTTCACACAACGAGAAGGAGGTTGGCTTGGATCCCAACTGGCTGTGAGTGCTATAAAGGCTACATAAACAAGGAGCAATTGAGGCATGCGTCTCCGACTTGGAAGGGAGACAGAGTTATCCCATCAGTTGGCAGCATTCCAAACCGCGGTTTTTAGCATACAGTGATTTTCACAAGCGCCTCAGATAGTTTATTAGGACGAATATGCGCTAATACAATCGACCTTACTCTCTTCTAGCTTTCCCAGACACCAACCCTCACACCAAGCCGTCAGGCAACTGTTGAGAAGGTTGAGCGCAATGGCTGTCAGAGCAAGAGCACCCACACACGATCTGGTTCCCTACACCAAACACCGGGACTTCACATATGACTGAACCGATCCAAGGATACAGCGACCTCAATGAAACTGAGGATTTCTCGGCGTCCACCGAAGTACTCTTTTAATCCTGAGTCAAGGGGACTGCACAACTGCTCAGCCATTATGAAGCAACCCTGCTGTATGAAGAGATGCACACACTTAGGCAGTTCGGCGGTGTTCTCAGCCCCCATTTCCTGTCTACGAAGACGCAGCTAACGGATGTCCTTCAGTTGACATTACTGGTGGCCTCGACCACCTGCCTGCAACTCAAGAGACAAATAAGGCGGCGTCACAGCCGTCCAACACAAAGTGCCAGGTGTATACAATTTTTTACACGAGACTCTTTACACCAGCGTCCAGGAACTCATGGACAGGCTTACCTCAACCTCCAAAAAGACAGGGTAGAAGAAAATTGCCGAGAACATCGAACCAACCCTCTATACCTTTTCATAGGTCTGCTGAAGGCATTTGACACAGAACACCTTAGTGCCTCTCCCAAATCCTGCTAAAATAAAATGTTTTAAAGACATATGGTCGCAGAAAACGCGTCGGTCTCGGGAGAAATCGCAATGGCAAATAGGGTGAGACAGGATTGTTCATTTACTCCCACCATCTCTAGTTTCATCCTCTGTGTCGTATTGACGGACGCATATGCATATAGATGAGCGCACTGAATCCATCTCAGCCACTGAATCGACGACTGACTGCTTTACATCCGACGCACGCAACAAATCGGATTTCCAAGATCGATGACCACAGCCTCTGATTGGCAGATTTCTACGAGCTCAACCTCATGGCGAAGGTGGACACTTAATTGGGCGTTGATTTCCTTGTCTCTGATATTCCCAAATTCTGAACGACAACCAGCTTGGAGAATACGGTAGTCATGCACAAATCCAAACCTGATGATGACTAAAACGAATCCAGAAACACTACCAAAGGCATCCGTTTCCGAATGATGGACGAAATCGTATAGCCGTGGAATAGAATTGCAAGAAAAAATTAAATTCCCTAGGCATCCACGAAAACCTTCGGTAAAATTACGCACTCAAGATCCCGTCACAACATCACGCTCCCATGACAGTTTGACCGTCGCTGTGGGCAATGTCCACCGTGTGCTTCACAGTGGGACGATGCACGCACGGTAACTTGCGCATGATGTAGTTTATAGTGAAAGTAAACTTGTGCAGTATCTGCCGCACTCTGTCCCCTTCCTCCACCTGGGTCCGGTGTCAAGATATAGCCAGGAAGACCTGAGGCCGGAGAGGGCGCAGGTGGCTGCCATGCGATAGCCCGAATCCGAGCAGACCACCACGCTCCCTGGTCCACAGCGTACGCTGATCAGGATTTTGCACAGCAAGAAATGGAAAGGGGGCGGTTTTGGGCCAAACAGGTGCGGCGGGAGTCTGCACTCGGGAACGCCGCTGCATGCCGGATTTTGACATTTGTCATGAGTGCGCACTCCCCATAAGGCCTGCCGAATGCCCCTTGTTGGTCCAGTGCATCTACCACCTGGACCGTTTTATGGGCAAATCTGTATTAGTCGCTCCATTTCACACTCCCGGGTCCACGCAACAACTGACCAGGATTTAAACCAACATCAATAACACCGCAACAGATTATGGCAAATCAGTGCACTGCTCCCTACGGTTTATCTGACGTTCTGATGGTGCTGTTCTTTAGAAAGCTACCAATTGACGGGATAAAACGGTCTTTGATGGAACCCCAGGGATCTTTAATAAAGAAATTATTATAAGTTAAACCGGAAGGCAGCCTGCAATGGCCTCATATTGATGCCATTTCCATCGGAGCGGGAATCAGGTCGTGTATGGCATGCATAGGCGGACTCTACAGCCTTGTTATTGCAAGCCGGTCGCCTCCATTTTTCTTGCTGTCCGAGCCCAGTGATTGTAGGAGAAGTGCTTGAGGTGGACCCAGCGCAACTCCGCTTCACAGTAAACCAGTAAACATTCATGTTACTGTCTTTGAGTCCATCTCCTGGAATAGCGGTTAACGTAGTCACCTGCGTTTGTTAAAATGTCCTCCTGTGAATCAGCACCCGAAATTGATTCAAACGTACTCTTTTTGTTTGAGGTAACAGCAGGCACGTGATACTACCAGATCTATAGAAGTATCGAACATCTTGGTATCGATGATAAGTGCACTCTCGTTCATAAAAATTGATCATATCGGCAATGTGCGCGAGCGCATATATCCTGGTATTGGGAACCACAAATGTTCTCGTCAGGGAAAGTCATAAAGTTCCTTCCTGAGCTCTAGGTTGCTGCCCAGACTTGGATGGGACCTATGTTCCTATTTTCCATTTGAAATTCTCCCTCCAGCAAAGAACTTCTCGCATTTCGTCCTCGAAATCCGAATCTGACCGTCAAGCCTTCTCAGGCGAAACGGTGACATTCTATTTCAAATAACCTTACTGTAATATTACAGAAGGTCGCGTAAACCTGGCATGGTCCACTTAAGGCAGTCTTCCCCATGGTTTCCATCACATGACGCAGCTCTAGAAGGTCTTCCTGTCTGCAAAATGTATCTGTCCAAAAGACTTTTCGCTATGCACACAAAAGCAGTTACAGCATTTGCACCACAACAGCCTCCTCTAAGGGCGAACTCTGTTGCCGCTGAATAATAATTATCACAATTCGTCCACAGTCATCAGCCGCTTTGAACCCCCTTTAATATTGCATAACAGTAGTTAGAGACTCACCCAGACATTTGACTGCACAACATTTGGATTTAACTGTCTTCCACCTACTGATTTCCTGTGACTCTCTTTTTCAACATCGGGGAGTATGCGTGGTGAGTTCGAGGGGACATATTTGTTGTGGAGCGAATACTACATCCATCTCTGAACCTGGATAGGCTTTGGTCAGGTCGGTCATCGCAAACGCGTTGCAGTCACACACCACCCTCATTCGGGACACAAGTGTACTTCTAGGCTGTATTGGATGATTCACACGAACACTTACCCGCTTGCTGTCCCCGCTGACTAACAGACTGGGAGCCCCACTTTTTTGACAGTGTACATCCAACAGGAATATGTGAACCCTTCACACTGCGTGTGAACCGAATATTTTCGTAGGAAGTGCTTTTCTAAAGAAAATAAGTAAACTTCAACGCTAAGAACAAAGTTCAGGTAGAAGGACGAAAAATCTGCAGTGTGTAAACATGCAAATGTCTGGGCTGTTAGCCAAAAAGGTCCTATAAGGAAGTACTTTTGAGATAAGTTAGGATGCTACCAGCTGGCGCCGTTTAGTAGCCAGATCACCTTCAGTTTTTGAGAGGGTCAACAATACTGCTCATGTTCTTGACCAAACGAAAGTGTGTTGACGACTTTTTGCCTCCAATAGATATTCAGGAGCCGGTCTGTCCGCTTTCTGTCCATAGACATGAGTCTCTAGGCTGTCTTGTAGCTTTGGTGGTCATCTGTGATTCGTCTAAGATCAAATAACACTTTTTCCCGCTTTCTAAACCGGGATGTTTTTTAAATACGCAGTTTGATAATTGGATCAAGAAGTCCAATTCCTCTGAGAGAAAACTGCGACAAATTGAAGGTGGAAATCATTTAATCTGTGCCAGCAGTTTATTGTGTTAGTATGGTTTTGTGGTAAGATACAAAGTTATTTATAACTTTTCTGCTTACACACTAGCGTGTTGTAAGAAATTCGTAATTATGCAGGTAACGGACGATTACAAATGATATATTATTGAAATTTATTAAGGAGTGTTGTAGGTAGATGCTACGCAAGTCTACCGGCACTATAAACCCCTGCGTAAGTCGCCGTCCCTGCTCCCATTGCTGCTGCAGCTGTGGGGCACACGGTGGACATCATCGAAACCGATGGTCGAACTGTCATTAAGGAGTGTTGTCTTTATCTGCATCGAGGACAAATATATTAATTGCCTCTAGCTGAGGTTCAGCGTGTGCAGGGAAATCCAAATAGAACGCAGTGTGTCGGTGAAACAGTTCGTCTGCGGTGTCACCAGCACTCGAACATAAAGCTAACAAAATAGGCAGAATAGCATTATCGACAAAGACAAGGGAGACTGAAATGGCCATTTCTGGCTTATTAGTCGTCGTAAAACGATCGATGAGCGCTCGCCTACCATAAAGCCAATCGTTTGCTGGGAACTGTGGCTTGATGGATGCTAGATTATTTTGTTTATAACAGCCCAGTCCTCGTAGGGTTTGGAGTGCAACGAAGTAAAATCATCAGGTAGGAATTCGTGAATGTGATGAGGTTTAGAATGTCAAGTGGGTGAGATGTTGCTAACAGCGGACCCGAACTATTTCCTTCATCCGCACATTTACAATTCAAGAAACCGCAAATATCCTATTTGCAGCCGGGTTTTCCCGGCCTCCGCGCTGGTCAATACACGTAGGTTATCACGAATTAGCCTCAACGGCAACATACGTTTTTGATATGCAGTGGGACCGATAGTGTCAAGTGTCTGATTCCCTCAGGGAATGCCTGGTTTTAGGTAAATACCAGGTGAAGCAGGCAGACTTCCACGCCACCATCCAACGCAGGGAGAAGAGTCCTCCCTGCCGCACAGAAACCCTTTCGAACTTTCAAACTTGGCCATCACTTTCCAAAGATTCTTAAAGCATTTGTTCAGAGATCGTTCTCCAACCGGATCTCCAAAGCCAGCCGAACCCTCGGCAGGCTGCACAGCTCCGTGTGGATTCGTAACGGTATCCAATTGAATATCAAACTGTAGGTGTACAAGGCCGTCGTCCTGATGACACTTCTCTACGGAGCGGAGACATAGACAGTCTACCGCAACCATGCCAAGAAACTCAACCACTTCCACTTATGCTGCTTTCGCAGAATATTGATGCTGAGATGGGAGGACAGGATCCCCGCCAAGGAAGTCCTAGAACAGACCAGAATCGTCAGCATTTACGCCATTTTGAGGCAACTGACATAAGGGAAGTAGCAGGATGGCAGCAGGCAGCTTCAGGCCTATAAACTTAACTTGCCTCCCTTGCAAAACGATGGATGCACTAGTAAAGAGTGCTATACATAATTTTTTTAAGAAAATAACATCTTGCAGGATTGTTGGCATAGCTTTCGGAGAGGACGTTCCTGCCTCTCAAATCTGCTAGCTTGTCTGGAGATCTGAACCACGGCTCTAGAAGAGGGTTTGGAGGTCGATGTCGTGTACGTCGATTTCCGCTAAGCTTTCAATACTGTTCCGCACCTTCTTCTTCGCAAACTGAGCGTCGTCGGCATCCGGGGAAATCTTCTGAACTGGATAAGGGCATTTCCGGTTGGTTGGAAACAACGTGTCTGTATCGGAGGTGATGTGTCAGAATGGGTGAACGTGACCGGTAGTTTGCCTCAAGGCTCAGTTCTGGGACCATTGCTCTTCATCCTTTATGTTAATTACAGCCTTCAGGAACTCGACTGTGCAAAATAATGTTTGCCGATGACATTAAGTTCCGGCAAGTCATTAAGGGTCCGAACGATCAGAGATCCCTTCAAGATAATCTGCATCGACTGCAAGCGTGGTCGGAAAAATGGCTTCTAGATTTCAATGTGGAAAAGTGTGCCGTCCTTCATCTGCATCCAACCAACTCTCATTCAAATAAGAGCCTGAGGACATATCACGCGAAAGATATAAGACTCCCCACAGATTCTTCACAGAAGGATCTCGGGGTTTGGATACAGGACAACCTGAAAATAACACTGCAGTGTCACAAGGCTGCAAAAAACGCTATCGGAGTGCTCCATGCAATCAAAGGGGCGTTCGTAACCTTTGACCAAGACCTTTTTGGAAGAGTCTACGACATATTTGTCCGGCCCCACTTAGAGTATGGCATACGAGCGTGGCGGCCATGGCTAGTTAAGGACCAAGCATGCCTCGAACGGGTACAACGCCGTGCAACAAAGAAGGTGAACGGTCTAAAAAGCCAATCCTACACAGGCAGACTGAATTGCCTTAATTCATTCCCTCTGTGTTACAGGCGGCAAAGAGGTGATCTTATCCTCGTCTACAAGATAATGCATGGTCTTGGACTTAGCTTTGGGGGCATGTTTCAGTGACACCTTTCACCCTATCTTCGTGGTCACTCGATGAAGTTACGGGCAACAATGTCCGGGCTGAATCTTCGTTCTGAATTATTCACTCAGAGGGTAGTGGAGAAATGGAACGATCTCCCTCAGACAGTCGTGGAGGCGACGTCTCTGCAACTCTTCAAAAAACGCTTGGATGATTATTTGTGTCCCCTGTTTTCCCTCGACAGTCTGAATCTGAACTAATACCCCACAACCCCGCAAATATTTTCTCTGATACAATGCTACTCAAATGAATCAAGTACCATTTTAATAGCGACATTTTCATCGTTCGTGTACAGTTAGTTCTAACGAGCTGACATGTAATCAATAGAGTTTTCAAAGGCGTTGCCTATTATCCTTACCAAATAAACTGAAATAAACTGAATTGCGGTCATTTCGTGATGATGGAAAACACACGTCTACCACGGGCGCTCGACTACCGTGAGGACCAAAACGACGCTACAAGGACGCTTTGAAGAATTCTCCGAAACGACTGCAGATCAACCCGGAGACCTGAGAGAACCTCGCCCAGAACAGATCAGCATGCCGAAGAGAAGTAAAGACCGGTGAAGTCATGTAGTAAGCAAATCGGATCGACGCCGCCAAAGCCGCGAGTTATAAGTGCCTCGACTTCTCAATGTCAACAGTCAGCCGCTTCCAACATGCCCCCACTGCCAACGTACATTCAGCGCACGAATGGGACTCGTAAGACACCTTTGAATGCAATGCACCGAAAACCCGACAACGTCAACGTCGCCTCCCACTCTCACTTCTGCGGCAGACCTCGTGACGACGACAATCCGCGTCACCGTCGATCACATTGTCGCTTCCAAGTTGACATCAGTCACCGAGATCACCCGCCCTTCCCCAACCCCTTCATCGACCGCAGCGTCCAGCACCACCAACAACACGACATGACGCACACGATGGGATTACGTCCGACGTTCCGTCACCAGCTACCGTCACCACCGGCGTCCCAATTTCCAGCGATATGGAGTCGGTCCATCCCTTGTTCTTGAGATCGTACATTCACCTCACTGGTCAGTCGCTTACAAATTCATCGCACAGAGACTGGCGACCCAGTGCCTTGAACACCCACATACACTCGCCGCATCCGCCTCCACTGTCCGCACTGCTCCCGCACATTCAGTCAACGCGTGGGCCGTCTAGGTCACATGCGTATTCACGAGAGCGGAATTCAGTTCGAAACAGTTCGCACATCCTGAACACCCACCATGCTCCGCCTAACCTACACCCCGCCGCCCAGCGCGTCCACCATCGCCATCATCACTGAAACCGACACTGGCACCGCCGACTTTTTCCTGTCCACACTGTCCCTAAACATTCATCTCACCCATGGACGTTGTCAGTTGTTTGGGAATCCATTGCACAGAGACTGGCGAGTTAGTGTCAGGATCATCCGCCTCAACGGTCTTTGCACGTTCAGCCACCGTGTGGGCCTATTAGGCCACATGCTCATTCATGAAAACTTGTGGTAAACAACCGCCGACTACACTACATCATCACATCTTCCCCATCAGCACTTGCATAATAGAACATAAACCATGGAAAGGACTCAGTTCCCACCTCCCATGCAAGTGGGATGTGTACTTATCGGCTCCTCTGCTGCATGTGTGATCCGAGCCTGAGACTTTCACGGTGCGCCAATCGTCGTGCCTTGGAAGTCTGCCGACTGGTGCCTCAACTCAGTCCATGAAGTCCTCCCAGTTGTGTGTGTTTGTATGGAGTGGCGAACTGATGGACTGAGAGTCAGGCTGTCACAGCTTCCTCTGGCACCCTCACACATACAGTGCGTGACCTATCTCATGAAATGTTGGCTGAAATTCTGAAATGCGTTTTCGATTAGGAAGGATTACTTGGTCGCGGTTGTCAAACTGATTATCTTAAGGCATACTTTTATAACATTTTGGACTTGGCAGAATGTCGGCTTTTAAATGCACTTCTTTTCAAT
This sequence comes from Spirometra erinaceieuropaei, assembly GCA_902702965.1. Taxonomy (NCBI): domain Eukaryota; kingdom Metazoa; phylum Platyhelminthes; class Cestoda; order Diphyllobothriidea; family Diphyllobothriidae; genus Spirometra; species Spirometra erinaceieuropaei. Next base: position 191,584 of record CACRXP010000325.1, on the reverse strand, counting down.
CTCCTGTAGAAAGCGTGCTCGGTAAAAAATGACTACTTAAGTAGCATGCATTTTTCCCATTGATTTCGATGATCTTGGAAATTCAAAAATATTTTATAGAAACCACAAACAAAAATATGCTTTCTTTTAGCCAATCAATAGAGAATCACGTCTTCTTTATATTTTATACTTAAGGAAGGAGTATAATTAGGTTTTAAAAAAGTTTCTAATTATGAGACTTTTTAAGACCGCGATATGTCCATTCACATAGCATCGTACCTGGCCGTTTACCACTGCTCCTCATGAAGTGTACAGCATGGTCCGCATCCATTGCAAAATTTTATGGACCCTGTATGATATCTCTTTAATGACATAGAAAAATATGGGATTTTCTTTACGCGGAACGCATGCACCTTGTAGAGTGTAATCACTAAGCGCTAATGCAACGAATGATCAGGCTCCAAATTTTTCGGCAATTAGAAAACTTTTTTAAAACCTAATTATACTCCTTCCTTAAGTATAAAATATAAAGAAGACGTGATTCTCTATTGATTGAGTAAAAGAAAGCCGATTTTTGTCTGTGGTTTCTATAAAATATATTTGAATTTCCAAGACCATCAAAAATCAATGGGAAAAATGCATGCTACTTAAGTAGTCATTTTTTACCGAGTACGCTTTCTACAGGAGATTGAAAAGAAGTGCATTTAAGAGCCGACATCCTGCCGAGTCCAAAATGTTATAAGAGTATGCCTTAAGCTAATCAGTATCACAACCGCTACCAAGTAATCCTTCCTAATCGAAAACGCATTTCAGAATTTCAGCCAACATTTCATGAGATAGGTCACGCACTGTATGAGGTGTGTGTTTTATGAGTAGTGCCTCTCAGTCGATGGCTGACTGGTTATCCGGCCTTTGAAGTGTAATGACTCAAGCTAAGTGCAGGGTCGAATTTCACCCTGTAGGCGTCTGCCGTGCCAGTATCGGCAAACCATGGCCCTCGCAGCCTGTTGTGCGCTGTTACTTATCTGGCACCTGGTTCCCTGCCGGTAGATGTCCTTGAGCTCCCGTTGGGCATACAGTTCGTGTACACAGTTACCCAGTCATCCTCATCTGCCTGACCTGTTGTGTTGCTGTTGCTACTGGTCAAAATCCCGGTCAGGTGTTTGTTGTGTTGTTGTTTGTTGTGCTGGTACGCCAAGGTGCGGGTCCGCCCGTGCCAGCCACCTGAGCCCTCTCCCGTCTCCGGTCTTTTCGACTTTGTCTTCATACCGGTTCCATAGGAGGAGAAAAAGCGGTAGGTGTTGCACAAGTCTACTCTCGCCATTAACTAGTTCACACATAAGTCACCGTGCCTGTCCCGCTTTGCTGTAAGGCACACGGTGGACATCGTCGATGCAACGGTCGAACTGTTATCCAACTAACAGAAGATGTACAAGACCGCACGATCTCTCCCTCTGACTTACACAGAAGACAGCATCTTAGTCTGCTGTCTCAACTCAGCAACCACGACATCAAAGTCTTCCATGTAGGCTACGCAGAACCAGTACCTATGCACATTTTCTGCTTCGGAGAAAACGCAAACTTCTTTATGTTCTCCTTTACATACTGAAAACGGCACCGAAGGTCAGGCTGGTGAACTAACTAGATTAGTAATTACTATCTACAGTCAGCTTTTTGGCGTCCCACGCTCAAAGGGACGATTTGCTGTTTTACAAAAGACGCGAGGACTGACTAAGAAACCGTGGAAGGTATCTATGCCATGCTATGCATGCATGTGTTTGAGGCCTACGAGCGGGGCCCTTCATGACCCTATTTATGTAGAGTTGAGATTATACAGGATCACCATAAAATATGGTCATTGTTAAAGTTTTACGGAAATTTTTGACATCTAGAGTGCAATAATGCATTGCATATAAAAAGAAATCAGAAGGTAAATTTTATGGCTGGCCGTAGGTAGTCCTGCAGTGAGAATCCTCGGATATCAAAAATCAAACAATCGAACTGCCTTTCGAATACAATCATAGTATCAGATGTGCTTACTTCACTTGAGAGTGAATTCCATGGTCGCACTGCCCACTGACTGCAAGAAAACTTCCGTCGGTCTGGGCGTGTGCACCCGCCTTTGAACTTATACGAATGACCGTACAATTGACTCTTGTTTGTAAATATATAGCTAGGAGGTCTGCTCACGCCGAGGGTTACAGTATGAGGCTATTTCCCGGTGTAGCATAACTATGCTGTTACACAGTCCTGTTCCAGAAATCTGGCTGTCGACAGCAGCTTCAGAGCTGCCGGTAGCCGAGGTCACAGCCTAGGCGGTTGATTATTTCCAACGTCAGGGTCAGATCACCGTCTTCTTAATCGGTACCAGAGAAAACTGACCTAGAACAGATCGCAGTACATAGTCAAGAGACAAGAATTGCTCTTCAACTTTTGTGACAGGCCCCTACTTCCGTTCAAAATGTGCATTTCCGTCCTCTGCAGTAGTTTCGTGCCGACACTGCGTACACAAGATGAGGCCGTCTGAAGTCACGAAAAGCTTTGTTGTAAATGATTAGCTCCAGCATGGTGCTGCAAAGTTAGGGCATTAAACTGTGTTACGCAAACCGTCTCCTCGAAACACTCCAGATTTTCTTTGAACGTCGAGATCCTCGAAGCACAACAAAGGAGTACCTTCCATTCATCTTTGTCCCGAGTCTGCAATCAAGGTCGCGAGCTTGAGTGTTGAAATTCATGCGCGACATATGAATTCGATTGTGTAGAATTTCTACCTCATTCCCGTCCTTGGAAGTCACACTTGGTGAAGGGCCACACATCGCTTCCTCTGTTGAGTGGTACCAAAGTACACGCAAACGTTAGGACGCGCGCGCCCCACCTGATCCACATCGCGACTCCAGGCGTAGAAAGAGGATAGGATACTACTTCGAAATCTCTCCGTCTTTGCGATGGCAGTCCTGTCTTGTCAGAGTTGTCTACTAAAGCGTGGACATCCACTTCCCTCGAGGTAAAACCCGAGAGCCCATGTTAAGCGGCAGAAAAGGTAATCGATGGATTTGTGAACGACCGCAATGGCTGTGCAAAACAGCCTGTTGCACGAAGGCCATTCGTATTTATTGCATCCCGGATGCACTGACCAAAGTCTGACCGGTCGATCCGACGATCGCAACACATGCGTACGCGCGCGTCCTAACAACCAATACCGCTTTGCCCCGCGTGAGGCAACATACCTCGGAGCAACACCCATAAGAGCAACTGATGTCATACTCACCCTTAGACACGACTTAATGGTGCCGGCGTATACTGCGGCCCTGCCAGCGGTTACAGCCGCCACAGACAGCAGCTCGAAACTCTGTACAGAATAAATTCCATATCCTAGTGTTTTCCTTCTCCTGTTGGTTGTGATTCGGATCGCTGGTTGTGTTGGCTAGCGTACCATCACCTCCTTACGACCGATTTAGATGCACTAACGGCTGCCGGGGTGAGATTGGCTTTTAAATATCACTTAGTAGATCCACGCTCAAGACCCAAGTTGATCACAAATTACCCCGGAGACTGTCATCACGTCAGCAGAGAGTGGTTGCGCTGGTGGGGTTGCCGTTCAGACGGGTCAGTTAGTAGTCAGGTCGAGTGTTGGCCTAGTTAGCTCTCACTGAACGCACCGCATCCATCCTATCTGGTCTGGTAAGTCGGGTGGAGACCGACGGCATTCAATTGCACTGTCAGTGACCGAAGCGACAAGGGGGGAACCGAACGGTACAGCCCTGCCAGCACAAACACCAGCTAACAACATAGAGACTGGCTGTAACTGTTGGGCGGCAAGGCAAAACTGATCACGCCTTTGACCGCTGACAGACGACCTTTCAGAACCAAAGTGACTTAGTGACATGGACTCACTCGCCCTTACAGTACGGCTGCAAATGTCTGCCCAAGATCTTGTACTAATTCCTCCATATAGGCCAGAAAAGTGCCGTTATGGCGAGTTTAACAACGGCAGTATGGATGACCCGACGACGGGGCAGCCAACTAGCTGTCAAGGAGCCTCCACAGAAAATGCGCATGCTAAATTTGACCCCTAAACTGTTTTTATTTGACGCGAACGGAATGAGTGCAAGGGTCAAAATAAGCTACATGATACTGGGTGGAGTTATTCTCCACTTGTGCATCCACAGAACCATCAGAATGTTTTTCTGGCATTTTCTAAACGCAGTTCAAGGGGAGGATATTAAAGATCAAAGACATCGTGAATTCACAATGAAGTAGGCCGCCCTTGAATGGTTGCCCTAGGTAGGAGGGGGGAGGGGGGGAGGGGAGAAACAAGACAGGGGAGGGGCTATTGATAGGGCTCACTTCCACTGTTTCAAAAAGGATAAAAAAAGTTGAAAGAAATGAAGGTATATACAGTGAAGCCGTCGTGGGGGAAAACAGGCTACGCGGCCCTTTGCTAGCGGATTTTGACGTGCAGGTTGGACTCAGCTAGTCGGCCAATCTTCAGATGCAGGGGCCTCACCTCGTCCATGGTGAGGGTGCGGTGGTGGTCTCTGTACACGACACGATAACACAGACTGGTGCGGGAGCGCTTCTTGTCAAAAAATGTGTCAATCAGTTTAACCTGGGCACGGCGACGGGGAAAAGACAAGGGGAGAAGATTAAATAGGAGATGAATGACGACCATCAGTCTACGTCTGTGTACGGCAACGAAAGCAGAAATGCTAATAAAAGAGAATTTAACAGTTCTCAGGGCAGATTTCAAACAATTCACTTTGGACTAACTCTGAAGAACTCGGCGCCCCGGTGGGAGTCGAACTCACGACAGCAAGGGGAGGCTTTAATGCAGCCAGCACTCTAGCCACCTGGGAATTTCTAACACACGGTGCGCGTATTATTGGCCATCAGCGGTCGCACTTGACCTGTCTGACCACAATATAATCTCTGATTAGGCCATTTCACACCCGACAATCCGCGGCGAGGTAGGGATGAGGCCATCAGTGAGCACTGTTTCTAATACTGGACATTTAAGACCTTGGGGGAGGGGGGTGTAGAATCATGCTAGGGACCTGGTGCACAGTATTCAGTCCTAATTTTGGTTAATCGCCTACGCGTTGTTGCTATATTCTATGCCATTTACTGTCCAGAACGGTCGTAATTAGTTGGCTTGATTGCGACTGTGAGGCGTACCCAAATAATCAAAGTCGGTGTCCTGCCTGAACTTGGAGTGCTTTCCAAAGCGTCGCCCACAGAGACTCGGGTAGCAACTGCATCCAAAACGCCACAACAATTGGGTCAGGTCTCGGTTAGGAGAGGAACTTCGACAGCACCATGGCGTGGGGTTCCATTGCGCATACAATTCTGTGTCTCAGATAGCAGTGTCCAGGAACAGGGCGTGTGTTGACGGAGTTAGGTCATGTACGCGGTGTGTGTAGCCAGTACTTTGCGTGTATGTGGGCCAAGCGATAGATGCGCTGGACCCATACAGGGGCTAGATCAAGAGCCGGCACGAGTTATTGAGCTGTGTGACCATAACAAATGTCATACATGGAGGTGTAGTGGGACGCCTAGGTGTCGGTTCCTACCGCTCTAGACACTTTCGTCCGGTCCCTCCTCCGGTCGAGCACAGGTGGGAGAGTAGAGAACGCGGTAACTGCGGAGCAAGTCACCGTCTCTGCGTCGACGGTAAACATCGTCTGAAACGACGGCCAAACTGCCGCGTTTACGTGGGACGACTGGCTAGCGGACTGAGAGCCGGGCCCGATGGCTCCTTCTCGAGGCGGCCTTGATGGCGCAATAGCTTGAGATCCGAGCCGATCATCGCAAAGCAGAGCAGGCACCTCTCACGTAGACGGGAAGCACGTCCGTTGACGCACCCTGGTGGATGAAGAGGTGACACAGTCGCGTGCGACACACGTAGGTGGACCCTTCTAACGGCGCACAATACCACCACCGGATGCTTAACAGGCCTAAGAGTCAACTGGCGCATGAGAGAGTGAGATCGACAATGGAGAATCCGTCCCCACGGCACACCAACGCGTTCTCCACAACGATAAATCAGACGCACTTAAATCTATCACGACAAGTTAAAAATCCTGGCTTTCAAGACCGCAAAGCGACGGGATAGCTCGACCCTCACGGTCAATACTGTGTGTACGAGAGGTGACTGGCTGGCGGACTTGGTCCGGCTCAATGGCTTCTTCGCAATTTACCCGTTATGGCGCTCTCGTGTACGCGAGGTCCGGAAGACCCTCTGTGAGAGTCGAGCGTATTATGTGGCGGGCCAGGCTGTGTGTAGCCCGCCGTTTAACGATGTCACTTACTGCGACCGACCCCGCCCACGGCCATCCTGCCACCGGCTTCAGTCAGGTGGGGGAGGCGAACGTGTGGTAGATGTTAGGAGTCTGCTTCACTGACGTGACTGATTGGCGTGCACGTCAGCGGAGCTGCGTCCACTCTGTGTGGAACACGGTGAGCGTCGACGCTCACGACGGTCGAGCTGGTAAGTCGTGTCTGAGAGAGAGGGAGAGAGAGAGAGAGAGAGAGAGAGAGAGGGAGAGAGAGGGGGGGAGAGGTAGAGGGAGAGATAAAGAGGGAGAGAGAGGTGTTGGCTGCCACAACAAGTTTGTGGGGGGTAAGTTTAAGTGTCTTCTGTCCAAGTGGTTTCTGTTGCGATGGTCGACGGATGACAGGTGACCGTCTGAATAGCCGCGTGTGCGCATATTGCGATCGGCCAGACTGCGTCCGGAATAGCTCGCTGGGATGGCGAATGGTCTTAAGGGAGTCGGGCCTTGAACAAAGACTCCAGGCATCGTAAGGATGGCTGTCGGTCACAATGTCTTTCCATTAAGACGGGTCCGATAAGTCGCGCCTGTAGAACGCTCCCACCTACCGCCTTGGCTTTTTAGCAACCACCACTCAACAAAAGCATGTGGCTACCCAAGAGACTCGAATTCCGGTGATTGTGGTGATCTTACGATGATCCAGAGGGTTTTTAGCAGGCTGAAAAAGACGCGGTAAGAAGCAATGATCCGAATGACGAACACATCAGCGTGAAGACATTTGGGGCGCAAAGGCAGCTCAGTTGCTTCGAGGAAGCAGTTGGTACCAAACGGAAGGGATTGCTTAGTCCCGTTCAAGATGTCGAGGGTTCCCTGTACCTCAGTGGGTTCTGAAAGTATACTTTTTACAATGGTGCTAGAGGTGATGTTCATTGTGACGGTAGGGTTTTGTTGTTGCTGATTCTGCAGATTTAGCTGTCTACACTAACAGTAATTTTGATGATGACGATCATCATGACGGCGACGATGGTCGCGACAACAACGATGATGGCGTCGGATGTATTTAGTGTTGTTGTTGTTCCTTTCGTTGCTGACACTAGAAACTAGGACGCTCGTGGTGTGATAATGTGGCGGCAGAGGCCGGCGATAGTGGTGTTAATGATGATGGTGGTTTTGGTGGCGACAGCGGCGGCGGTGGTTGCTATTATGGATGCGGAGTATGATGGCGATGGCAGTGGCGGTAGCGGTCTTCAATGATGATAATGATGATGGATGGATAGATGGAGGAAGGAGGAGGGGGGAGGAGGAGGAGGAGGAGGAGGAGGAGGAGGAGGAGGAGGAGGAGGAAGACGGTGGCGGTGAAAGTTTCAATGAATATCTGATGTCGCCTATTAGTCAGGTTTGTGGGGAAGCAACACGCGGCAAAATTTGGCATAACTATACCTGCTCTACGAGATCGCCCGCGACATCGCGGATCAGTTCGAAGAGATCACGTTCAAAAGCCAGCATTTTATCCGGTGCGGCCTCCGTCTTGCCAATGTCAGAGGTCTCGGCGACAGTGTCGGGATGCAGGTTCGATGGCAGCCAGAAGGAAATATCGAGCGGACAGGGTGGGAAGCTGCTAACCGCCTACAGCAAAATGAGGAACAAACTTAATTAAACGGTAAATCCTGAAGACATGGGCCCCGTGAAAATTGCAGACTCAAAATTAACTGCGAAAAATTAAAGAGATAAGGTCTGCCAGAAAAAAAGTCGAAAAAGGTCATTTTCGCAAATTCTGTGAGTTGAATTTATCCCGCTGGTATCGTGTTAGACCGCGAACTCGGTTCTTTTCCAGAAAACTCACCTTGTAGGTTATCGGTTTGTGGATGTCGTTTGTCTTGAACTGGCTCAGAAAACCCGGGTCCTCTGACCAGAAAAGCCGAATGTCAGGAATGCCATAGAGTTTCATTGCCCAACGCTCCAGCCCCAGACCGAAGGCGTAGGCGACCTTGTTGGTCACACCGCCTGGAGCAGAGAGGAAGGAGAAGATTTTCGAAGAGAAAAGAAGATGGAGGGGCAAGAAGAAGCATAGCTAGGAGTGAAAAAATAAAGAAACAGAGGAAGACCACACTATGTACCATTTAATGTACATCAACCTACATTTTTCAAGGATTTCCTGGCGTAGAATGCCACAGCCGAGCATCTCCGTCCAGCCATCATCGGAGTCGCCACTCCTGACACCAGTTTGAATCTCCAACTCCCAGGAGGGATGTGTGAAGGGAAAGTAGGCCGAAACCCAGCGCATAGGGGTGTCTGAAACACACAGCAAAAGTCGAAAGCCGAACCCTATCTTCACGTAAATCGAGGATCAGTAACCGCAAAGATGTTAATTTTTGTTCTGAGGACAGGCGTCACGGAGTGGCCGACAGTTTGTCAAACACGACTGGACGAAAATCGGGCACAGATGTCGCTCATCCTTGCCCTCAAGGATGGCCGAGACAACTTACCCTGGCATAATTGTTTCCACTATCGCCCTGCTATTTGAAGATTGTATAAGTACGGTACTGTACATTTTGGACCACTTTGAGTCACGATGCAGCTTCTCTTAAGAACAATGATCCCAATAACCGCTTATGTACTTTTCGACAGCAAGGGCAAAAGTCCTGTTCTCACCAATGCTTACAAATTATTGACATTTATAAGGGATATAATCCCTTAGGATCTGAGGGAAAAGGCGAAACTCCTTTTTCACTTTGGAAATGGGGCTGGGTAGTCTAAACAAAGGGAATTCAAGCTTTCGTTTGCAGGTCTGACAAATTAATCTTCTGAGCCATCTACTGGTGCATGGGGAAATCTGAGGGGGGTTTTGACAGTTTTTAAAGAGGTTAGCTCTCCTTTCAAAGGCTCGTTGCATCTAATCATTCTAAGATGGCCTCATCCTCAGTCTTCTGAAGGTTGCAGATTCATACCGAGAAACTCCTTTTGCACCATTTACAAAAAGAGATGCATGTGGACGTATGTCAAAGACCGGTTCGCAAATAACTTGAGATCCCATACTTGCTCATCAGTGTCTTTCAGGAAATTAGTAAAGGTACGCTCCGTAGACGAAGCCTTTGCATGCCTACTGAATATGTGTAAGTAGCATTTTGCGGATAAATTTAATAAAACAGTAGATAGTCGAAAGCGGGCGGGTCAACAATAGTACTCATGCTAATAGAAACAAGAAATGCTGCTGTTTGTCGCAAACATGGTGCCGTTTACCTCACTACTTTAAAAGGGTTTTTTGAATTTTGGTCTTGCTCCTCAGAAAGTAGAAATTGCAAAACAGAAGTGTCTACCAGAAAAGCACACAGGAGACGCTGGATGATTAACCGAACCCCTCGAAGCTGCGCCACGCAGCGGCAGAATGTCGGCAAACACGCGCGTCCGGGTTTTAAGCTAGTTTCTGCGCTGTCAGTACGATATATCATGCAAAATGTGTGTACCGGTACTTGAAAATCTAAATAGTTCACAGCCACTGGATAATCGTTCAGTTTTTTCGGTATCTGTAGAGGAGCACGTTTCTGTACAATGATACGAATTCGATTTCATTAAATAAATTTTTATGTTATTTCATTCTGTTAAACACACTTTGATTGTGTGTCCTTCAGTGTTCAGTAGGATACAGACCTCAGTGTGGCCGGTTTTAGCCACGTAAACAACCTCTTGGTACGAATCTTCTTTCATTTTGACCTTTTCTCCCATTTGTCCAAACCTCGCCTTTAGTTTCTCAATTCGCCATTTTCAGCTCTTCCTTCGGTTCCTGGTGCCGTATGAAAAAATACCACCCCTGTGTGAATTCCATAGGGCTATCCTTCTTCCTAGAAGAGATATCGTCAGGGCTTCGTCTAGATGAATGGTTTTTAATGGATCCTGAAGATGATCTCAGACCAAGCAATAGCTCCGTCCTGCTTAAGTGGAAGGTTGAGGCTACAGTGAAAGTGGTCCCTCCTGCAAACCAGTATAAATATATGTAGGAAGATCTAGATCGATGAGTGTTGTAAGACACCCTCCATACTTATACTTGGTATAGTTGATCCTGTCTGCTCTTATCAGCCCCAATGATGGAACGACTGCACCCCCATACACGCAGACGATCTGGACAGTTTAAATATATTTAACCATCAACAATGACTATCTGTTTAAAATTCATGAATGATTTTTTTATATTGCTGATTAATTTGTGATATTTCCGGAAAATTTGCGGACTTGCAATTACTTATGCTGTAACGTCAGTTGGAAGTTTCGCCTGATTTAGGAGCTGTGGAATGAAAATCTTTGACGGACAGGGTGGCTTCAGACTAAAAATTCATGGGATTATTGCGTTGCTACCTAGTGCTGCGGGTGGAAATAGCCAATCCCCTTACCAAGGCTTTGTATGTACGCTCCAATCGAGCTAGCCTTTAGATTAGGTCGTGACAACTACACTTCACAGAGTTGACCGCGTACACTTCCGACACTATTAAGTCGCCTAAGGCGGCCTTGAATCAACTCGCAGACAATCTGAAAGTACTTCCACCCCTTTTTGTAATGCATTTTAGAGGTTTCTGTCAGAAACAGATGCCCTCAGGGGTACCTGAAACAATAAAGGTGTTTTGAGCCTGTGGAAAAAGTAGCAGGGGTGTACGTTCTGGTACTAGTACTTTTCATTAATACTGTCTGTGCCACAGGAAGAGGAACTGGCTGTAAAGCAAACCATACTAGGGATAGCATTACCTGAAAAGACAAGGGAGACTCGAATGACCATTTCTGGCTTATGAGCCAGAGGCTCGTTGTCCTGTCGGTTGCGATCGGGTACACACAATGGTAGAAGGGTGCTCACCTATCGAACTACAGAACTCACTTGCACCGCCGTGTCTTGGGGTTCTCTCTCGAACCCAACAAGCAGCTGCCCAACGGCGCGTGATATAGGCAGAACAGCATTACCAACTGGTTGGCAACAGTTAATAAGCCAGGAATGGCCATTCCCGTCCCCCCCCCCGTCTTTGTCGGCAATATTATCCTGCCTACATTATGCGCCGCTGTGCGACTGCTGGTTGGGCTCGGGAGAGAGAGAGCCCCAGGACACAGTGGGACGAGTGAGTTCCGTAATGCAATCGGTGAGTGCCCTTCTCCCCCATCCTGCTTTTCAGCCTTTAGCATGCGTCTGTGAGTCGGGCAGAGGTCCTGGGATAAAGTGACGGAGAAGGGGTGTGAAAATTGGGTGGTTACCTTTCCCAAAAAGCTGTACTGCAAGTTCCTCGAGGACGGACTTCAGCTGGAATTCAAGAGAGAGGACCGTCTCCATTGAATGCCAAGGCTGACGATCCGGTGGCAGTGCGGAGGAGGGCGGAATTTCCGAGCCCACACAACGCTTAGCGGTAGTGCCAGCTTCGAAGAGAGTGAGACAGGCGGAGGGGTCGATCGCGTCTCGGAAGAGCTGATTAGAAACATGAATAGGGTTGAAGGCACTAACAGTTTGCCACTGTTGTCTAAAAGACAGCCGGTCGGCAGTAAATACGCCTCAGTAAATAAAGAGGCAGGCAAATGTCCCCAGAAAGAGCTTGTAGCTGCAACAAGTCACATATCACTTTCAAACCATTCCGCAAGTGCGTGGAAATAGTTAAAGTATCGACGACGACGACGACGACGACGGCGACGACGACGACGACGACGACGACGACGACGACGACGACAACGACGACAACAACAACAACAACAACAACAACAAAAACAAATATGCTGACTTCCGAAGGACGGTGGGAAAAATCGGAGGAACGAAGGATACAAAATAAGGAAAAAGGAAAAATAAAAATCGGTGGCCAAGTACTGGGGGAATAAAGAGCCAGGACATCGGCAAAAATAAAAAGACGACAGCAAAGAGCGGCATGCCGTGGACGAACTTACTTCATCCCGCGAAAACAGTCGGACACCCTCCAGTTGGTGGAAGGCGGGATAATGCAGAGCATCTATGTCATCGCGCCGATATACGTCCCCAGTGACCAGAAAGGCATCCAGCCCGGAAGAAATGAGATCTGACTCGTGAGCTGAGGTGTGGCTCCGCAAAACCGTATTGGCGTTCACGTAGTAGGTGTCTGTGGGTCTCCGGCTGACGTGATCGGGCGGAACCAGGAGACTGTCGAAATTCTGCTCAGTATTGACGACGGGACTGAGAGAATCGTGGACAGAAAACATGGGACTACTGCTCCATTTTTTGACGTGTGACGGACGCTACAGTGGAGAGAACAGATACAAATAAAACATTTTCAGACGTTCCTGTGAAGTGTCACCAGTTGGGTGCGCGACAGAAGAGGGGCCTATTTAAATTTTTGCGTAATGGGCTAGCCCGTACTCAAACAGTTTACAAAGGCTAGCTTAGAGCGACTCCCTGGAATTCAAGGCTCTTTGTGAGTGTAGGGTGTGGACGGAGGCGTTGTAGAGAACACAACTGTTTGTCCTAAAACCTGAAATTACGGTCACTTCGTTCACCCTGAACAACATAGTCACAAGGACATCATGAGCAGACACGAATGAGAATGGAATTGCAATGGTAGAAGGAGAACCTTGATTCTAAAGCCATTACGATGAAAAACTATTGTCAGAAAAATGTGCAAAGCGTACTACGCTGGCCCATAGATAGAGATAAGGGAGCTTAAAATTGGGGAATGTTAAGTAAGAGGAGGTAGAATCTCACCAACCTTATAAAAGAAGTCCACGATGCGACTTTTAATGAGCCACAGGGGGTGATATTGCTGATTGTGAAGACGCCGACTGAGCAACTGGATGATTTTCGGTGACAGATTGTACCAATCGTCAGTCGGATAGGACTGAGCACAAAGGGAAATCCACTCAGGACGAGACACCTTGGCCACAGGAGCAGTTTTTGCTTTGCTCCTCTCGAGACCACCAGAACTGCCGAAAAACTAGTGATTTAAAATTTACAAATTTAGAAATGAAAAATGACTTAAGAGAAGGTGAAAAAAGTAAACTGCCTCACCTTCACTTGTCTCCAGAGGAACGAACTCGAGATAGTTGGTCTCATCACAGCCTTCATTTTATTAAGTCAGGTTCACGGAGGCAGGAGACCAAAACTGAAAGAACGATAGCCAAAAAATGATGGTTTCAGGCGTATGCCGATTGTATTCACCTTAGGACAAGGGGTTACCTGAGAAAGCAGAAAGGACTGATAGTACATTATCTGACCTGGGGACTGTCGGCTGTTATGACTCTGCTTTCCAAGTCCGCAACAGCCGCAGGTATTTTTCGTTCTAGGTTGTTTACCCGTGGCGACTTGACGGCAAGTAAAGCTACCTGGTGGCGGCTAGAGATCGTCGTATCGTAGTGACATCATCCGGCCTAGCGGTACTTTATGTGACAGTCAGCTGCTACACATCTGAGCTCCACGCCCTGGTAGCATTATCGTCGTTGGTGCGCGAGTACTTATTCGTCGCACTCAAGTGCATACTTATTTCGCCTCTGGCCTTCTCTGAGGGCTTTTCCACTGCTCGTCATCTGTGTACGCACCAGGACCCTTCTTCCTCCACGAGTATAAATTGGAGACAGAGGAAGTGCACATGAATCAGAGACATAGGAATCCTTGTACTAATTAAGACACCCTGGAGGCTATATGGGCATCTTCTAAAGTCAGCACTTGTCAATACCCGCTGTTGCAGGTTTACAGAACCTAGTTGAAAGGCCTGTCCTGTCTTCACCAGAAAAGCAGAACTGCCATTTTGCCACCCACATAAACCGCCAGAGCACATTGGTTGTTGTCGTAATTTACTAATAGTATGTGGATGGTCGATTGTGGGCTGGCCTTCAGATGCAAATTTAAAACCGATAACAGAAACCAGCTCTGTTTTTGATGTAGTTAATGAAGGGGTGGAGAAAGGAGTGACAGGGTGCATTTTCACGGAACGTATGACCGGAATCAAATCAACGACAGACCGTCGTTGAGAAGGAACGCGGACGCAAGTTCGGCGCTGGTACGCTTCGATCAGTGCAACACGTGCAGGTTGACGAACTGCTGACTCAGACGTTCAGCCCCCAGAGACAAGGCGAAAGCAGCCGAAATTGTATTGAGGCCTTCAGGACAAACGACCACGAGCAGCTGGCGGCAGTGGCTATATTTGGGGACTGTCCGAGGACTACACAGGTGGTTAATACAAATTTAACCAACTTCTGAAGGTCTCGCCTGTACCCAAAGCACGATAGATGCTTTAAGGGAGACGGATCACATTACTCCCAGGACATGCACCTTTTGAGGAGGAGAGTTCAGCAACATCGACGTTTAAGGCGATTATGTAAGGTGGCTGCCAACAGTAGGTGTTCCGATCACATCGCCAGGGGATCAAAGACATAAGTAAACGCATATGGCAAGCAAAGTGGTGAGAAGTAACGGAAGAAAACATAATCTCCTGGACGTAGGATGGATTTGAAAGATGCGCGGAAAAAGTGAAAAGAGGAAAACCAATCAAGCACGTTAAATCTTAAGTTATGCGTGACAAGGCCAAGAAAGCGTGGACCATCTTAAGAAATAAAAATGCATGCGAACAGGAAACCACTGAAAGCAGCATATGTACAAAGCGACGACGCAGTGTTTTGTTGCTCGGTGAACAAAGGCCTCAATACCATGATTATAATTTAAATTAGGTCATGAACCCATTCGCAGGGGGGAGGGGAAGACGTACGTGTCAAATGGAGACTGGGGACCTCTCAACTAACGGACCCTTGGAAAACTTAGCTAGCTCTGTGTGCAAGTTTTTTTTCGGTGGACGAGCCATTGTAAAAATATCGTCTACCTTGCTTGCATGCTCATGCGAGGCTTGTACAGCTTTCTGGGCTCCTTGTGTAAGCGGCGAGCGAGACTGTACTGGAGAAACACACACGTACTTCAGTCTATTCTGATTAATAATTTCCGTGCTTTTAAGTCAACACTATGAACGTCTCTTCATGTCTTTGATCCCTCCGCGATGTGACCGGAACCCCTACTGTTGACAGCTACCTTG
>CACRXP010000325.1:148855-174300 GCA_902702965.1 Spirometra erinaceieuropaei | reverse complement strand
AGCGAAGAAGACTTATGACAAAAAATAGAAAATTTCGTCAGGTCTACACTGGAAAACTGTGCAAGGGATTAAGAAATTGAATCCAAAAATATAACTTTCACTTATCTTTTCAAAATCGTGCTGCGCGCGTTGACCTTGCCTTGTTTCAGTCCTCATTCATCATCTTCTGTCTATTTCTTTTTGAACTCCTCTCTATATATCGAGCAATACAACTCAGATCGTACAGGCAGCTCTGCGTGTGTACGGAGTGATTGCTCAGTGGGTTGAGAATCAGGCCCAGTGCTCTCCGTGACAGTCATGCTTGAGATCGCGCGCCAATCCCCTCTAGAGTAAATACAATTTTATTCAATTAATACCCTTTAAGGTACATTAAGAGCAAGCAAACGTAAACTTTGGTGTGCATTTTAGAAGACGCAGATAGACTCTGTACAGTATTCAGTTCATGCTTTTGGAATAAGCAGTCAGGTTGGCTCCGTTTGCACTGACTTGCGGCGCATTGTGAGCTTTGTTGGGTGGCGGTTGGTGTATGATTATCGTCTGCTCCGTGTTGATGATCAGGCCGAAGTTCTCGCAGGCGACGACGAAGAGGTCCGTGCTCCTTAGCATTTCCCCTTCGGAGTTGGTGTTGATTGCGCAGTCGTCGGCGAAGAGAAGTTCATGGACGGTCGTTGTGGGTAGATGCGACTGGAAGTGCTTCCGTCGGTGGTTGAGGAGTTGGCCGTCCGTCCTGCAGGTGGGCGGATCCCGGGGTGTTCGTTACGGTATGCGTCCATCAGGAGGGCAGAGAACATGAGACTGAAGAGGGCGAGCACGAGGATGCAGACCGCTTCACTGCGCTTGCCACTGAAAGTGCCTCTCAGACAGCTACACTGCCCGTGACTCGCGCCACTATATAATTATTGTTGAGTTGACGCATCATGCGCGTGAATCATTCAGGATAGCCGAATTACTGCATGGTTTTTCACGATCCTTCGCAATTTATCGTGTCGAAGGCCTTAGTCAGATCCACGAAGCTAGGGCAGAGGTGGGTCCGCATCTCCTAACAATTCTCCTGCAGTTATCGGGCGCCGAAAATCACGTCCGTGGTCCCACGATGACGACGGGAGCCGCGGTGGCTTTTAGGAAGTCCAGACTGTGCTCCTTATTTTGGTGATTCCTTCGAACTGGTACGAACGACCAATCTTGAAGGCCACCAATGCAAGTTAAAGATAAAGTACGCCAAACGCGAAGTGTGGGCCAAATTCTTATCCCACCGGCTGACTGAGGGATGGAAAGATTCGCCAAACTCCGTAGACTTGGCGGTAAACGATGTCAAGTCATTTAGTATCAGTCTTTATTTTGAGCGAATTTTTTCACGAAAACATGTAACACCTCAATTCTCCTTCCTGTCTTTTAGTCTGTATCTTGATCTGATATTAAAAACCTTTTGGACATGCATAAAACGCCGTCTCTAACAAAACTTCTGGAAAGGAGAGTTTTCAATGAAATCCATTATTTCTGTCTTGCTAATCAGCTTCTGAGTTCTGCACGGCGTGAAGTTTTGCCTACATATCCTGCGAAACTTGTCACTAAGATTTTTTTTAATCTAAAGACTTCTCTTCGTAATGAACATTAGTTAGTGGTAGTTATCTACTTTGATCTCGGAAAGGCCTAAGACAATGTGCCATACAGACGTCTTTTAGTAAAATTGGAAGCTCTCGGCATCCGACCTCCTCTACCCTTTTTTATCAGGCCCTACTTATGTACCAGCTTTCACAAAGCCATTTTCGCTGATAGCCATTCAGCGCCCCCACTTTATCACGAGTCGCGTACTTCAGAGCACAGTTCTGGGTACACTACTCTTCCTTCTTCCCACCAACGATATTTCAACAGAAATGAGAAACTCCCAAACGTTTTTTATGCTGGTGACCCTAACTCTGTTTGCTCACCATAAATATTTGTGTTGAAAAAACTAGCTTCGATCTACTACGCTTGCGGAAATGGAGTTCAACATGACAGATGGGGTTTTCTTCGTCCATCCGTATTTTCATGTTTTTTGACCCTGATAAGCTCATTGATCCCATAATTTTCTTCAAAATAACCCACTATCAGAACGCTCCACTATAAAAGAATTAGGTTCAAGTCGTGCAAAAAGTATTATTTCATTGCGTGCAGGTTGAATCCCTGGAAGGCTGCACAGATATGTGGAGTTATGCAAAATAATATTTTTCTTTCCGGAAACAAAGTTAGAGTTTTTCAAATGCTTGTTTTTTCCCATCCTCGATTGCTGATAGTCTTTATTTGGCTTAATGAAAACCGTTCATTGACGCCAATCGAAATTTTCCTGAGCAATTTTACTCAAAGATTCTCCTTTCGGGGTTTATCAGGTAATTCTTATACTGAAAGATGTCAATTAGCGAAGATTAAGTTTTTGTGGTTTAGTAGACGCGAAGCTGGCTTTTGTTTCCTGCTTTGCATTTGCTATAGCCCCAGTCTTCCGCGTACTGACACTCTCACTCCGAGCGATCGGTCTTCCATGTTTGTTCCACCGCCACTTTGCTCTACGCCTGAACACCCCCTCTTTTTACATCCAAGAATTCCTTCCCTTGGAATATTCTGTCACTAGAACGTAGGTCGCCACCTAAATTATCGGTATTAAGTCTAAAATTACGTAGGCACATTACAATGGAAGGCATAAAGTCATTAGTGGCCGTTTATTTCCCGAACACCTAACTTCTGGACCTTTAAAAAGATCCTGCTGGTATTTAGTAGTAAACAGGGCACGTTGTATTTGTTCAAGTGGGAACTCTCGCTTATATTTTCACAACGGGTATTGGCTACGATGACTAGGATTTGTTCAGGAATGTTCTTCTGGAGCTCCTCAACAACCACTGCCCACTGACGAACGACTGACAGGACAAGGGGCCTGAATGGCAAAATAGCAATCTAAGGAAAAGTATTGACAGGGAACACAAACTGTGGAGAATGTACTGCGTCGCTGGGGAAGTTGAGTATTTCAACACCTACAAGACGCAGGAAAAAACTGAGAAGCATGATTATAATGACGCTCCGGGAATTCAAGAATAATTTGCCACGAAAAACAACACAGAACCCAAAATTACTCTACAGCTACCTCGGAAGAAATACATAGAGCAGACACTTAATCCCCATAACAAGGACTAAAATTGGCCTTGAGGCTACTGACAGCATGGATTAAGCTGTGTATTTTTCACAGTTTTTCAATCGCTGTACACAGACGAGGCAAGGTACCTTTTTCCCTCCACAGAAGAACTGCCGACCCCAAGCATAAGCTTTATACTCTTCTCAGAGGGTGTGGTTCGAAGAGAAATAGAGGCACCGAGCGAATCGATGTCATCACCACCAGACGAGCTTCCATTCAAACTTCTCAAAGAACTTGCCAATGAGCTTTCTGTGCTTTTGTCGATGCTCTTTCAAACGTCATTTGACAATGGAACACTTCCTACGGATTGGAAGCCGGCGCAAATTACTCCACTTTGCAAAGGAGGTGGCAGGGCATCGACAAAAAACTACAGGCCCATAAGCCTGACAAGCATTCTCTGCAAAGTTATGGAAACGATCAAAAAGAGTGAACTGATGCAACTGCTGGAAGTTCACGGCCTGCTATCGAACTGCCAACATGGGTTCCGGAAAGGAAAATCCTGCACGAAAAACTTGCTGCAATCTCTCTAGAGCTAGACCCGAGCTCTACGACAGGCCCGCGGTCCACATAGCCTTCATCGACTTCCAGAAGGCGTTCGACACCGTGCCACACCAGAGGCTCTTACATAAACTTAAAAAATAGGGATCGGTGGCAACTTCTTTAAATGGATCGAAAACATTCTTTTGGGTCGACACCAGGTTGTGTGCATCGGTCGGGGAAAATCTGATCCTGCTATGGTCGACTGGTGTCCCCCAGGGTTCAGTACTGGAACCCATTTTGTTCCTTATATACATGGACGATGCCGCGAGAGCTTTAGACTGCGAAGTGGCAATGTTCGCCGATAGCATGAAGATATGGAGTGTAACGCGGGCTCCTGCCGACGAAGACAGACTGCAGACGAACCTAAATCGGTTGGAGGAGTGATCAAACCTTTGGCTCCTGTAGTTCAACGTTAGTAAATGTAGTATACTTCGCCTAGGCAACACAGCCAGATCCGCTAGCACAAGAGAATACTTTCAGGGCGGTTCAACCCTACGAAAGGTCGAATACCAAAAGGACCTCGGTGTGCTGACGACCAGTTCCCTAAAACCATCCGCCCATTTCTCGAGAGGGACAAAAAGCGCACTGTCCGTACTGCACGCCATCCAGCGTGCGTTTATGGATTTTCATCATTGAATTTTCATCATGGATTTTCATCATTTTCATCATGGAAACATCATTCAACCCCCTCTCTTTCATTCGCTACCAAACCCGCTGTTACTACTCCTCTCCTGCAACGATGATCTCACGGGTTTTAAATTACTTCTTCTCGTTCTTGCCTCAAGTGATGTGTTGACAATCGCGGTAGCCTCCTCTGTTTCGCCATCTGCTAGAAGTTTTGTCAGTCAGTAAAAAAAATATCATAGTCGTGTCCCCTCGCGCTTTTATAATTCCCACAACCTTGTGTGCCCTCTCCTCACCTGTAACAGATAACACTGGGTCCTTCCCTTCGGTCAGGCAGTATCAGCGTACTTGATAGGAATAGAATGACGCCTCTGAACTCCCTACTTTTGCATTAAAAAAAACAAGAAAATAAGCAAAAATGTGAAGAAATTACAGCATTAGATGAATGCAGATATCGATTCACATAGGTCACTTGTCTTATGGTTACAAATTGACGGATGCTTCTGTCGTCATCCACAAATGTTTTGGGCGCATCTACAGCGAATAACTTCATGCGGTTTGGGAATTCCACCTAGACGAGGACAGTCTCGAACCCTAATGTGCTTACCTGCTGAACGGTCCTCTCCCATCTGCTTATTTACCTTTCCATGAGCGGCAGTTTCTTCCTTAGAGACTAATCAAATCACATTCATTCTGCCCTGTTCAAAAATTAGGGAGTTTTTCCGCAACCTGATCGGCGAGCGCCCACTGTCATAAATAGTTTTTTCACTGTTCGCCAGCCGTTTTCCATACCAGACTGCCTATTTCGCAAACACAAACCGTATCCGCCTACTCGTTCTAAATTTCAGTCTTCAATTCATTTTTGTTTGCTACTAATGTGTGATTGTGGGTAATAATAACACGATTTTTTTAAGGTATTGCCGACTCCAAATCCTGTAGAGCGGAGAAAACGTACAGCGAATAACAAAAGTCCTTTGAACGACTAACAGGCGCAAGCGTCACATTGTCGACTAAAGGCCCCGAAAGATCCACTGTCTGTTTTGACTTCGGAACATTCTGTCGACGATGTGATCGGAAGTAGGCCGAATGATTACCTTGACCGCCTGAGTTCAGTCAGTCAGTCAGTGTATTTGAGGGAACTAGTCTTACGCCTTTGAACTCCCTATTTGTACATAAAAATCGATAAGTAAGCAAAATGTGAAGAAATTACAGCATTAAGTGAATGCAGACATTGATTCACATATGTAATTTGCCTCATGGCTAAAAAATCACATAGCCCGCTTGTTGCTGTAGCATATGTCTCACATATCTACCCTGGGACACACGTAGTTTGAAGGGATGTTCGCGGAGGTTAGTTGTAGTGGCGAGTTGGAAAAAGTCATCACACCGAAGGGCTCAGTCCAAGCCACGCACGATACGGAAAGTTTGTATCAAGTCTCCGCGCAACTGCCTATAACTCAGAGGATAGAGCTTAAGGTTATTTAAGCGAACCTCGTATGGTAGTGCATTTTGACGTCTTATTAGTTTTGTTGCTCGCCTCTGCACCCTTTCGAGCAGATTGTAATCCTGATGCCCCCATGGTCTCCAGGCCTGAACTGCATATTCGAGATGCGGCCTAACAAATGTGCCGAAGACTTTGGAGAAGCAGTCTTCATCGAAAACTGCGAATGCCTGCTTGATGGCATATAGCATTGAAGTTTCGGCCTTGGCCGCCTTACAACATTGTGTAGAAGGCTTTAGGCTTTCTGCAACCCAGACTCCGAGATCTTTCTACGTTTCTACATCTCGAAGTGGTATTCCGTTCAGATGGTATTGCCGCGTACTAGGGGTCTGATTTCCAAGACGCAGTATGGTACATTTGTCCAAATTGAAGGACAAGAGCCATTTTCGGGACCACTCGTCCAATCGACAAAAAAATTCTTAGAAGTTGGTCTCATCGGCAGCATTCTGGATCAATTTCCAGATTACGTAATCGCTCAAGGTCTAGCCGAGTCGAACTCTGCTGTATCGAAGGAAAGTATTTCCCCTGATGTTAATATTTTCCAGCAGCTGTTAAACAAACTATTGTACCCGAGCGAGTCAGCAGTCATTTGCGCAGCCTTCAGGATCGGAGGAACGACTATCACACAGCCGGAAGCTGTGCTATCATGGCCTATTAAAATTGTTTTGGGCAGCTAAGAAGGAGCTCGTTTGCTTCTGTCAAGGAAAAGCAACCTGCGAATTTCTCACAAAGAGGTTTTTTCAGTCGGGCTACCCCTCAGGAGAACGTCTGAAATGCTACGAAATTGTGACTGAATTGAAGAAAAAACTAGCAGATTGCGGGAGCAACGTGGCTATTTTCAGGTGACGAGTGGTAAAGAGGAACGCGATGTTGTTGTGGGACCAGCTTGTGCTCATTATGGCAGCAGCAACGTAGTATTTGCAAACTCAAGACTAATTGAACTAAGAGCTGTCCAACGTTGCAAATTTAAATTCTTGTATACTGACGCCCAGCGTCTGTTTTCGAAGCTCGACGGAGCGAGAATACATGCAGCAAATACGTCTCCGTAGTTTTCATGCTTCGTCTGTGATTGCAAAGTAATACCAGGGGGATATCAATTGTTTGGGGAAGACAAAAAGGACCGTCAGGATAGAGGATTTAAAGATAATAATAATATCTGCCTCTATTGTCAGTTTATTAGTTATACCGGTCTGATAATACTACCTGTATTCATCGTCAACTTACAGACATTGCCGAAGAAAGAGACAGTGCTGATCGGGCTAGCAGTACAAAAAAATCCTGAGGAAATAAGCGTGGGCGGTAGTGGCCTCGGATAGTTTGCGTAGCCCAGAAGACAAAACCTGGGCCCGTGAGAAGACGTCAGTCCAGGAATGGAATGGCTGACTCTGCATCGGAGGTTTTCATCCTCCATTCTCTTCTTATGGGATTGAAACCCGTGAACAAAACGAGGTGCAGAGTGAATAGTTGCCCGCCGTCGGCTGAAAAATTATCCATTGTTTTACGGACTGAAGGGTCAGCACCATTTCTTACAAGGTAAGACTGGGCAGAAGGATCAGAGACCACGAATTCCATCACTGCAGTAGATTAATTCGGTGGATTCAGCACCCAAAAATTGTTGGAGTTCTTCTGGATCCAGAAAACGAGTGATAGTTCTCTTAAACAAAGAATACTTCCGGAGAACTTTCATATTACCGGGAAACGCGATCCAGATAGCAATAGTGTTCTCAAAAAAGAACCGGCGATATTTAAAGGTACTTTCCAGAGCTGTATACAAGATGTCCTCGCGGCGGCTGTTGCTTCGGGGTGATCAAAGTGCTTTAAAGTAGTAAGCGGATTAAAAGTACGAATGTCTAATGCTTGAACAGTAAGAAGAGTCCATTTTGAAATCGAATAAACCACAAGGGACCAAGGCCTGTAAGTCCACAACGTTCTTGGTAAATCAAATTTCGACTTTCCGAGACTAAGTATTTTTATTCGGACTCTATTTTCTCCCGTTCAGCAGCCCACAGGAGGCCAAATACAAATAAACAGCATTCCAGGCCAGATCTGAAGTAAACTTTATAATGACGCATTTTAAAATCGCTAGTTTGAAAATTCCGGAGGAAAACCCCGATCGTTATGAGGGCTAAGAAACAATGACGGACACAATGTTCCGAAGGATCTAGACTCTTGAAGTATGATATACTCAGATCCTTAATAATTCCAAGAACAGTTATGTCGCAATCATCAATACCTGACTGATGATGATGTCCGTCGCCAACCACCACAAGTGAGCACATGTGCCAAGAAAGAGAAAGGCGCCATGTACAAAACCTCTAGGCAGGGACCTGAAGGTCGTTCTTTAGGAGTTCATGCATGATGTCTCAATCTGCCGGCCTATATCTATATGTGACTTTCAAATCATTAACTTGAGTGGAGGGCCTGTAACTCCGAAATAAAGCTAGTACATCATTAAGAAAAAGCCAAAAAGCTGACCAAACAAACCATCCTGCGTGACTCCACTCCTCACACATGTGGGATTGATGCAAACGTTTGAAGTCTTAACCGGTTGCGTGCGAAAGCCAGGGTGAGAAGATGTCAAATTCAAAAGTTTACAAACTATTCACGAAGAGGAAAGTTCCACAGGTTTAAGAGCACGGTCAACGTAATAAAAAAGTCCCAAGGAAATCGAAATAGACTGTGTAAGGCGCGAAACCATCGTCTATAGATTAGAGAATATGGTCGAAGAAAGCGGGCTGGCAGATGTCACAAGACCGAGCTTTGAGGAATTAAAGCTGATCAGCATTCGGCAGATTATTCTCAGTTTAGCGAAATTTCTCATCTTTGATCGATGTCTCTAAGATTTTCAGAACTACTGGGAGGGTGTTTATTGATCGTGCTTTGGGATAGGCAGAATTTGTGATTCCTCCCACAAAGTAGCATGCGTTTCACTTTCAAGAGCCAGTTTTATTCTCGTGCACAGGGGACGGGAAAACCTCATTTGCGTTCACTATAAAATGCTAACCGGGACAGCCCGATTCAGGACGGCGAGATTGACGAAAACGCAGAATCGCTGTGGTCAGGTACCACAGGGTGAAAGTTGTAGCTTTGAGAACGGCACCGGCCTAAGCCTGAATGTTTGGAAGCAGTCGAAATGTTAAGTAACGTTTTAAATAAGAACGCATCGAAATTTTTGGCGACCAACTTAGGGTCCGTTGTAGGATTCCAAAGATCGTCTCGGAGGTTGGGATGCTGCGTTTTGCTGTGTTTTTACTGTTCGAAAAAATGTTTTGCGATATTTAACAGGCGGTTTTCGGAAGAGTTGATCTCCTCGTCCAGCTGTCTCTCCCTGGACAGTCTGTTAACCCGTTCAAAAATATGACAAATCAAGGGCAGCAGGGAACTGTTGTCATGCAGGTAGAACCAACGAGAGAGACTAAGCAGCACACGGCGAAAGAATAAAGAGATTAAGACTCAATACAATGTACTGATTATATTCCCGAGGGAACAAAACGAGAATTAAGCGAATCCAAAAGTTCCCACAGTTTGGTAGTGCAAACGTTCACATCCGAACATAGAAAGCAGCCCGTCCAGTTTTAGGAATTAAAATGTGCTAAAAAATGCGACCCAACGAAGCGATCGGAAATCGAAGAAGCTGTATTTTGATAATAACATTTGATTACTATCGAGTTCGGATGCAGAAGGAACTTTGTCGTGATCTAAGCCTCCAAGTGGGCTTAAAGTTGACGCTGCCACAGACATTAAACTTCTACAGAAAATTTGCTTAAGTATGCTCGATACTCGGATGAGAAAGGCAACAGTCCTATTTCACATGCCAGCTTCCGCATTCTCAAGGAATTCTTTGGACTTTCTGTGGCCGGAGGGCAGTGACCAGCAGCTTTAAGGAAGATTGAAGTCACCCGTAATTAGCTGGAGCCTAAAGTTTCATTTGACTGCTGCATGAAATGCCTTTGAGAGACAAGGACCACAATATTCACTGACGTTGTGTAGGCGATAAACACAGCCAACGGATAGAAAGTACTTATTTTCTAAAGTAACTTAAGGCCAGCAGCTAACTTCCGTCGCGAAAAATTCAGAAGGTCCAACAGCAGAAATCCAAGTGTTTGCTTAACGCGGATGCAGCTTCCCCTACCGCTGTCTTGACGATCATTTCGAATGCAAGTATGGCCTGCGAGTGAAAGTATGGAGTCGGCTACGGAAGCTTTTGTCCACGTCTCAGCCACCAAAACAATATATAGACAGCAAAGATCACCAGGGTTATAAGCATTGACGTCTCGTTTAGCAAAAACCTAACGGTCGGAATGAAAAGTTTAAGGGGATAGACTGTTTGATTCTCAGGGAGGTGAGCTATGTGAAATCTGATAATAAATTAAGTCACGATGCAATAACGACAGTAGCTTCAGTGTGGCGTTTGTGTACTTATGCCTGAGAGCGGTGTAACACTGTCGCAAGCATTTTCCTAAAGCGTCCGGCAGCTCAGAAATTTATAGGTTAGATGATAGTATTTGTGAATTAATCTGTCTTGGCCAATGCATTCCGGACTATGGCGCACTTATGAAGACGTTAGAAAGGAGCGGAGGACGGAAAGCGCAGAGATAGAAGCCTCTTTATGTTATTGCGTTAGTCCCTCATACACAAGTGTGAAATCTGGAGACTGTTCTCTTTTGTTCGACTTATCCTGACTAAGAACCCAACCTTACATCTGCCAGTACACCGTGACACCCCTAAAACTGGAAACTTTCCTTCCAGGTGGTATGAAGTTTCTCTGAAATCTGCAGGGGAATCTACGCGATTCAGCTGCTAAGAGAAAACTTAATAACCTTTTGTTTTGTCGCGGGAAAAAACCCTCCCATCGGGACCCCATCTATACTGACAGGGAAGTAGCAGTTTAACACCTAAAAGCACAATAAATTAGGGAAATCTGTTCAGCTAAAAAAATTGCTCAAATTAATTGATAAACCTGTGTGAGTTATGATAGGAGTACGCGGGAGACAAAGCGAAATTTCCAACCGCAGTAAGAAAAGAGGCAGAGGGGAACAATTGTCAGATAAAAGCGTATCAGGTGTCTTTGATTACTACTCTGTACTACTTGCTTCGGCTGCAGCGTATGCCGAAACCTGTAGCAAGCCTTTTAAAGTATTCTGATGACGGTATACCAGAGAAATTTGTTCAACTTCAGTAACCTCTGCCCAAGACTCTGTGAACACCCCATCCTTTGATCTGAGTATTCCTCCGCTTTTGCGAGTTTGGATCCCTAACTGGTTGAGTATGAACCACTTCCTGTTGACTTTCTTGCACTGGTTGGGGTACTGAGAAGCAGATAAGGTTACTCTAAACTGACGCCCACTGTCTTATTCGGGACTGCTCTTATTATGCTCTGTTTAATAAATGACTTCATCAAGATAATGGCTGCGGTTACCGATAGTTTTAAATTTCTGCCATTTCAAACAAAGAGGTTTCCCCTGACCGAGGTTGTCTGTAGGGTGTTGCGTATAGTGCAAAATTAGTTATGTTAGAGTATTAATGGTTCTTCTTTTCGCCAACTAATTCGGCTTAAACGTTGACTAAGTCCTCTATCGCCTTCGATTCGGTTTCAGCCGTCCATCTTCGGAACTTGACACATTTGCCAACCGCGGAGTCAACTAATAACCAATTTAACACCCCTACGTACCAAATGAATGCCTCGTATGGCTGGCATCGGACAGTATGTGACTTTTCAAGTAGGCTTAGTTATCCGTTGTAGGCGTAATACTTACGATTATCCAGCCTCGTGGAGCAGCGCTGCTCAGTAACTACCTTTTTTTATTCCTAACACCAAACCCAAGGTTAGGAATGGGAAGAACAATGCCAAATGAATCGTCCAAGAACCTTACAAACTTTTCATCTGTCGCTGACAAGAGGGTACGTATAATATATCTGTGGGCCACTTTTTGTTGTTATACCGTTACTGCTTTTTCGCTCTTGTGGCAGTCAGCCAAAATGAAGCTAGACCTTTCACATAGTTCCTAGCAGCGACTCCTTGGATAAGCCTCGTCGTGTAGTGCTTGTGCCCTCAAACTTTTAATAACCAAACCTACTTGTCGGAATTCTGATCTGAAGCGTGATGTTCTGTTGCACCTCTCCTCGGGGACGCTGCCGTCCGTGTTGTATCAGTTTCATAATATTCACATTTGAGCTGCTTAGCTGTTGTTCCCCACTGAGGTTGCAGGATGCTATTTTGTCAGGACCGCAAGGCACGAACTACTTGCTTGTTAGTGGCAGTTTGGCCAAACTCACTTCCGCCGGGATTTTTGCCAAAAAGCTCGTGTCTTCGTCTCCATCGCAAGTTTTTTTCTCCTTCATCTGATCGTTTCTAATTACCTTTTTCTTTATGATGTCTGGCAACACCTCATCTCTAATGTTCATTACCCCCAATTCCTTCAGTCTCTCAGCGGTGCTAGCAACGTCCCGGTGCTTGGTGGCCTTAACCCAGGTCTCAACGCCTCATACGCCTCTCGTACCTCCTCTGCAAGCAGAAGCAAGGGATTAACTACTGCGGGGGAACACTTGCGCAATAATTACAATCCTGAATCAAGTATGGATAACGGACCCATGCTGTTTAATTATTATCCGTCTCGTGGGCTTTCGGAACCGTCCACACTTTCTGGCCTCGGCAGTACCAACCACCCCTTAAATGCCGAACCATCAAGTTTGGTGTCTGGTCTAGGAAGTAACTCCAAAGGACAACTTTCCATAAATGCTCTTGTTGCGTCAGGAAAGTCTCCAATCAGCGCAAACTCTGGATTTTATTCAGGATCCAGCAACCTTTCCTCGAGCAATCTACTCAATCCAGGAGTGTCTTCCCCTGGCCTTACGTTCGATCCCTCCGAGTTTCCCCCAATTGTTAGTTCTGTCAGCAGGTCACAGACGCAAAATTTTTCTGCTAACGCACCCCACAGGAACTACGTCTTTGCGATCTCCAAAGGGTCGAATTCTTCCACGAATAGTGGCACTAGCCAAAACTCCTTCTCAGCTAGTAATATGCAGCCACCCCCGGAGTTCTCTATTGACCAGGACTTTCCTGCACTTCCTGTGGCCCAATCCACTTCATCGCCCACTGCGACGTCCTCGACCACTCCTAACTCCACGGCATTGTCGTCAATATCCAATTCTATTCCACCGGCGCCGTCCTCACATGCAGCACTTAAGAACCAGGCTACACAACGAATGCATCCGTCCCATAGCGTTGGTTCCTCCTATGCTGGCGCAACATCCTGTGGATCTTTGCAGTTGCTTTCTGATCATGTGGTTGCCAACATTCCGAAAAACATGATCTGTGACCAGTTCGGTATGATTGGACTCCTCAAGCTCATCAAGATACGATGTCACGACGGGACTTTTAACATGCTGGCTCCTGGGTTTAAACTCACGTCGTTAGGCGTAATTAATTCGCAAATTCCTGGGTGAGTATTGATCTTCATCTGCTATTTATTTCCTAGTCAATTTCCATCCACCCTCTGTGATTGAACTGCCGTGCTTAGAGTTGTCATGCTGTTGAAATGGGCCTCGTTAAAGTTTCTTCTGTCCCCACAAGTGGCCCGTACCCACGTTTTTTTCTGCATGCGGTGTACCACCCTAAGACCTTTACCGCGATAATAAGCATTTAGGCCTGTCCCGAAAGAACTCCCAGAAGTCATACAACGCTTATGAGAAAGCGTCATTTTTTTCAATCATCGTTTTTTGATATTGTTGGCTGTGAGTTAGAGGTAGTGTAGTTGCAAGTTGCTCTTAGTGATCCGTAGTACCCCTAGTTGCTTTTATTAGTCCGACAACCCCGTCCTCGCCATCATGTCCTAGTTGTTACACCCGGACCGACAGTTTTGAACAAAAAGGGTTTCATAGAGAAAACGCTTTTGGAAAGTTAGGCATTGCTCGCTAAGCGGATCTTACAACTACGGTTGGACGTCTTTTCGGTCGTTATGTCGTGACTGTTCGTTTGGGAACTCTTAGCTTAAAGCTCAGTGTACTGGTAGGTGATGCTGTCCGGCGTTTTCCATATAGGACTAACTGCCCCACTGGCCTGGCGGAGGTAGACCTCAAGATTTTTAAAATTTACAAAATTCGAAGTGCCTATTTCCAGCATTGTTGCACGGGTGAATTGCACCACAGCCCACGTCGAAAGTCTGCAGACAACACGGCCTACCTTTTTCCTGATGAATAGAACATTCATGCCATACGGCCTCGGTATTATACGTCAAGCGTGCACCCAGTTTATCCGGCAACCCTATTTATGTAGTCGGTACAGCAGTAGGTCTGGTACATCTGGTTTCCAAAACGTGATCTCTGTACCTTCCCAGGGTTAATCTGTGCCTAGGCGTAATCAATGACCACAAATTCATGATTTTTTGATCGGACTCCCCTCTTAATCGACATTATTGGTCTTTCGCAATTCTGCAACGTCTTTGAACACCAAACACTGTTGGTCGTATTTTTACTTGACCGTCGCGCAACTGCTGTACTTCACAGGAACAGCCTTCTACATCTTGATTTGTAAACAGGAAGCTACGGGAAATAAATTCTAAATATTCACATACGACCGAAATTTCCATAATATCGGAGATTGAGGAAGATTGGAAGGGTCGAGACAGCAGCTGTTTTTAGCTGACTCGGAACTTCTTCAGTCATACCGTCGACCAAAGCCTGGCGAGTACACGGACAGAGACGAATTCGAATTGGTGAGTCGGCAGAGCCGTAAAACCGAAGTTCCATTAGTATATCCCACGAACCTCCCAACACTCGTGTTTAGACTCATGCTACAGGCACTGGGTAACCGATGCGTCCGGGCCTTCGCGAGCGGTTCTGGCGGTAAATATGCAGGCCTGATTCTTCGGAAAGTAGAAGGAACTGCGCACTGCATGCTGGCACATGAAAATTCCCATTGTATAGTCAACAAAGGACTTTACTGTGTGCGTGAGCGCGGTACAATATACATGTTACTTGCTTTTAAAGTACCTTGCCAAATCATTGATCACGTATTACTAAGGCGTCAGGTTCTAAAAACGTTCACCTGTACGACAGCGGGGCCCATGGTACCTCCGGTCTATGTGGTGTCGCAATCTTTCTGCGCAACCGGGATGCCATTCCAATTATGCACTAGGGACCGGTGTCACCGAGGGTAGCACTTGTGCGCCTTCTTGCCCTGATAGCGTTTAGTCGCCCAGGGCTTGACATTTGCTAGCCCGTTTGACTCGCGGACTAGTGTTGGGCTGGTAACCTGACTGGCTGACAGTGCCCGATCGGTGTGGGAAAAGGAGCTTTTCTGCTACGTTCCCACCTTTATGCTCACCCAAGTGCACTTTCCACGTCACACCTGGGGGTGCTTTTGCGCGTACGCACGCATGCAGGGTGCACGCACGCACTTTGTCCGGAATTTAGGCCCCTGTCTGGCGACTTAAATCGCCTCGGGCAACAACGCCCTCAACTCGCTTGAGAAGGCGCGTCAACCTACTGCCCACGTATGGACAGTGTCCGCTAGGTTTGCTGAAAAAATCCGGTAAATCGCAACACTAGCCCGCGACCGGGCGACCAGGTTAGCTTTGGGCGAGTAGAATGCCATCAGCATGGTGCTGTCATCATTAGCATAATTGTTATGGTCTACGCCCAAACTGTGAATTCAGTTAATACGCAACAAGAGGCGATTTACGACGAACTTCCATCTGCTGCGTGGGGCTGCTTTGAATCGCATGGTCTTCACAATTACCTGCTTCTGAAACCCTGGCAGAAGTCTAGTTACCTGGTGCTCCAATGACGGTCGCACGTTTGTAAAAGCAAATGACCATTTCAGTGCCTGACACCTGCATGATGAGCGCGGTACCGAAGCCCGCAGCGGGAATGGTTTTGACCACGCTTCTGCGAGGACTGAACTAGAGCCCAGATTAGGTATTGTCGAGAAAACGCAACATGGATGAAATCCGCTCTGGACTATATTGAGGGTTCTGACCGCACCAAGGACTTCCTTCTGGTCTTTCCCAACTCTCGTCTAACTTACATATGCGGCAGTTACCTCCTAGGTCTCTTCGGTAACAGGCGAGTGGTCTGAACCGAAATGCACTCTCCGGACTACTTCCTAGGAAGTGCCGGACAATAGCAGGCCTTGCCGCATGATTCAGATCTACGTTGAAGTGACCCGACTGACTTATAGCGGAAGGATTGCTCGCACTGAAAATGCGAACTTCGGGACCTGCGTCGTGCGACGGCGCGCCTTGCGAGACAAAGGTAGGGAACTCTGTGGCAAAACTGCCTGAGATCTCGAACAATCGTCTGCTAGTGGAGATACTGGGAGGCCGTGTAAGGTTCTGAAGATGAGCTAGTCCTCTAATCTGCCTGTGTCGACGGTCAGAGACAATCAAGGAACGGTGATTACCTTTATGCCGGACAAGACACCCCGGTGTAAGGCGAGTCTCACGCAGCATTTGAAGCCGGCTGACTCGACGTCCGTAGCTGATGTTCGGTTTAAAGAAACGGCGCCTGGCTATAATAATGACTACAGCCAAGCAAACCTTGAGGCGCTACCGGAACTGAAGAACAACAAAACTTGTACATGCTTGGTACAGTTGTGATCCTGCCCGATCTAATCGGCCATGATAATGCCATTGATTTTACTTCTCGACGCGTGACAATCTGTGGCGACGTATTTAAACAGCTCGGGCCATTTTATCACTCGGCGAAGGAGACCGAATACAGTAGGTTCAAAACTTACTTCCGTGTCTTGACGAACAGTGTCGAGCCAGGTTTTGGGTTGGGCTCTTCGCCGACGCCTCCAGGTAGACAACGGCGCCGAATCAAAGGCAGCAATACTGAGCACATGAAGCGGACGACGAGTAACGTGCCAAAACGACGATACTTGTCTTTCTTTGATGGCCTCAGATGTCCGCGCGATGTTGTTTCAGCGGACATAAACTGTCTCATTCGAGACGAAGTCCGTGCACTTCACATAAGGAATAGTCCCCGGGCCGAGACGACCAAACACCGTCAGTATTCGCTCATCTTACACACGCACAGCCCAGCATTCGCAGCCGAATAGGAGGATTGAGCAGACAGATGTTCGGTACACGCGGACTTTCGTGACGATCGAAATGTCGTCCCGGATGCGTAGACACTTGCAGGATTGTGAAAACAATGCGGTTAACATAGACTCGAGAGGTGATGTCGTCCATATTCTGTCGATTCGACATCAGCCGTACCTTGAGGTATTTGAAACTCCTCAAGTGGACAGCCGTTAACTCGAGGGGTTTTCTACCGGTCATGGATGCACCTCGAAAACATTGGTCTTTCCACGGTTTATGGATAAACCGACCAATTCTGGGACTTTATATACCCGTGACACCACAGACTAGATCAGAACTTGAGGCTAGGAAAGCAATATCTTCGGCGTAATGGAGACCAGCTAGTTTGCCTTTCGGTGCGAACTCATCAATACCTTGTACGGTCGTCTGCAGAATCTATTCAGTGGCGTAGTTGGACAGAATACAATCTTTTCGAACGCCAGGTTGAATATCGAACGGTTGGGAGATACCGTTATGGAAACTCGCGCGATGGTAAAGCGATAGTAGGTCTTGATCATGGCGATGATTTTTGATGGCATACTATCACCATTATCCGCCACAGGGACACGATGGACGGAATCCAATACAGCGGCCAAGTCAAGAAAGCAGATAGTCGTCGGTTGCCGATAGCCATGGAGGAGCTCAAGAGTGCGCCTCAGTGTGAATATTTGGTTTATGCATTCACGCCCAGCCCGGTGTCCGACTTGATTGGGTCTCGTCCTATAGTTACGCACTTGAGAAGGACATCGGGGAAGAGCTTCGCAGCAACGTCGATTAAGTTAATGCCGCGGGAAATGTCGCACTTCGTCTTATCCCCCTTCTTGAAGACAGGCACAAGGATGCCTAAGTCCCAGTCATCAGGATTGGTCTCATCTCCCCACGTTTGTCCAATCATCTCATTGGGCCAGGAAGCTGTGCGAACTGTGTCAAACCCTCGAACATCATTACAGTTAGAAGTAATCCACCTCACTTGTTTCTCGGATTTTGCCGTGAATCTGGACTCTGCCAATCTAAATGTCCTGTGGTCAAGTTCGCTGTAAGTTGCTGTGCCACCAAAGTAACTTCCAATTCCGCTCAACTGCGTGATAGACTGAGTTCTTGGGCATATGCTGGTCGACCACCTCTTCACATATCATAGTCCTTGAGTTACGGATAGTGTCTGCGCTGATGGCAAGGTCCTTCACAGGGATGCGACATGCTCTATCCCAGATAGGCGCGAGGACTGGAAATGGGCCCAACACTTAGCCTCCTGAAGCTAAGATGATAGTCACAGACTACGGTCGGAGATGCTTACTCGGCCACGGTTAATTGGAACTCCTGAGCTGTTGAGCAACCTATGACAGTTTGGGTTTGAACCCCCTGACAAACTGTCAAGGTAATGATGAAATTGACTATCGGATCAACCGGCCACACGCGACCTCCGATTTTGTGGAAACCTCTGAAGACGGCATGAGATCCGTCTGACGAGCAAGGTGTGAGTACACGAGGCCTCCGCCGACACAAACCTTCTGCATGGGTAGGGACATGGCCCGCGCGTTAGGATCGTCCGAATGCGTTTGCCGTCTGACGGTTGCGCTTCATTCTCCGCATTTGCCTCTTCGATCACGCCTCCAATGTGCGACATTACATTCACTCGAGAACAGAGCTGGTAAAGTGCGCCCTCTTCGCCTATCCGGCGAGGTGATTCAGCTGTGTTCTGCGTAGAACTAAAGGCGAAATAATCTAGTATGCCGTCTCGCCCGAATGCGGTCCTGACTGACACCGGAATCATGGTGGCAAACAGAAGACGTGGATGACGTGGTTAGAACTGTCTTTCGGGCGCTTGATTTCAGCTGTCATTAACGTCCAACCACAGCTCCAACTAGCCACCTCGACATCGTCGTCAATCAGGACTGGGCTCAACTAAGGTGACATTCTTGATTACATCGTCTTTATTTTGGCATAGTTTATATGCGTACTATCTCAGTCGCCTTGTAGGGAAGACGTAACTGCCAGTTTGTTCCTGGACGACTATGGCCGTTTATAGAGGACACAATGAGAAGTGAGAATAAAGCATAAGCACTATTTATTGCGAATTTCCGGGGGATGTATGTATTCTGGGTGCGTGAGCAATGCCCCCCCCATGCATGGGAGATTGAC
This sequence comes from Spirometra erinaceieuropaei, assembly GCA_902702965.1. Classification (NCBI taxonomy): domain Eukaryota; kingdom Metazoa; phylum Platyhelminthes; class Cestoda; order Diphyllobothriidea; family Diphyllobothriidae; genus Spirometra; species Spirometra erinaceieuropaei. The sequence continues at coordinate 155,252 of CACRXP010000325.1, read as the reverse complement.
CTTTTAACTAATCTCACCCAGATTCCACAGGTTTCGGTAGGGCCGCACTCGTGCGCCGATTTTATTACTATCCTGTCAACTTGACCGAATTTCTGGGTCGTGGTAGCTTCTTAATTGGCTGTACAGTCTCATGACTCACCGTGAATAGGCAGATTTGTCTGGCTGTAAAACCTACACTGGCTAAGGTGTGCAGGGTATTCATACAATTGCTTAAATCCGGCCGGAGTTTAACCGTATCCAGTGTTATAGTACACAACTTACCCAGTTTTTTTACCATGCGGTCGCCCACGGGATGAAGTTGAAGTTTCGTCCTTCAGACGACAAAGCAGTGGTCCGCTCAGCATTCTACGCCACGGACAGCCTTTTTCGCTAGCGCATCACGCCGAGTAAGCTTTATCAAGTAAACTTAATCAAGCAGTTTCCACTGATGGGAGCAGCGGTGAATCCACACTGTCATCTGTCGGTTTGGAAGGCTGAGGGGGTTTTAGTGATGAGAAGATTGTGTTTTGTGCAAGCCTGCGAGTGACGTCTATTTCTGTTGCAACTGACGACCTCATGACGGCCCAGACCTCCCCTCCCCCCAGGTAGCGTGGTCTGTACTGACGCAGATATTGAAGTTATCGAGGACAGTCGATTTGTCCGCCCGCGGCACAGATAAAATCTCTTTGTAAGATCTGCCCTTCACATCGACGAGACTTTTCATTGGAAGAGCATAGGTGCTAACAATTGTGGCGAGTTAGTCCCTTTTTAGACGATTGTTGGTTTCATGCGGTAGAGCAGTCCCGCGACATCGTTCTTGGTAACAGACGAGTCCGGTGCCTTCCGATGTGAATACACGCCCCGGTTACTTTCATCATGCTTGGCACGCTGGTCGTAGCGGCTACCTGGAATTGACCAGTGTGCGAGGCACAGCTTGGTAGAGCTACAGATGAGAGCTGGTTGCCAGTTAAGTACCGAGTGGAAGAAGCTCCACGTGTCAGGCTCGTGAAGCGTGCTCTTACTTCCGTTAGGTGTACCTTCTTACTGGGCCTCCGTACAGAATTTATGTACGTCTTCCCTACCCAAACTATATCCGCACATTTAGACCCTGCATGCGCCTTTTCGGTCATATGTGCATTCATGGAAATTCACAGTAAACGCCACAGCACACACAGTCTTGCATTCCTTGACAGTCGGTTGGTGCACAAAGGAGGGAAAAGGAAGTAAGGCAGGTACTGTGGAGGAGTCCATGCCCATACAAAATTGGCGCATCCCCCGCCATAAATCTGATGCTAGAGTCGGCCGCGACGCGCCAACGGTAGTAGTTTGAGTAGTCTCCAACTGACGGAGTAACTTTCCTGCCCAGGATTGAGGGCCAGAACGCAATAGCTTCATCCTGACGCCGTTTTTATGGCGCTCACGTACAGCTCGTGACCTCTCTCATGAAAGGTCACGAGCGGAGAACTAAAATCACTGTAGCGCACGAAACGCCGCCCACCCCGCATCCACGAAAGTTGTACTTCGTTAAATATACGAGCAAGCTTCAAAAAAGGCACAGTTTAGTTTACAAAGCATTGTTTATTGGCTAAGAAATAATTTACTCGACGAAAAACCTTACCAAAAAAGTGACTCTGTGACAGGTAAATTACTCAAGGCCTAATGTAGCTGTGAACGAAGAAGGGAAGTATCCTACAACGACAAAATGATGAACAATAGCAACAAATACTACGTACTAGTACTTTGTCGATTGTGCTTTGGTTTTTACAGTTGTTTTAGGGCGAGAGGGCGCGGAGACTGCCAAGTTTTTTAAGGCGGTTCGGTCAGTATAATTATTAAGCAAGAAAGTCCAACTTTTTCTCCATTGAAAGGTGTCTTCTTGCCTTTTCCCAATTTCTGTTGACTAATGCAAAAAGGTTTTTGATAGAATCCAGGTTCGGGCTGTTGGCGGGGATAAAAATGCTTTGAAGACCGCAGGCGGAGAGGCTGGCTGTGGTCTAAGATATCAGATTATAGTCGTAAGCTGAATTGGAATCATACCTCCTTTGGATAGTGAATAGGGGCATTATCCTGCAAAACTACGGTGTCTATTCGACGTCAATGAATGCTGTTGTAACCGAAGGCATCCTTTACGATGTAAATGAACACCTTGCTATTTATCGTATCCGCTGTTGAACGCCAGACCGGTCGCTCTCCGCATGTGATGGCCATCCAAGCCATCAGGTGTCGACAGTTCTCGAAAGTTGGTGTCGATATAGTGTGCTCTCGTGAGAAGTTCTTCCCACATGACCGCCTGAGCCGACTTCGGAGGCTTGTCTAAAAACAAGACCTCATCACAAAAGTAACTGTTTTTCTAAAATGAAAGTCTGTTATCAATATGTTTCTGAGCAAACAAAAGACTTTCTCCAGTAAGTTTCCTACCTAAGAATGGCTTTGTCATAGCGTTTTGCTGAAGGCCGAATTCTTTCATTCTTTTTCTAATTATGCTAAAAAAAACATTGACAGGTGTTACCTGTAGGTAGCCTGAAGGGGCATATAATGATACTTTTTCAGTGTCCGACGAATGAAGTCGTCGTCTTGCTTGCTTGTGGATAGTTTTGACTCACCCGGCTTTAGCTCTAGGCACTGTTGTATTATTAATAACTTTCCAGGGAGTGATTTGGCTAGTATTGAAAATACTAGCCAGTGACTCACTCTGCAGCCCTTCGGCTGCCAATTTTCGTATCCGCACAAAGTCAACTTCCGATAGGAACTGTTTTGACATGTTTGTTGCACGGCATGACAAGGAAAAGTGGCAGTATGCAGTGCACAATCTATATATACGTATTTACGCCTGCTAGTTTCTGGTGTAGTAAAGTAAATACTGTCGAACAAACTTATTACCGCGTTTATCGATATAAAGCGTTGCAATTTTGCTGAGTAGAATTTGTAAAGAGCAAATTACTTTCTGTTTCATGAACAGAATGCGTTTTTGCATATTTGCCTTAACCCAATGTTCATGAATTTCCATTTCCAGAGTGGGCGTCTTTGACATTTTTCTTGGTTATATGAAAGTTCCCTTAAGACGCAATGCGTGCAAATAAGAGGTTTTAATAGGTGATACTTATTAGAATAGGAAATTACGTTGATATCCGGAAACGTCAAAATTTGCCTTATCTTGGCTCGTTTTCCGTCAATAAAACTGACCTAACATGACCTTTTCTTTAGAAAAGGGCTTTCTGGGAATCCAATCAATTCTAAAAACAAAACTAACCACACCAAACATATGCCGTCCCACCAACTCAAATAGCGATCTCGATATTTCATGAGTTAGGTCATTTACTGTATGGAAGGTCCAAGTCTCTATCCACCTAATCAGGCGCATTGCACTTAAGGTCCAGGTTGCACTTGGCACGCGTGATAGCTTAGCCTTATTGGCGACCATTACCACTTCTCCCTCCAGTCATTCTGACTGTCTTGTTACCTGAAGACTGGTTGTGGGAAAGCAGGGTGAGGCAGATGCCGCGCAAATCTGCTTCGTCACAAACAGATTCACTCTCATGTGAGTACTAGGCCCACATTTTGGGCGGTGGTCAAAGCATCACAATCTTCACTTGCTGCAAAATCACAGAGCTGCCTGAAACCATCCAAGAAAGACAGCTAAAACGGTTTAGATACCTTGTTAGTCGCCCATTGAGCTCTTGTCTGCCGCCCTGCGTCCAACACGTCCACCTCGCCTGAAACCACTTAGGCTGGACACGCCTTTTCATGCTGCTCAGGCAGTTATGCTCCGGATATTTGGTCTTCATTAGTTTGACAAGTTGGCCGGACTTACCTATTCTGCCTTGGCGGATTATCTTGCATGGAGAGGCACAACACGTGACATCAAAGCTGAATATACCAAGTATATGACTGACCGGCCGGCATCCAAATGGGATTTCAGCACCATAGAGCCCTGAGGACCCGGTCTGTAGCGTGAACTAGCACAGACAACACAATTCGCCCTTGGCAGACGCCTAACCTAATTCCGGCTACATGTACAAACGGAACGGCTGTGGGTGCCTATCACCACTTGAAGCTCACCGGACCTCATTATCACCGACAGGAACTAGGTGATCATAGTCATCAGCTGTAAGGTGGTCGTTTAGGACCGTAGGCCGAAGGGGATTTAAAGGCACAAAGTTGTAACTCGTTCTCTCCCAGCCGGGGGATCGGTCTCGTGTCCTGTCTTGGCTTCAGGCGCATATCGACTGCCTGATAAGGACAGCAGAAAAGCCGATGAAACTTGTATCATGGTACACCTCACACCTAGTATCTTCTCCGTTCTTGGCGCTAAGCAAATGAACGACAGGGTCTGAATCATAAAATGCAATCTCATTCACGGCTCCTTTGCTTACCTCATGAGACCAAGACGCCATTCGGTTGGCAGAACCGTTAGAACCTTGTTTTTTTAATCTCAGCCCCAGCTTTTAACGAGGACCAAGGGATTGGAATATTTTTTAAAGACGTGATGGACCTAGACATATTCGTGTAAGCGTTTGATTGTCTTCGAATTTCCGATGACAAGATCCTTATTCACGTAGTGAACAGAATCACGAGGTACTTATTGACCGCTAACTTGGTGGATAAGTTCGCAGTTTTCAGGACAAACCATTGAGACCCTTTCTTTGGAAACCACGACTTAGTTGCACTCGTAGTGCGAGTTTTCAGGCTTTAACGTTATTCTGCGAAACTAACGGAGAGGGTCATCACTGCGGGCTCTCGCCCTAGTCTCCGGATTGGCAAGCCGGTTCCTTTGACCTATTGTTTACAGATGAATTACATTCAATGCCACCTTTTGCTCCGGTTTTCGTCGCATCGTAGGGCTGGATTATCACTCAATCCTATGGCATTAGATGATTTTCAGGTGTGCAGACGAGAACATAGTCTCAGCCAAAGACGCACAGTGAGTGTCGGTCACATGGAAGGTTAGCTGGAATTCTGAAGTAGGTTTTCATTAGGATCATTATGCGGGTTTGTAATATTGATTATAATGCGGCATAATCCCATAGTATTTCTGACTCGCCAGGATGCTGGCTTTTGAACGCATTCCCGACCCTCGTAAAGATTGCACCCAGTAAGAAATGACTACATAAGTGGTGTGCATTTTTGCGTTCATTTTCGATGGCCTTAAAAAGTCAAACGAATTTAACAGAAAACGTGCACAAAATATGCTTTCTTTTACTCATTTGGTAGCAAATAACGTCACCTTCACATTCTATACTCAAAGAAAGGGTATATATAGGTTTTGACGGTTTTCCAATTCACGAATAATTTTGAGCCAGATCACCCGTTGCATTAGCGTTTAGCGACTTCAGTCTACGAGGTGTATACTTTCCGTGCAAGAAAAATCATATATTCCTTCGTGCCCTTAAGAAGATACCATGTGGAGTCCGCAAAATTATGCAATGAATGCGGACTATGTTGTATACTTTATGAGGGGCATTTATAAACAGACGGGTACGATGCTGTGTGGGTGGATGTTGCACGGTCTTAAAAAATCTCATGAAAAATTTTAGAACCAAAAGTTACTTCTACTTCGAGTATAAAGTGCGTAGACGGCATGATTTACTACTAAATAAGTTGAAGAAAGAGAATTTTTATGCATGTTTTCTTTAAAACGCGTTCGAATTTTTAAGGCCATCCAAAATCAATGCATACTACTTTAGTAGTAGTCTTTGCAGGATGTCGCAAGAAGTGCATTCAAAAGCCAACATCCTGGCAAGCCTGAACTTCTATAGGATTATATTGCATGATAATCAGTATTACAAATACATCTAAGTAGTCCTTCCTAATCGAAAACGCGTTTCTGAATTCCAGCCAACATTTCGTGAACTGGGTTACTCTCTGTATATACTTTCTATTTTCGCACACTGACTTGTTGTACGCGTAGCTCCGGAACCTTCATTTGACTAAACCGTCATTAAACCGACTGACCTTCGATGCATGGCAGGTCGACGGTTGCCTACGACAATGCTGAAAGTCCGTATTCGTTAGGAACAAACAGCCCATTTGCTTTTGTCATTGTCGCGTCGGCATTCCGCGCCGCAGCCACCACATGCTCAGTTGCCAGAAGTTCTCGCTGATTCACTCCGACCATTCTTGTCTGTGGCAATGTCGAGGAAAGTTTTGTTAAAGTCGAACGCACGCCAGTGTCTCATGCGGGCAATGTTCGCTTGACCCTTCGCAATAGGACTGCCGTTGCACCTCCTTTGCTAGGAGAATCGCTTAGGCCGCTGCAGTAAGCGAAGGAGGGTTAAGTGACTCCAGACATCTTAGTCCCGGAAACCCGAATTTGAACCCTAGACTTTTAGACAAGACGCATGCATTTAATAAGTATCAGTAAGCGCTGTGGATTGTTCGGCTTTTCGTGCCAGGGTCTACCCGTGTTTTTTATAACAAT
>CACRXP010000325.1:126664-136862 GCA_902702965.1 Spirometra erinaceieuropaei | reverse complement strand
GGTCCCAGCTTGCCGCCCCAAACATGGGAAGTGCGGGTGACAACAGTTCTGTGAGTGGTGTCCTTTCCTGTCAGGCTTGACGACTCTGCAGCCCTCTGACTTCAACAGGAGTGGCCTCATCGAAGCCACGTTAAGGCGCGCCCCATTGTCAGGGATTTCATTAGCACTCTCGGATGATGTGGGAATAGTTCGCGACAAGGGTCACTACAACGAACACTTCAAATTACAGTCGTACTTGAGGCGTGACGTGCCCTCAACTTTGCTAACCCGAGGTCAGATTAATGAATTTTGAGATCCCTGATCTGTGTGCCGTGGATTTCTGTCAGTTGAGCCGATAGGCCAGTAACATCACAGCGGACGCTATGGACTGCACAGTACTGAGAAAAGCTACCGGAAATGTCGTTGCCGAATAGCACGAAGACAGGAGGTTGGCATGTCATGGAACTCCCCCAACGGTTGGGGTTCAGACAGCTGTTTGGTGAGGTTGCACAGCGTGGAGTAAATAATGAGTAGAGATAGTCGATTGCTTGAAAAAATTTGTTCCTGAAGTGAACGCTTGACATAAATCGATGGTGATGCAGCGGATGTGGCCGAGCGTACGTTGGCGCTGCAACTGTTCGGCCGCTCTGACCTCCGATTAGGCGAAGTTGGGTCGGGGCCATTTCTGTGTCTGCATGTCCCATCTGACAGACAGAAATGTGCGAGGTTCAAAAATAATTTTTTACTCCTCTGGCTAGTGGTGGCTATCACATCGACGTCAAGTTGGGTTTTCGATCTGCCCACCAGCGGTTGAGCTGATTCTGCGCTAGATAATCACATTAAACAAGCCACTATGCATAACCTGGCTATCTCTATTTCTGACGGACGTTTTTGCCTGTATACGGGGATGGGGGCTCTCCCGTACTACAGACGATGGAGACGTTCATTGTCCAAACGATTTGCATACTGGATGTGATTGATAACTACTGGCAGCCCCGAGCCATTCAACCTCTGCTTGGGACCCTGTGCAAATGTCGAACTTGAGGTCCAGCTTCGGTAAAGGTGCCTCACATCCTCGTCGTCCAACAACGTGCCTCTTAGGTCTTTGATCGTTGAAAAGGGCCATGACATCGTGCATATGGAGCTGAATATTATTCGTGGGCAATGGTCGGGTGAAAGAGTCCAATTAGCTGTCGGTAGACTGTGGAACGTGTCACTCGGGAATGGTAGTAATATGGGTTTTACAGGTGGGGAAGTATGCCCGACGGTAAGCCGATAGAATGCAGGAAAATGCAGAAGACAGTTGGTGGCAAAACCAATGCTTTCGAGTAAAATGACGAATGTATGCAGATAAGGTGTCTAGCTGGATGTCCCATGAAGTTCTATCTTGAAAGAGTGCCTAACCATCGAACAACTGAGCCTATCCCCTAGCAGACGTTCCTGTTATCCTCAATTCATGCCCAGTTGATCTCCGTTCTTTGTTTCTCCGCCCTTGGGTACGACTGCCAGTCATCAGTACCTACTGGGTTTCGCAAGTGCATACAACAGCACATACTCCACTGTCCACCGACAGCTATTCGGGGTCCTTCAACCTACCGTTGCTTTATTTGTGTGACGATGACCTATCGGCACTGAGAGATTGGCTTCCTGTTAAGGACAAGGCTCCTCGTGTTAGCAACACATCTGTAGCCCGAGTTTCCCCTGAACTGATGGCTTCATCTGGCAGATAAATTCCTCCAGGTCTCTGTGTGGCTGTGAAAAAGAGTCACACACAGAACTAATGGCTACTTGCAGGCGATCCTACAACTAAAGTGTGCAGTCGGCGCGTCACTGCTCATGTGATTATCGATTAGTCAAAATGTTATCATGATATATTGTGTTTGATGTATTCGTTTAATGTCATTTTGTCCCACTAGCCAAGCACTTACGGCATTTGTCCATAATTTTTAATCCGAATTAGTTTTTGGTTATTTACGGCCCACAGGAATTGGAGAAAATGGACAAAAACGAGCATTTCTTACCTCTTTTTACCGAGTTTAGTAGAGGAGTCAAAACAGCGAAGGCCGTCAGGGAAATTTGTGCCGTCTGCGGGAAAGATCCTTTTGCCAAAAGACCAGCTCAGAAATGGTTCGCCCGCTCTAAAGAAGGCTATTTCAATACGACGGATGCTACGCACTCATGACGAAGGTCAGGCTTTGAGGAGGGTCATCTTAATGCTTTAGTCCATGTAGATCCCCGTCCAATAATTTGGCAATTGATCAGAGAGACGTGATGCTGCAAACCAACGGTAGCTGGGCATGTGCAATCGATAGGAAAAGTCGAAAAACAAAAATGCAGTCAAAGAGTTCGGCTGGGAGGTTTTTTCTTATTCGCCCTATTCTCCGGACCTTGATCCACCGGATAGCTACTTCTTCGGTCACTCGAAAACAGTTTCACCTGAGTATCCTCCACTAACTACGCGGATCTTCAAAAGTGATTCAATGACTTCCTTACGCCCAGCCCCGCGGATATCTTCAAACACAGGATTAAAAAAGTGCTTTAAGGCTGGCAGAATATATGATTGATTAAGTCCGTCAGTATGAAACAATTATATATCATAACGTGGGGACATTTGGAACAACTAATAGTCGCAAAACTCATGAGACAACCCAATAGTTCGCCCTTGAAAGCAGCACCAACCTGTGTCCGTTTGAATTTAAAACAGCAAAAATGTCTGTCAGACAAAAAAGGTAGCCAGTCTATCTACATACCTGTATATTGCTGCAGAATCAAGCCTTTCTTACAATTAAAGAATCTTCTTTGCCTTGCATCACTTTCCTTTGATAAGTGGAAAAAGATTTTCGAAAGGACTGAGATCCGGACTGTTGGCAGGACTAAGAATCCATCGTAGGCCTCACATGTGGAGAAGCTGGCTGTTGTATAAAAGTTAAATTATAGTTGTACGCCTTATCTGATTCTTACTTCCTTGGAGCTATGAACAGGAGCAATATTGTATATACAGTTAGTGACCTGACTCATGAAATATGTCGAAATTTACGAATGATTGCTAATCACTCGCAAGCCGACACCATTTCATGAGTCCGATTTCTATGTTTATAAACTACAAGTTTAAAAGAATTAAAAACATGAAAGAATTGTTAAAGTTAGTGTTGCATTATTTAGAAATGCCGATTTATTTTGAAAAGCGCCATATTCCGGAAACGTCAGAATGGCTCTAATTAAGTAAAGTTCGTTTTCAGATGTGCAGAATGTATTATCATACTAAAATCGTAGTAAATATGAAAGTAGACATAAATTAACGTCTAATAACAGTGTTTTAGTGAAGTTTACATCTAAATATCGTTTACTAAGTAGTGTAATTGCATATATGACGGTTTGTCAACTGCCTACATTCTGAGGGCAGATTCCAAAACAGTCTTCCAGTGAGCCCCCATTTTTTATTTGTTTGAAGTAAATGAGATGGGGTTCAACAAGAGAAGCTGGATTTTGCTTGATTTCACCGATGGGGATGTCGTAGGATCAAAAGTATGGTATCCACTTGGCGTCAGTGATAGCCGCTGTGGCTAAAGACATTATTTAAAATATCAATAAACCCCTTGCCCTTGATGGTGTCCGTTGTCGACCGCCAGATTGACGGTGCTATGTAGTACAGTAGGGAAACCCAACGCATGGCCAAGCCCACCCTCTCTGTTTTTCCCAGGATGAAGCAGTTGGAAGTTTGATCTATGTCGAACCATGGCTGACGTGGCAACGCGTGTGATGGACTCCAGTTTAGTTTAAATGCAAAGAATTTACACTCAGCTTCGCGGAGCTAACTCCCTGCCTGTAGGACCATGCCCTGTGAACTCCTGTTGTTTGCTAAAGACGCAGATAAGGGTTGAGTATATGTGCGTGGTAAAAAATGCCAGCTGTCGTTTAACAAATTCACCACCACTCCTACATTACTGATAGACGTATGCATTCCATCGAACGATATTTCGAGTATTATTTTTACTACCTGGCTGCTCTCCGTGCCGGACTTTTTTTAAATGAGTTTTGCTCTTACTAAAGAATTACGTGTGGGGGTGCAGAAGGATGAACCCCTTTGGACATTTCTGCAGCGCCGACTCCTCAGGGTGATACAGGTCAGCGAATGTCATCCAGCCGAAGAACGCTCGGCAAGAAGTTCTACCGAGCATCACCTACTTTAAAAGTATCGTAGGCAATTTTTCATAGTTTTTCCCTACTCTGCGCATATGCTTAACTCCTACCCAAGCACACTAAGAGGCTATGGCCCCTGGAGACCCTGTGGGCGCAGGCGGTAAAAATTGAAATCGAAGCGGTGTAGAAAGAGGTGACTACCGCACAGAATTCTGTGCCACTACAGAAGGTGAGACCGAAAAAAAACCGAAGGATATAATTTGGAGTTTAATCACGCGGCAGGTTCTTTTCAGGATGCGAGAGCATGCAGGCTGGTATTGCATATCTGGTTTCGCCTAGGCATGGTTATTGGTTGATCACGCACTTGCTAACAGCCCACGAGAATCGGATCAGCAGTTGGTGAAGAGCAGGCCGCGTGCGTTGGTAAAGGACACTTTCGAGTGCAGGCCTCCTTGCAAAGCAACTGTGGCTGCACGGCGCTGAGTTTGCAGTAGAGAAATAGGCTACGAAACGCCAAAAGTAGCCAAAGAAAATTTGGCTAGGAACACGGCGTGCTCTGAAAGTCCATGGGCCGGTTTGAAATGTGATGTATCTATATGCACAAATGTTGCAAGGTTGCAGTATAAATCGTCCATTAAGGTTTTATGCAGCAATATGCATGCAACCCTACGGTTCCCTAAACCGATGTAAATGACAACCAGATATCGAAAGCCGTTATCATTGGCAGAACCGAGGCTCATAGCAACAGTCAGAGGCAAATTTAGTTTTTCATGTTGACCCAACTGTGAAAAACTCGGCGCCTCGGTGGGATTTGAACCCACGCAGTAAGGAGAAGGCTTTAGCGCAGCCAACGCTCTAACCACCTGAGCTACGAGGCCCCGCCGGACGACGCGAGTTTAATCACATTTGAGTCAAGTTACCCGCCCAACCTACTGCAACGTCTGGAATCCACCAAATCTGATACAGTAAGTTGACCGCCCAAGCAGGATTTCCTAAGTAATTCACCTAGAATCCACCAGATGACTACCAGGCTAGTGTAATTCATTGATATTTTGGTAACTTGACCCAAATGTGATTAAACTCGCGTCGTCCGGCGGGGCCTCGTAGCTCAGGTGGTTAGAGCGTCGGCTGCGCTAAAGCCTTCCCCTTACTGCGTGTGTTCAAATCCCACCGAGGCGCCGAGTTTTTCACAGTTGGGTCAACATGAATTATTCAAAATCTGCCAAAATATCAATGAAATTTAATTTTCTTTATGGGAAGGAAGATCCATACTTGGATTAGGTAAGCAGGCCAATGAAGAAAGTTCGAGGAAGTTTGCCTAGTTCATGACAAACGAAGGAGTGGGGGTTATTGAATAGACGACGATACTACGTCCGATGATACAAAGGGCATTCAAACAGGCTCCGTGCGACCGCTTAACAGGGCGTTCTGACGTCAGCAAGTGGAACTCCACAGAGATGCCTGCAACACCCAGCGTCGCATGTGGAACGTGAATAAGAGCAAAATTTTATCAACGAATGGATTTGAAGACTGGAAGTGCTCACAAAATTCTGGATACGTCAAATTGTTTTCCCGCTTACATTGCGCGCCGCTGTGCGGCTGCTGCCTAGATGGACTCGGAAGAAAGAGCCCCAAGGCACAAAGCGATGAGTGAATTCCGTAACACGATCGGAGAGCGTCCCTCTAGCATTGTACATTTCCGATCGTAACCGACAGGATAATGGGCCCGTGGCCCAGTGGTTGGGAGCGCTGGACTTTTAACCAACAGATCACAGGATCGAACTCCAAGGGTCGCACACCTCTGGATTGGGCATGACTGACTGAGGACGGCTAATAAGCCAGAAATGGAAGATCCAATCTCCCTTGTCTTTGTCGGTAATGTTATTCTGCATCAAACCGTTCTGATGGGAGAAAACCGTACGTTAGGGGAAAAATTAAACAGCAACAGATAGCAAATTTCATATGAGAGAAAAGGTCTCAAAAATCTGGCAAAAGTGAGAACATCCAAATATCAAAGCGTAGGGAGCCCTATCTGTCAAATGACTTGCGAGATAACGTTAAAACCGGTATCTGTGCATAAATGCGTCGTTCATACGATTCTGATTAGGGATTAGATTCGCGCAAGATCTTAAAAAACAGGCGATAAATATATATATGTGAACAAGGCTCGACAAACCTAGAACACTCGGAGAAGGAAGACTGCAATCTGCGTTGATTTGGAACTCAAAAAGATAAGATGTGTTTATGTAGTCCCACCTGATGTACACAATACTGTTGAGGTTGGCTTTAGAGGTTAGGGTTAGGAGTTAGGGCAACTATTTCTAAACCACTCAAAGTACAACCGCGTATTCCCAACAGCCGCCCTTTTAAATACAAGTACTTGACCTCGTCGCCTGTGCATTCCCCGTCCCCATCTGTAAAAACCCCTATTACCACCGGTCCCGTATTACCGGTGGCCGGGCTTTGTTTATTTCAGGTGGGGCTGCATAATCACATCTGACCCTCAAAAAGTTTTACTTGAAAGTTTTTCTTACAAATCCGATAACATGTTGAAGTGCACAAAAGCAATCGAAGAAATCTAAATAAGAAAGTACTGGACAGCCAGTCAGCAGTTTGCTTGACGGAGAGCTGTCAAGTGATTTCTGGCATATCCATGGGAAATCAAACAAATTCCAGTGGCTCTAGAAAAAAACCACTAACCACATGTGAAAATAAGCGTGTGGACAAGAAGTATGCATACACTTTTGCCAGCGACGAACTTCCAACAGCATTTAAACCACAATGCAGTCATCATAAAAGCTGACTAGCGAAACGATGATATTTCGACCGTCGCTTCCGTCGACACAGGAGGGTGATAGCAGACACGGTGACTTGCGCGTGCTTTAGTTTATAATGACTGCTGACTTGCGCAGCATCTACCGCACTCTCTTCTCCTCCCCGCGCACCCAGACCCGATGTCAAGACAGAGTCAAGAAGACCGGAGACGAAGGAGACCGCAGATGGAGGACGCGGGTAAACCCGCACCTTGGCCTTCCACCACACTCCCCCCGTCCACAACAAACACTTAACCAGGATTTTAACTAAGAGCAAAAGCGGCGAGCGGCAGGGATCTCAATGTGCGCGACATGAGCCGGCAACTGGGACTGCCAGCATCATCCCTACCACCACCACCACCACCACCACCACCACCACCACCACCACCGCCACCACCAACACCACCACCACCACCACTGCCTGCCTTTCAACGTTGACTGGTATAGGAAACGGGCGCACCCGTCACGGTCTGACATGTTCCACAGGAGAGGAGCAAGCTCCATTAATTAAAATGTGTCTGCCTTGCAGGCATAGGATATCGTCGCCCTAACGTCGCTTGAAACCTGCAGAAAGCCTCAAAATTATGATGCATCGCTGTTTAGGACTTTTTTCGCCGAGCGATTCTTATTTTATGGGATCCTTCAACAACAACCCTCGATTTTGGCACTGTAATTGACGCAGTAATTGTCTTGAGGTCAGTCACTTTACAGGATTTAAAGTCTTTTGCTAGCTGCTCTCTCGGGATGGTTGAACGTTTACCAGCGTCAACCGTTATCCGCACTTCAATATCCCTAATTAGTTACCTGAAAACTTATCGATCTGATGAAGGTGCTGTTGTATATTCAGGCGAAGACTTCTCGGGCACCGAGACCAAATACCGACTGGACCCACCATATTCGGCATAAGGCGGCAGTCGACTTGCCGAAATGTGCCCCCTCTGGTAATAAAGTTGAGCATGAAATCCAAGCGTGGAGACAGAATCGTCCTTTTCCCAGCATATGCTCTGTATTTGTCTGAGCAGCGCATTGTGTTTTCCGTTCAGACTCACCGAATAGATTGTGAGTCGAAAGACTAGTGGTCAGGCCAGCAGATTTCGATTTGTATCCGGAGAGAAAGTTTTTCAGTTGGTGTTGAGTGTGAGACTAGTTGAATTAAGAGAAAATCAAAAACGATTACCTCAGTCTCTCTATGCTAATTAGTAAACCTTTCCATACTTGTACGCAGTGGGCGAGAGGGCTGTTTACAGTGGCCTGGGCGTTGACCAGGTGGCGAAACCGAGATGAACAGGCTTCGTTTTGGAATGTTGCCTGATGGGTGGGAGGCAGTATCGGTGCATAATAATTATCGAACTGATTATTAGTACAGTGTGTATGTGTGTTTGTGAGTAGTCTCTATAGGAATACGGAAAGGACCAAAAAATCTCGCATGAGTCACGCGGGGGAACGGAGAAAAGCGGGTCTCTTTTCGCTATGAAACCTGATCTGTGGACGATAGCGCCTGTGAACAGCAATTACGAAATTAATAATATGTGCAAATGGTGCATGAGTACTCTCCACATATACGACTACCTACTGTTGTCCTAGATTGTAGTCTTTGTCCACGTTAAGCGTGTGTATGAATCATTGCTTGCAGTCTTCGACACCGCCTTTCATTGTGTGCATTTAGTAAGGGCAAACAACAACTCCCCCCAAACGCAGTCGTAGTCTTCCTTAGCGGTTTCTTCTCAATGGTAGCTGCTGCAGTCAGAGTTTTCGCCCTTATCGTTGCTCCACTGAGGCTGTGCCGTTTGTTTTGCGTCGACTGCTGCGTTTCACCGGTGACCAGACGAAAATCAGCAGACACCACCGTGGCCCCTTTGGGCGCACTGTTACCGAGATCCCCTCAGGGGCAGGCCCTCTGCATCACTACTGCCTGGGAGGAGTGTCGCTCGCATGAAGTGCCGTAAGACTTGCGTATAATCCGCCTGTCCGCGCTGTCTTACCCCTCTGTCATCGGTTATTCATTTTGTAAAGTCCGCTACGCCTTTATGTAACCGTTCAGGCAGTTCTTGTGAAATGCTACACGTGTTTCCTGACGTCCAGCTCGGCCACTGCTGTTTCCACTCGCGCCGGTAGGAATTACGATTTGTGGATCTTCTCGTCGTTAACTTTACAGACTGGCAAGCCCACGGGATTAAGGTGGATGTCAAATACTACCCAGAGACTCGTTTAATAAAGGGGTGTTCGTTTAGGAACGCGACCGTCTCCAGACTGACTGGATAAGATTCTGGACGACTTTTATTTTGTGAAGAAACATTCTTCTGCATCAGCAGTTAACAATCTTTGTCCAGCCTTAGTTTCATCGTTTCCCTCTGCTACGGGTGCTGCCGCTACTGCTGAGTTACTTCCACGGCTGCTTGTGTTTCTGCTACCCCCAGGCATGTCTGCCTTTGTCTTTAGATACGTCGATTAATAATTTTGCAAATCGCCTGTCCCCTGTCACAGCCGTGAGATTGTGGGCGTTGGCCAGTGCTAGCTGAATTTTAGCCCACTCCTTCCTCCATATGTAGGGTCGAAGTATTTGCGCATACGGCCAGGAATGTGGGTGTCTGGGTGTGCATGCCTGCTCTGTCAGGTTAATTAGTAATTAGTCTCCAGCTGGAATAATTAGCCGGCAGATTACCTGTGAGCGCATTCAAGAATTTCGTTTAAGTATCTACACTCTGCTGTACGTTCTGAGACGCCGGAAACCTGCCAAAACGAAGGCAAAACTACGAGTGACCTTGGAATCGTGCTCAATTAATTGGTCAAGCCTCAGGGGCAGTTAGCCAGCGACCTTCATAAAAAGATCGAAAATGTAATAAGAGTGCTATTAAGCTGTCTGGCACAGTAATTTTAAGGAAAAACCGAAAATTCCGAAATTATCCCATCTCGACTGTCTTTGCATGCTGCGACGGAAGTAGTAGTAAATATATGGCCTAAGCGTACGTGATGGAAAACTTGAAAAAAAACATATAGTGGCGAGTCCTTCATCGACTTGTTGAAACCGAATCTTGAAGTAGTAAACAGACTGTCGAAACTGGTGCACTGAGCCTCTTACTACTGCACTATTAAGTACGTAATTCGACATGGATTTCATGTGACCTTCCTACTTGTACAGTGCAGCTTGTTTTTCTGAGGCTGGCCTTGTCCAACATGCTGGATCGCATTCGGGTGTGGTTTTGACTCAGTAACATGGTGGGCGTATTCATGTTAAGGCATTCACAAGCCTACCTCTATCGTTTTGT
>CACRXP010000325.1:108678-119682 GCA_902702965.1 Spirometra erinaceieuropaei | reverse complement strand
TAATAAAAAACCAATCCGGAATGAGGTGGAGTTAGATACCCGGGACCAAAAGTGGAGGACTACTTGGAGTATCCGCGAGATGCGAAGGTATACGCACCTCGGATCGAGATTTAGCGCTGGAGTTTCTGAAGACTACAGTTTTGAGGACTATAATGAGGTTGTCGCTGTTCGCTTACCGTGAGCTTCGGTGAATGCTGTCGCCGGCCAAGTGTTAGAAGGTACGACGGAAGCGCTCGGTTGAGAAGAACCTCATCTGGACAGATTAGTGGCACAAGGTGGTCTTCTCCGGTGAAGGTAAATTTAATCTGAAGGATTAAAACTGTTGGTACTATGGTAAGGATTAAGTAAATGCGCGGGGTGAGGAAAAACTCTGGAGAACTGCCTACTATATTATCAAAGGTGTTGTTTTGCAGAGATTTTGGTCGGTACTTTGTCGGCAGAGTGACATTCTCTGACCTTTACCGCCCCGAGGAGCCGGTGTTGCTGGAACGTCTTCACAGGCTTATTGTTCTTCACTTTCGCATGTAATTATTTACAAAAAGGAAGACTTAATTTTAAAAAATTTCGTCATGGAGAGCAGCCAGGTTGCAACAAAATACCCAAAATATTGATAGATGAAATGCACACGTCTGTCAGTAAAGCAGGAGTGTTAAGACGCTGGTGAATTTGTTAAACAATAGTTGGCACTTTCTTACCCCGCGCACATACTTAATCCCTGCCGGAACTATTGCTGACACGATCTTCATAAAGAATCTGATACCTGTGGCAAACAGTCATGCAAAGATGGTAATTTGACGGTCTGGAGAGCTTTTTTCTCGCAAGAATTTAGAACTGGCTTTTTAAACTTGTAAAATAGGATGCTCAGGCATAAATTTGGATAGTAAAAACCACACACACATACACACGCATATAGGTACACTGGAAATCGACTAAAAACTACCGGCCGAAGGGGAGAAACTCAGCCAGACAGCAGTTGATGAGTAATCCTACCTAAATATGATAAATTAACGGTCACCCGTGGGCCATTGTAGCACAGATTACTAGAGACCGGCTGAACCTAAGTCTTAGCCTTCCTGCCATAAATTCGAATTCCGCCGAGTTCTCCGAGTTTTCCACCATTGGGTCAGAGAAAGTAGATGTCTGTCATTGTTTTTAGGTGATTTTTTACAACCAGCTAATTTCTCGCAGGCATCTTGCGAGGTACAGATCCCTGTAAAATATGCCTTAGAACCCCTAAAACGGTTTGATTCACATAAAGTTCACATTTTGGGGAGTTTCCTCTATGCACGAGCCTATATTTCGGCCGCAGTTGTAGTTGCGAAGACCAATGTTTAAATGGGCGAAATTAAAACTTCACGTGACGCAGATCGGCGCTGTAACACTCATCACAGGTGGCGGCCGAAACTCAGACGGCCAGTTGTTGGGTGCATCAGGCGATTCGAATCCAATCTGTTCATCTGACGCAGGCACAAACAGCCTTTTTGTCAGTAAATTACATTGCCAAGGAAAACAGGCAATGTTAGGCGAAAATAACCGTAGTTTGACATTCGGGCGATTTCCGGTGCTAATAACGGTCGAAGACGAAGCCTGCGCGCTGGCGGGCACGGGTTAAGGTGACGAATAGAAAAGTGTGATTGCAGTCTTCGAGTATGCACGTGACATTAATTTTTCCGCCCACACATGTCCGCCGATGCAGCATGTCAGTGGCCGCGTTATTTTCGCTAAGACAGCAGTGCATTCGGAGTTTTAGGAGGCAGTATTTACAGATCCATGTAGTGTTGCTTGCCCTAAAACACATGAGCAAGGCTAGCAAACTTAGGTTTGTTTTGACACGCTGGGACTTCTTCGGGTCAAAGGAGGTATATTCTAGGCACTGGGCATGTCAGCTATGTGAGTAGGCTGTTTTTGTGCGGATATTCTCTTCGAACGGTTACCGCATAGGTTGTTTGAGAGATATTTTCCCGTTGACAAGACCATTCCGCAGCACACCTGCAGCAGCAGAACAAGTCGTAGAATTTGACAAAAATAGCAACACCGATCACCAAAGAGACGGATCGATCGAAGAGAGAGAAGTCGTCAATTTTCTCTATGATCTTCGTTAAGGAATAACAGCATTAGTTGTTATCTGTCAAGCACCACAGCAAAGGCCGTTTTAAGCCTAAAATTACATTATAAAGTGTTTTTATTTTGTCCAAGGGTATAGTTATTAGAGACCTTCGGTATGGAGGTTTTTTTGCCTTCGGCAATGAGATTTCTCCTTTTAAACTAGTCTACAGCCAAAGACATCACCTGAGTGAAAGGAAAACAGCCTCTGACGACCCAGAACACAGGCAAAAGCAGAAAATCTGACAAAATTGGGCAATTTTCTAAATCCAAATGTGCGGACTCTGACTGGCGGTCCACAGAGGACACCGGAAACGGCAGTGTTTGCTTACTGGAGAAAAAGGTGGTATCCATGGTTACCTAAATGGAGGCGGCCATTGCACAGGGGAAAATGTCGGTAGGACTGATTTATGTGGGAATAGGAACGCCCGCCCAGGTAATAAAGGTGGACCAGGACATAATTCCGGAAATGGCAAAATATTCCCTTGTCTTAACCCAAACAACAATCCTAGTGTAAAACTAAACTGTTGCCCTAATCTCGACCCTAAACCTACTCTAAACCTTTAACTCTATAGAAAAACACTAGTCACTACCTTAACCCTACAAATGATCCTGACTTACATTACCGTTACCTTTAAATGTAGCCTTGAACTAAACTCTTAACCTAATTGTAATCCTAATTTAACTGGGAGTTGGCTCAAAGCCATTCGAATTGTCGGCAGTTCCTGTTCTCATATCCTATTTAGGGGGCCACATAAGTCAGTCATACCGAAAAGTATGCTGCCTTATTTACCGTTAAGTGAATATACATTACTAATCTCGCAGATCATATCTAGATAGACAACTCCAAAAACAAATAAGGGGGAGTGATTGACTGGTTCGAACCAAACGTACCCATGTTATCCATGATGCAAAAACCTGCAGCATCACTGGTCTACGCCTATAGACCCTAGAATATACTGATCTACTCCAAGTTTGCAGTTAATTACTGAGGATATTAAAGAACAACGGTTTCTAGATTGAAGTATCTATCGTAAAACAGACGCGTAATGCTGGAAGACCCACTGGTGAGTGGAATCCCTCGCAGCTGTGCCATGCAGCGGCAGAATATCGTCGAAACACGCATGTATGGGCTTTTGGCTAATGCCTGTGTGCTGCTAGTATGGTATCCTCTTACCATAAAATTAAGGACCCTTCGGACTGGGCTCTGGCCCCATACATCCCAGGTTGGCCCAGCCCTTAGGACGGGATAACTGCTAGCAGGGGAGTCGCGTAGGATTTTACGTGGATTTCAGGATGTTATGAACTTCTGCATCCACCATAAGTGTCGTTATTTGTTTCGGAGCACGCAACTTCATCGTCCGCTGTCCGACGATATCCACCGTGTTCTCCAGAGCAGGGCGAGGGCGCGGATGGTGATTTGTGCATGCGTTTATTTATAGTGATAGTAGACTTACAAAACATCTGCGGCACGCTCTTCTCCGGGCCCAGGTGAGATTGGAGGAGAGAGTGCCTATTGCCCAAGGGCCAAATTTCAGTTGTATCACCTCCTTGCAGACTGATGACACTCGATTAGCTCAGTCATGCTCAAACGACAACTAACTGAGGCCGTAGGTGGACTGTGGAGACGTAAAAATTACGAAAGAAGACGGATGTGGATAAAATCATCGACAAGGGTATGGTATATGGCCAGGGTTATTTACTCCGGAGAGCGATTGTACTGAAAGGGCATAACCGGCGATATTTATTCGTACGTGCCAGAGAAGAAAAGTAAAAAGACCTCGCGGTGGCTGTTACGTGAGGGTAGCCAAGATGCTCTAAGGTAGTCGTCGGATTAAAAATACGACAATGCAATACCTTTTTGACAATGCCTGCGAGGGGCATTTAATTCATTTACTATTATCATTGAATGGTAAAAAGTGTCTTCTTTTAAGTGGTGACAATAAGGAGAATCAAAATTTATGGCATCAAAAAATTCTTAGATGTTAAAGGCGTTAGACTTCTTACAAACAGGTCGCGAGTTCGAGCCTTGGGTGTGTCACACTTCGGAGTTGGGTATGACTGGCTGACGACGACTAATAAGCCAGAAATGGCCATTCCAGTCTCCCTTGTCTTTGTCAGTAATAAGATACTGCCTATATTATGCGCCGCTATGCGGCTGCTGGTTGGGCTCGAGAGAAAGAGAGCCCATAAGGTACAACGGAGCGAGTGAGTTCCGTAAGAACGATCGGTGAGCGTCCCCTACCATAGTATTGGTTATCTCCACTTCGGCTATTTTGGAGTTTTCATGCGTGAACTGTCTGCGTTTTCTTAGTAATTGGAACAAAGTAACCACCCATTTTCCCTAAAAGCTCTACATGGAATCCACAGTCAGTGAATTAACAAATAACCACAAGCATTGTAATAAAAATGTCAGTAGTGAGCCTTAAACAACACTTCGGTGCTTCATTGGCTCTCCGTTTTATGCAACTACAATGTGTGGATCATGGTTTGAGGAATTTCTTCGACGCTGTTGACAGGACATCGGCGAAGTTTGAAATAGATAGCCGGTCTAGTCGCCCAGTCTTACGACTCAGACGTTACCAAATGCCTTCATATTAATTGAGATATAAGGGCAAACTGGTTGCCGGCTTCTGTTTCGAATATTGGGGCATTGCCCGAGTAAATACAACTTACCGGTAGATGTTCCCCCGTCCCCTTATGTTCTTGACAAAACTAAACTACTTATTTCAATTGCAAATTTGGGCGGATGATTAATGATCAAGAAGGTATGTTCACTAGTTTTGACTTCCTCGGTAAACAAATAAAGAAAACCCGCCCAGCAAAAACGTGTGCTGGCAGACATGTACCAAGTTAGATAGGGCATAACCTGTCATAAAATGGTAGTTGCAGGTGGGTTAGTCTTTAATCTAGAATGATTTGTACCATGCTCTTACAAAACAGCTCTTTAGAATGGTATTCCCTCCAGTTTATAGATCTGTTGGAGGCGCGACTAAATTAAACCGAAAATCTAGGGAAGCTATTTCATTTAGTGACTTCAACAGGGGGGCACTAATCGGTCAGAGGTACAGTGGTCTGAAGCTTCGCCGTCTCAGACATGCTTGACGGATTTTGGAGTACACGGATGAATGCTGAAACGACAGAAAATGTCCATAAGTTTGCAATGTTTCAGTGAACCAGCAAGATTCCCGCCAGTCAGTATTTCTTCTAACAATTGTCAAAAGGGCTTTAGTAAAGGCAAAACCGTCTCCTTTGTCATGGGATACTAGGCTAATCAAGGGCAGGGGCATGGTTTATGGCCGGAGTTTCTTAATTCGAGGAGCAATTTTTCTGAAAGAAAATGACTGGCGATATTTATTCGTACGTGCCAGAGAAAAAAATTAAAAAGACCTCGCGGTGGCTGCTACGTGGGAGTCGTCAACATGATTTAAAGTTGTCATCGGAGTAAAAATATGACAATACAAGACCTTTTTGACAGTTCCTGCAAAGGGGCATTGAATTCATTTACTATTATCATTAAGTGGTAAAACTAGTGTTCCCTTTCAACTGACGACAATATGATGGATCGAAATTTGTGACATCATAAAGTTCTTAGATGTTCAGTTCTTTTAATCAACACGCAGTAAGTAATTCCGACCATACACCATACGCTTGTCAGATCCCTACTTTCATTTCTAACTATCATGGCGATTTCCAACACGCCATCGATCCCAGGAACCAATCACCAGACGACATCTTCTACAGACTCTCAGAGTAGCCACGATAACAATTCTCCCTCCTGATTCACACCTCATCAACTTTATCGGTTAATCGTCTTGCCATCTTGCAAATGCCCGTGTTCTTTCAATAGAATTAAGTTCTACATTTGCCACCGCTATATTTCGATGCTATCTGGTGGACGAACACATATCCTTTCTCTTTCAGTGGTCAGAAGTGACAGAAGACCCATTACAACTGCCTCATTTCGATGTACTACTGAAACAAAATATCCAAGAATACGATGGACGTCGCAGGGCCCCAAAAGTTCGCTGACGGCCGAAGGCGCAATATGCGCGTACGCCCAAGTACGGAGCGAATGGCGGTGGTTCCTGAGCGATTGGACTCAAGTCCAAAACTGGGTGAATAAAGACCCCCCTTGGTGCCCTGTTAACCCACAGTCACGTAAACGCACAGAGATCACGCGCCTGACCGAATTGTGGGAGGAACACTCAGGTTCCGCACTCCGTTCAGCCTGTAAGCTACACCAAACGGGCAGCCCTTTTCTTCCATACGTGGAAGTGGGTCCGTTGTTCATCCGCATTAGTGGTTTTCGCACCCCTGTGACGATAGTGCGCGCGGAGAGTGGGATTGTGCCCATTATCGATCTGGACAAGCAACGGAGGCATTGTCATTCCCCATCAGCCCACTCATTGGCTATCAGGCCCGTCCAAAGGTGGCGGATAGTGGAATAGCCTTCAGATACGAAATAAACGGGCCATCTAGTGTGAGGAATGAACAGTCGTAGACCAGCATGTGATATACTGCAAAGTCGACACGACGACACTGTCATGTGGCAACCACAAATTGCCTTTAACTGACTTTGTCTCTCATCACGGTTCCGTGACTAGGTTTCTGATCTAGAGTGCTGGAGGAGACGGCCTCGCACGAACAGCTCTTGAGGACTCGCCTCTACTTAAACTTCACAAGAAATTTCATTAAAAAATCCGAACTCAGTATTACGATGGATGTTACAATGTCCGCTCACACCGACGTGCATCTCGGACCCTGATCCACTGGTGCAGGCGACTCCTATGCCGGAAGGATTATTTAATCAGAAACGGCTAATTAGTATTGGATGCTGGAATATGAGAACGACCCTGGAGCAGTGCATTGGAAAATCTGAAGGCGTACTATCTTCACCGACGCGACGTGGATATCTGCTGCCCTTCTGAAGTCCGATTCACCGGCTCAGGAGTCCTGCTTCACTCTATACCACAACTGCCCACGTGACTACTATGGCAGACACAGTGTAGTGATAACCCTATCTCAATAAATGAAACGTGCACCGGCATGCGTACCAGGGCAACGTAGAACACATATTCCGCCTCAATCTATGAATTAGAATCATCAGCATCAACTATGGCGGAGAAACTGGAAGATTATTCTGGACGCGAATGGCCGAACATGCAGCATCAATAAAAAATGACGCTAGCTCTCAAGTCGTGGCTCGTTAGACGGAACCCGGCCACACATGACAAGGTCGAAACTCCCACGAGGGACAACCGCGCGAGTCGCGAGCTGCCTGAATCATGATTCTCCGACCCTTAGCCAATAAACAAGCATAATGCCCCCTCACCGCTATATTCTGTTCTGTGACTTGGGCTGGGCAGAGTAATCAGGCATGCGGGGAGGCGTGGGCGACCAACAGTTCCAGTGAAGCAAGGGGCCGAGTAATTTTCGACCCAAGAGTCAGCAACGGTGAATGAGTTTCGGCAATTAACGGATCGCGTGTGGACTAACAAACCAGCATCGCGTCAAACACGAGCCACAGCGAGGAATGCGTGGCTGATAATTAATTGGGTTTGCTCCCAACTGCGTCCTACAAATAATGTATTCTTTGTGCCTCCATCATCCTTCCTTGCGGCTGTCCCTGATGGATTCGAGTGAGACTCCGAAACGTCAGTCCAGTGAACCCCTTGGTTCATCGATCGCATCTTCTGGCATTTCCATCTAGGGGTCAGCATCAACTGCTGACCGGCGGATTAAAGCAACCTAACCGAAGTTCCAGGAATTAGTTGAAAGGCTTCTTCGCCCTGATGTGCTGATTAGCCCCTGAAGACTGAAAAAGTCCGACAGCCCATATCGTGCGCCGCTATGCAGCTGCTGGTTGGGCTCGAGAGAGAGCCCGTAAGTCACAACGGAACGAGTGAGTCCCGTAAGAACGATCGGTGAGCGCCCCCTACCATTGTATATTCCCGATCGAAACCGACAGGGCAATGGACTCGTGGCCCAGTGGTTAGAGGCGTGGACTTCTAACTAACAGGTCGCGAGTTCGAGCCTTGGGTGTTTCACACTTCGGGGCTGGGTATGACTGGCTGACGACGGCTAATAAGCCAGAAGTGGACATTCCAGTTTCCCTTGTCTTTGTCGGCAATAACATACAGTCCGACTAACCCCCGCGGCTCTAAAAGCAGCCACCTCATAGGTCGCTTTGGGTTTGGATCTCAATGCGACAATTGCCAGGGGCCAATGATCTTTGCCGACCAGAGTCGGCCCGTTGTCATAGAAACGCGCTCCCAACATCGCCATAAACACCAACTGACCTGGTATTTAAATGATGGTCTAAAGACCAGTCAAAATGGCAACAATTTACCCAGTTCAATGTTGTGCTGGTGAGCTAACGATGGCAGGTTGGTGCGTGCGCCGCAAATGGCAACGCCCGTGGGTCAGACCATGTCCTCGTTCCTACACACCGGAAAGTCCATCCTCTGACCGCACCCAAACTTTCATGTGCAAAACGCTTTGATGTTGCAAAAGCGATGACGACCCTGCACAGCCAAGGCTCTGAGCACGGGGATTCGTCCTGGTTCGGCGACGCTTGTCCACCAAGGAGGCATTAACCGAAGGTCATTGTAAAAGTCACCAGTCTGCAAGACGGGCGTGAGAGTTGTCGGATTTAGCCAACGGCGCCACAGTGACTTAATCAGCGCAAGGAGACCCCGCTGTTATCTGCCCAGATGGCTCGCGTCGGATCCCGCAAATACGAATCCTTTCGACAAATTTGGGAAATGATACCAAAGTCGGTCAAGAGATGATCAGAGAATATGTAGGACTGAAAGAGCCACCTCCGTGGAACAGACCTCAAATACTGGTGACTCCCAAAAACTCAGCCAAATTATTTGACATTGCACTGGTCGACCCTCTGCGCCTTTTGACTCTGTCCGGGGATGTAAATGTTGGTATTATCGCTGGAAACGCAGAAAAAGTCGAGCTGTGGTGTGAACACTTTGAGCGCCTCCTCAAAATCGATGACCGACCCGCCACGACCTAGCTCATTCCTGCATCTGTGTTTTGTCAGGTGACTCCCTTCTCGGTCCAGTAGCAAGGTGCCCAAAAAGAACGACACCCCCACTGAATTCTGTCAGGCTTGTGCCAGCATCCTCGCACCCTGAATACGTGGGGTGATCGAGCGGACGTGGGTAGAGGGGGTCCAGCTCTTCTTATGTCCGTGTTGAAGGAGGGAAGTTAAAGTAAAGTGTTTTTGAACCGCATCCATGACCCGAAGACACCCCCCCCCGAAATAGTGAATGCCATCTTGGAGAAGAAGGCAGTTCCAAATATCTCAGGGTGGGGGGCTGGTGTCGAGTGTGCAAAGGTTGACAGCGTACCCCAAAACTGATGTTTCTCGCGGGTTTTTGTACGATTGTCAGAAAACTCCTGTGGACCCAACGCAATATCTTAATCATTATGACGATCAAAATGTGCCGATCAGCACTTCTATAGGGTTGTGGATGCTGCGCTGTGCGGGCGGAAGATGAGCGGAGACCGGGGTGTTTAGCCACCGATACCTGCGAACCATCCTTCGAGGGAAGTACACAGACTTCGTCTCAAATGAGACAGTATGCACTAACTGCGGCCATACTGAGAGGGCACCTGATGCACTCCAAGAAAGACAACCGTGCTCCTTTTGATACGCTCTCCGCCGTACGCCCCATGATTTCGGTCAACACATGAATATGGCCATGCCCCAGATTAAAGCCTAGATTCTAGGGCGTGCCTAGCTGACGACGGCAGATGAGCACCTTCTGCCTCTTTCTGGTTGCGAACCACCCCACTGCAACTGCGTCTCGAGTAAAAGGTACAACCTGGTCCAGTGGTTGGAGAGAAATGCAATACATGCGTCTGCCTCATTTAGGAGAGCAATAATTTTTATTAACAAAAATATACAAATTTGAGGGCTCACAGGCGGTGGCAGAAGCAAAGACATGCTGTGGCGAACAACAACAACAATAGCGGCAGCAGAGATTTATGCAGTGGAGGAGAGACGAAGCATGAGGGGTGAGGACAAATCTGGTGTACTAAAAGCAACGTATATAGAGTAAGAAGCCCGGTGTCTGCAAAGGCGGCGACGGTGAAGATCTGAGCGGACGGACAGTTTGCAGGGTGGAGGAGAAAGCCCTGAAAAGGAGAGAAAATCGTATACTTAAGGTTTGTCAGATGAACCTCTTTGTGACCAAATTAAAGGGTGAAATCAAAGCTAGGAGAAGGAGGGTGCCGCACACAGCCGCAAAAAGGTTTGCTGCGAAGCTGGTCGAACCACCGACCTCCCTAGCTTGCGTCCAGTGCTCGCAGTCAGCTCCACCACCGCAAGTAAGGCGATCAAGAGGGAGAGGAGGCGAACGGGGGAGGGGAGCCCGCGATCAGATTCTGTCTCGCGTGTGGTCAGACGAAAGACCTTCAGCTGATATCGAAAGCTGCGGACCATGACGGCAGCGGAAGGCAAATCTAATTGCCGCGGGAAAGGAGCAGAAGGCTTGTATGGACAGAGTGGCAGTGGGGGCTAGGGCAACGGAGCCCGGCCAGATGGTAAACCACAGGGGGCGGGGGGAAGACCTGACCTTGAAACCCCGCAGACAAACGCTTCGCGGAGAGACAAAGTTCAGGGCTCGTAGCTCAGGTGGTTGGGGTGTTGACTGTACTAAAGCCTTCACCTTACTGTCGTGAGTTCGAATCCTACCGAGGCGCTGAGTTTTTCACAGTTGGGTCAATATGAAAGTTCAGGGTACCACTTACTGATCTGCAAGTTAACGCCCCCCCCCCCTAGCTGCGACTGGAAGTTCTCATACCGATGCGCTGGAAGGAGCAGGTGCGTCAGCCCCCAATGTAACTTTGACGGGATGCGCAAACACCATCACATGATGA
>CACRXP010000325.1:46603-88048 GCA_902702965.1 Spirometra erinaceieuropaei | reverse complement strand
AGCAACCAGCTTTGACCGTCGTAGGCAACGAAATTCACTGTTACAACAAGAGATGTGACTTTCCCACACTCGCCGCCTGCAGCACAGTCAATACAACTGCAGGCAGGGGTGGGGCACAGTGCCTAGCGGAGTTAAACAGGTCGTCTGAATGTGGAATCCACCGCACATTTCCTGACCCCACGTGCACCAGCTTTCATTTATTGGATATGAGATTGCAGGAAAATTAGTACTGTAGAGGCCACATTAAGAAGCAGCTATTGCAATCTGACTCCGCCATCCCTTTAGCCCTTCGCTGAACCGAGTTTTTCCAATAAAATGCCCACCTTCAAAAAGCCTGCCTGTTAGCGCAGCGCCGAAAAGCACGCTTGGGTGTTTATAGTGAGGAATAAAGCGCGCGGTCGAAGTTGGGGTGACCCCACCCTCCTTTCTATTCCAAGCACCTATAGCCTATCCATGTTAGACCGGGCATGTGATGAAGGGGCTGACGTAACTTGCGACTGTCCCCCCCCCCGCTTGCATATACCACACGCAACCCGGTCCTCGATTCCACATGACAGTTCGACCGTCGATTTCGACGATGTCCAACGTATGCCCCACAGCTGCAGCAGCGTTGGGAGCAGGGACGGTGACTTGCGCAGGGGTTTATAGTGCCGGTAGACTTGCGCTGCATCTACCTACACTCTCTCCTCCTCCCCCGCCTGGGCCCGGTGTCAAGACAGAGTCAAGAAGACCGCGGAGACGAGGGAGGCCGCAGGTGGATGGCTCGGACGGATCCTCACCTTGGCGTTCCACCACACCCCCTGGTCCACACAACAATAACCAGGATTTCAACCACAAAACAATAGGGTGGTGGCAGTGGTCCAGTTGTGCGACGAATGCCGACAACAGGGTCCGCCAGCGCACCCCGCGAATGTTGGCATTTGCTATTCCGCAAAGATAACGCCTGCCAGAGTCCGATGTGGCCCCCGTGTTGGTCCAGCGCATCTAACACGTGGCCCGTTTTGAGAGCACAGAACGTAATATAGCATTCAAGGAAAAAAGCGTCGCAAGGTGTATAAAGCTAAGATCGAAAAGGTGGGTGAAATGTATTACATTTTCAAAGTTAAGTCTTGTTCTTTGGTTCAAACAGGCAGTCAGCAATGGCCTGCGCATTTTGGAAAGAGGGATTGCGTCGATAGAGAGGAAATCATGACGACGGCAAACAGTCGACAAAATATTGCACATTTCGTTCAGGGAATGACAGATTACAAATTAATTTGTTAAGGGTGTCCTGTGATATTCAGTAAACCACGAAAAAATTGTCCACTAAGTCGTTATATTGCTGAACAGTAGAGCACTTTGGAAAATGAGTTTGCCAAGGATCATGAATGTGTTCTGATGGATCGCACAGTTCCGTAATCTTTCAACACGACAGGCAATCAATAAACAAGCGTTTCGAAAGCGGCTATTTTTATATCATTTTATTTTACACGTCGTAGCTTCGGATATTATTTTTGGCACATATTTTTTCATTCTGCCTTATTCTTAGATTTTTAGACTGACATTGGAATAGTTGGCTTACGCCGCTTTTTGTGAGACCACTTGCGCTATACCTAACAGTACCGATATTTTTTTGATGCTTCATGCAGGGTCATTCCACATAATTGGGTGTCGAGAGTTCAGAGATATTTTATCAAAAAAAACAAGTGTTCTTTTTAGCTTAATGGTCTCCGAGATTCAAGTGATAAGCGTTCGTTTATGGCAACCCCGAGATGCGTTAAGATGGGTGCTCGTCAAAAATATTATCATTTTACTGCTATGTCAGTCAGTCAGTGTATTTGAGGGAAATAGGCTTACGCCTTTGAACTCCCTATTTGTGCATAAAGAATCGATAAACTAGCAGAATGTTAAGAAATTACAGCAGTAAGTGTATGTATGCACTGATTCGCATATGCCACTGGTCTCATGGCTAAAAGGTCACATAGTCCGCTTGGTGTTGTAGCATGTTTGTGAAGCCTACGTTTAAATGTCGCCATATATTGAGACATGACAACCGTCTCGGGCAGATTATTCTACGGTTCCACGATACGGTTGGGGAAGAAATATTTTCTCACATTCAATCTACCCTGGGGCACACGTAGCTTTAAGGGATGTCCCCGGAGGTTAGTTATTGTGGCGCGTTGGAAAAATTCATCGCACCGAAAGGCGCAGTCCAAGCCACGCACGATACGGAAAGTTTGTATCATGTCTCCGCGCAACTGCCTATAACTCATAGGATAGAGATTAAGGTTAGTTAAACGGATCTCGTATGGCAGTGCATTTTGACCTCTTATTAATTTTGTTGCTCGTCTCTGCACCCTTTCCACATGACTCCACCGAAGACGCGCACGTGCCTACAGATGATGATTTACGCGTCATAACGATGCTGGGGCGAGTTGCATCGTATACCTGCTTTGTGAATGAAGCATGATGACTTGCTGGTGGTTGGCGTATGTACGTGTGTGTGTGTGTGTGTGTCTGCGTGCACGCGTAGAAAATTGCGGAGTAAGGGGAGCTCTCGACTGTGCTGTTCCACAGGGTGGCCTCGGGGCTACACGACAGTTCGGCCGTCGATAGCGACTACGTACACCACTGTCCCACGAAATGGGCCCAGTAGCGGTGACTTGGGAGCGCATTTGTTTATAGTAGTGCATTCTTGCTCCGCACCTACCTCGCTCACTCCGTCCTCACGCACACACACAATGTTCCGGAGGCGGATGCGAGCCCAGTGGCTGAAAAAGGCTGAAGCGCCTGTCCACGTGTACCACACCCATTTTTAACAGACGGTCATCTGTTTTCCTGACTTCGCCGCTGCATTGGATTTCGCTCGTCGTGAGCTCCTGTAGCGAATAATGGAGCAAGGTGGTGTGCCAGCCAGAATCATGGCCATGACAAGGCCTACTACCGCTAAACCACCGCATGAGCTCTGGTCCGTAGCAATCTCTCCCAGCCGTTCGATATCCAGTCTGGTTTTATCCTGTCGCCTACTCTGTCCAACTATGCCAGTGATTGGATTCTGGGTAACAGCCAACACGAAGTTGACGGTGTTGAGTTTGCACCCGGTCGCCGGCTGACTGATCTCTACTACGCTGATGATGTCGCTTTGCCAGCTCCAAGATGTGGCGATTTACAGTCTGTGGTGTCACGACTGAGTGAGGTTGCTAAATCATCCGTCAGTTTATCCGCAAACGGTGGGAAGATCAAAGTGTTTTCAAGCTGTATCCCTTATTAAAAGGCACCTCTCGAGATTAATGGCTGGCAACTTGAAGATGTAAAGAGTTTCAAGTGCCAAGACGCGAGGCTGTTTCCGAGTGAACAGAATAAGGACGACAACGCTTTCCGAATAGATACTGCCCGTCGGGTTTTCTCAGGCCCTCGAAAGTGTTTATGGAACCGACACGACATCTCCATCATCACAAAGATTCGCATGTACCGTGCATCCCGTTCGGTCAGTCATTGTGTACGGATGTGAGGGCTGAGCTGTGCGGGCGGAATATGGGCAAAAACTGGGGGTATTTGACCACCACTTCGTCTAAAATGACACAGCGCGTACTCGCTGCAAGAACATCGTAAGGATATCTCAGGCCATCCATGAAAGATGACTGCGGTGGTTTGGACACGTTCTTAGTCGTCCACCTCACGAGCTCAAGTATTGCCGTCCTTTACCATGCACCGTTACCCACTCGGAGGCGTCGAAGAGCGGAGCAGTCTGTGATATCATCGAAGCCGGCTAGATCAGACATGATCGCAGCCGTACCAAGAACCTATCTGCGCCACACATGATCTGGTCCCCGCTTCATGGACCAAGCTAGGCCTAATGACATGATCCACACTTATGTGAGATGGAGAGTGCAAGCGGCGTAGAGCCACGGCCTAAGGCGCTGAGCAGGGGACCAAGCCGGCGGCGTGAGACGCGCGTGAGGTTAGACGGCCGACCGGCGTGCACTGCAGCGCCGAGCACGTGGGGTGGCTTTGCTCACGTGTGCGGCCCAACCAACGGCTGGTCGAACATTCCAGACATTTCCACGGTGGGGGGCTATCGCGCACGCGGTGGCCAATCGGCCATCAGCAAGGCGGGACAGGAACATTCTAGAACGCCCTCAACGGCTGGCACGTCATTGGACGGAATGGTCCAGAACGCACAGGAGCCAATATATATAGCGCACCTTGATCCCTCGTGTCTGCGAGTTACCAATAAAGTGCTCGTCCTCCGAACCGGCTCTCTTCCTGTCCTACCTTTCTTATGGGTCATAACATATATGTTATTTCCTGTCAGGTTTCACACGACATACCAATCATACCCAGCTTTACATATAAACTGAACATGGCGCCGAATCGTGCACGAAAGATATTTCAACCGACGGCAAAACATTACGGTGAAAAGCAATGTGGGAAGAGATTATATGTGGGTGTCAGGTGCCCCTACTTTTTGATTAGGTGGAGGGCGCCAGGAAATGTAACTCGATAGGATCATTTGCAAGTGCCGATTTAAAAATAACGGAAACTATGGGTTCATGCTTTGATCAAAAAGAACAAACTTCCTAACCCGGGCTAGACTCCGGCAGCCATTCTGCAATAAGTTGCGATCGAATCCAAAGATACCAAAGTAAAAAGTCGATAAATATTACTAACAGGTGTTTGGACAGGTTGAATAATTTAGTTGAACCAATTGCAAAACACCTACTAATTGGACCCGATAGACATACGGCGGCCCGCTTGTTGTGTCCAAATTGGTAGATTCCATAGGTTGCAGTAGGTTGCACGGGTGAATTGACCCTAATGTGAGTAAACGCATAACTCTCAGTCGGAGCTTTGTAGCGCAGACTGTACTCAAGGTTATCCCTTGTTGTCGTGGGTTCCAATTCCACTGAGGTCTCAGAGTTTCTCACAACTGCGTCAAATGAATTACCAACAGAGATAGACAGGAATAGGAAAGTCACTTCTGACCTCATTTGTCTCCGACATTTAGCCATATTCGAATCCAGGGCTGAGAGGACCAGACATCATAACACGCGAGGAGCTGGCTATTGAAACAAACATTATATTTGTTGAGTCGGGGGCTAACGCTTTGCCAACTGTATTCAGGAATAGCCTATACCATGTAGGAGTTACCGTTAGTCGACCTACCCTGGTTGAAGCATGAAGTAGGGAGATCCAGGTATTCCCCGATAAGATCAGGGGAAGGTTTGTGAGGGATAGCAAACACACTAGAAATGGCCACCCTTTCGTTCGCTTGTAATATGTCTAAACCATCAACTGCTGGGCGCTATTCAACCTCTGGAGAGGACTTTAGACCGAAACCTCAGGGTGAAATAGGGCGTCCGATGAAGGAGCTACATGTAAAGAACTCGTAAATAAAATAGAATGTCTGAGTTGCCAATAAACGTTCAGACATTTCTCTCACCCGAAGACATTGTCCGGACACAACTTAAAGGTGATAACACTCCAGGCTCTTAGCTGCACTATCCTTAACGTGGCTTCAAAAGACACCAAAGAGAGGTCTTTTGTAGAACTTGAAAGTACTTTTATATATAAAAAAAAGTGGATAGGAAAGTTTTAGGGGCAATACAAAAGTACCTGGGTGGAGCTGGGCCGCAGAGCACGTAGCACATATTCCTACAACCGCTGCCCTGTGAAAAGGGGTTTTTCCGGTTGGCTTGTTTCAAGAGTCGCGGCAGGCCACGAATCTAGACGGGATTAAAGTTTGAGATAAAGCACAAGCTGATAAATAGACGCACCACTTGATGCAGAAGACATAGTCGGCAGAGAGGATGGGGAGAGGGTGCGTACGGCATTGTTCTTTAGTTTATATACTGGCTTCGCTGCCGGCAAAAAGGAAACGAACAGCGTCATCATCATCATCACCACCACCATCATAATCCTCACCACGACCAAAATCACCATGACCAAAAGCACAAATGTTAGCCGTAGTTTGAGAGAAAACGGCAATGCGGACTTCATGGAAATGATCCGTTAGACAGACTAGGATGGACGGCGTACCAGGCGAAAAACAAACATTTCCTGGGGGCAGTTAGTTGAGAATCGGAACTGTCTTGGGTTTGAGCGTCAGGTGCACACAAAGGGTTGCGGTTCTGACGGGCGGCAGAGAGTGATGCTGAGCCCAAGGTGTCGAGAAACGGGCTGTGCCGTTGTGGGATCGTACTGGCTCACGTCATGTGTTATTCAGGCTGCGCCGAGTCTGTGTGAGTTCCTAACGAATGACGTGCACACCTAAGATACGCGGCCGGCGCGGTTCTCGCGCCACTTCAATCATTTTGCCCAATCAAGCAGTCAGTCAGACGACAGCATTCTTCTT
Source organism: Spirometra erinaceieuropaei (assembly GCA_902702965.1). Lineage (NCBI taxonomy): Eukaryota > Metazoa > Platyhelminthes > Cestoda > Diphyllobothriidea > Diphyllobothriidae > Spirometra > Spirometra erinaceieuropaei. Next base: position 81,714 of record CACRXP010000325.1, on the reverse strand, counting down.
CATAAGGGATTAGCGCAATCTGCACCATAGTAAACATGACATTCTTCACTCTATTACGACGTCTTAAAAGTCGTGGCTTAAAGGCCGGTGGATGACAGGCTGGATCAATACCACTCAAGGCTGAAGGTTGGACTGAAAAGGCTTTGATAGCATTACTGCTCATCTGAGATCCGTAGATGCTCCTCAGTGGAGCCAAGTACGTGTGGACTTAAGGGGAAGGCTGTGTGTGGCACGCGTAGACGGTCTCTTTTGGCATTGTCGGCCACCTCCCTAGCTGTCCTGACCTTGTTATAGGAACGCGGTAAATGTGGGAAGTGAGGGTGAAGTAGACAAACAACACGCTTCGTCTGGTAGGACGATGGATTTCGTTACCTGCGACGGTTTAAGTGTCAGTTTGTCGGAGCAGGCGTCCGCTTAGCTTGGACGACAGCACACTTTTACACGGCAGGGAGTAGTGGATTGTTGGGGAGGGAGAAAATGGGGAGAGGTAGGGAGACAAACCTATGTGGGCACAAAATTGGCGGGAATTCGCGAGTCAGGAGGTGGAAATGGAGGTGTTTTTAAATAACAATGATTGCCCAGGACGGCTAACAATAGCAAGGAAGGCAAAAGGATGCACACCTGTCGATGTAACCGAGGGAGAAAGGGTACTGGTAGGTAGTTAAACTCACATCTTCATGGGTGGAGAATTCTCGACAGCTGATGGAGATGTGGAAACAGGACAATCCGACGACCGAGAGCATCGAGAAGAAGGCAACAAGTATCTCAATCAACGTGGGTAGCGAGTAACCAGCAGAGAAACGTTTTGGTTAAGGATAGGCAGACTAAGAAGAGTGCTGGTGTGAATGAATTAATGGCAGTTCGACCGTTGATTTCGACGATGTCTACCGTCTGTTCCCTAGCAGGGTGAGAGCAGGGACGGTGAATTAGTTTATGGCAGTAAAAGACTTGCGCAACATCTACCGCACTCTCTCTTCCTCCCCCCCCCATGGACCCGGTGTCAAGACAGAGTCAAGATGACCGACGGCGAGGGAAGGCGGTAAGTGACTAGCGTGGCGTGAACCTGCACCTAGGCGTACCACCACATCCCCTGGCCCACACCAACCACCTGACCAGGATTTTAAACAACAAGTATGGGACGGCACGAATCTAAATCGGCGCGACGTCAGCCAGTAACTGGGAATGCCGCCACAACCAAATGTTGACACTTGTCATCGGTGTGTATTCTCGATAACACCTACCGGACTTCGATCTGGCCCCCCCCCTCTGTTGGTCCAACGCATCTACCACGTGGCTCCTTTTAGAGGCTAGTGTGTGCATACACAGGCACGAAACTGATGCTTAGTGCAACGAGGACCCAAAAGTAGGGGAACAGCAGGTAAACCGAGGCAGAGCCTAACGGAACACTCAACCTCAGGCTACTAGCTCGTTCGTCCGAAGCCAGCTGACCAACTCTCCAAGGTTGTTTGAAGGAAAAAGCTACACTGGAGTAAGTGCTAAACCTCAACGACTTGGACTTGTTTCCGTCGGGGTGATTGGGATAAATATTAGCCTGTAGGTGGGAGAGATTATCGTGAGGTCACGCGCAAGACTGGCGCCATGTTTGCAGTTCCACCATGATACGGTAACAAGTCTCAGGTCACCTGAGACGCGAAAAAGAAGGTCCCTCCTGCCTGCCTAGGGTAGACTTCACACAAAAATCCAGAAGGGCATCTACCTCGAATGCCACAATCTGCTTTCGTCCGTCGGTCGACGTGTTAGGGATGTGTGGGAGTTCCGCCGAGCGGTGTTCCACCCAGCCACGGGTGAGAATGACTGTTCAGGTGGGCAGGTAAGGCACGCTGATTGTCCGGTCCTGAGAACTCCAGGGCAACCACCAGAGTCCTCCCGATTTTCTGAAACGATCGCTTCTTCTGACTAGTTTATCACTGATGCGGATTTAAGTAGCACAAAAGACGGAGCTCAACTGTTAGAAAACCTAATTCACTGGGTAGTGTTCCTTGCAGCACTGTTTGAAGATGAAGACAGCTGGAAAGTAGCATGACCTAAGAATTCAACTCTGATCTGCAGAGACCCGTGTGGAATATGAGGGAAAACTGCTGAGCGCGACGCGTTATTAGCGGGTGGCGGCTTCTACGAAGGGGGGGGGGAGGGTCGTAATACTGACCTTCTGTGACTAGACTTGAAAGACCACTTAAAAGAAAGACCACTAGGTCGTAGCTTGGTAGGAGGTCAAACCCTGAATTTAAAGTCGACAATAGTTTGAAAACAGAAGGATATGATGCTGGTGTCATCTTCAGCGTCTCGATGAGGTCCTGTTTGGTCCGGTAGGCTAAAGACGAAAAGAGGCAAGATATCAGCTTACTACCATAGGGTGAGTAGAAAGTGTGTTTGGAAAGTAACAAAAAAGCCCACGTGAGAACAGAAATTTGTCAGGAAGCAAAGTAAAAAAGAGGGGCAGAAAATTTTCGGCTATTTTCAGTCACGCAGACGTGGAGTTCACCTGCCCATCCCAAGTATAGGACGCACAACGGGCCTGTCTAGAGGTCCTGACAGGCGAACGTCCAGAAGAGGCGAATGCACCCACAAAAAACCATGGACGACCGCTTCTAGCTCAATTAACCTCACCAGCTGGGACTATCCTCGTCCCGAGGGGGGAGGAGGGGCGCGATCGGAATCTTAAATCAGACTATGGTGGATCATCGAGCCAGACAACCCGGTCTTCCCTTGTCAGTAATGTCCTCCTGAGTGCTTTCACAATCACAACCGAAACGACCGTCACGCGACTACAAAACAACCAGACGACGTCCCAGTATCTATAGAACTGACAGATACCTTCTCCTATAGTCGCAAGAAACCAATTAAAGTAACAGACTGTGGACTCAAAATTACTGCTGAGGTTTGCAGAGGATGCAGAACTATCACATCGAGGGAGAAAAAACTACAATCTAGGGGAACGACCGTAGGGTAAAGAGTGTCAGTTCCCAAGGCACCAAGGACGAATTTTGAAGACGGAACTTTACTTTCTTCAAGGGCAGAATTAGGCTCAGCAAAAAGATGTACAGGAATATGATAAAAAAAACTGTTTGAGATCCGCGCATACGGCAGCCGAGTTGCGCAAAAATCGCACTTATTACAGTCACATGTTTAAGTGTTTTTTTACCCTTAAAGGGGCGATAAAGTAACAATCACATGCAATTATAAAAAAATTGACGGAAGTCCACATGCTACGAAAACAGTGACAGTGCCCACCCTCGAGGACAACCAAGACGAAGAAACGACTAATTTTCAGAATTTGCACGGGGGACTCTAGCATTATAGCCTATTATTATGTCACTTGGTAAACGCCCATTACTGACGCAAACCAATTTGGCTGTCATTTCTAGGTTGTCCAATAACCAAGGCAGAGCACCACGAATAGGAATTCTAGAAGGCAGCTACCTAAAGCATCAAAAGGCATTCCGTGAAACATACCTACTTTGACGAACCAACGTTAAAACAGGAAAGTGTTTTGATCGAGAAGACCCGCAGCTGGGGTTTTAAGAAGTTGAGAGGTCGGACTGACCTAGAGTATGTCATTAACTGGAAGCGGAGTTTAGCGGACATCGACGGAAACTTCTTGGTTCACGAATGAAGGCGAAATTTCGAGTTCCAGGCCGAGAATTGATTGAAGCCTGGGCCTCGGATGAGAACTCGGTCAATCGATTTATCGATCTGGCGCCGGCGTACAGAGGCCTTCGTAGTCACCTCCAGTCGTGCGACGTCGGTCGATGATTGGGCCTACGTGCCTTATAACTGTCGCCTATCCTGTTTCTGCCACTACCTCTGACGATGGACTCCTGTACGAGTCTTAAAGCTCAGGATAATAAAAGAAGTGTTCCGGTGCTCGACTCTTCTTCTTTACTTCTTGGTTCCTAAAAAAGTGCAGGGTTCTGGGCTGCGTGATCTTCAGCCCCCCCCCCCCCCTTTAGGCCAAGCATCGATTGAAAAGGCCGCAATTGTTGAGACTCTACGAACTACCCGACATTTCGCCTGTTGCAATCGATTATCGCAAACTTTGCAGAGATTCACTGGTAGCCTGTGGACGCTGAAAAAAAACTGTGGTAGTATCGACAAAAAACAAGAACAGCCACTTCTATTTTAACTACCCTCATCAGTTAGGAAAGGGCAGAGCCAGGCCTAAAATGATTCTCTGACGAGGACGCACCGCAGGTGGTTGATCGGAGTTAGCGCGCACTGCCTGGATCCTCTCCTGCATTCCCTGCCCACCGGCCGCTACGACTGTCAGTCAAGCGTACATGTGTCACCCTGTGCGTTCAATCACTGCCCCCATCGAGGTCTCGGATTTGTCCGCGTAGTGATTTATCCGCTCTTCCTATCTGCCTGGCTGGCAAGGCGCTGGGTCGACATCCTCACGGCTTGGCGGTTCCAGAAAAGGTTAATCCACGTCTGTATTGTGTCCACGCATAGCCAACGAGTGACGCGGTCGCTCAGCTGTTCTCCATCCCTGTAAGGTCATACACCTGTATTAATCTAAGGCCGCATTTTGCGAATCCGTAGGCAGCCGAGAGGGGGGAGGTCGAGATGTTTGCTTACCCCATAGAAAGGCGGAAAATAGGAGCGCAATACGGGACGATAGGTGGCCCTGTGGTCTGCAACGCACGTAGAACAGGGTAAAAGAGAAGTAAGCAGGTTGCCGGGTCTGAAGATTAGGCAACGGTAAAACATCCGGGCGTGGCTTAGTACTGATCTGGCAAATCGGTTGCGAGCACTGTAAACTCGTGTACTGGAGGAGGGACTAGGAGGGAGAAACGAGGCGTCCGCCTAAGCACCTAGAAAGCAGTAGTTCCACGCACGTCGACTGGTGCACCCCCAAAGGCGGTGGACAATCTTCTTGAGTTTGGTGGCGCAAGAAGGCGGGAATAGAGAAAAAAATATGTTTCGGCGGAATCACTCCTCCCCTGCTTGGTACAACTCCCGCAAGTTAAGAGAGTGGGACAGTGATTAAGACGACCTTTGGATGCTTCGCCGGACACTTAACCATCGTCACTGCTACCAACAGCTCATTCTTATCCACAATGAGGAATCCATCTCCACGCCAAGTCAGCGCATCCCTCAGCACAATAAACCAGACCTGGCTTGGAATTATTCCGATGTGCTAGAAGCCGCGGCTTGGAAAGCTTTGAGCTGATTGGATAACTCTGCCCTCATGGTAAGTACTGTGTGTATGTGGGGTGACTAGCCCGAGGACTGGAGGTCAAACTCAATGGCTCCATCTCAGCAGAACCTCCATGACACTGTCACAAACGCGAGATCCGAGCCCCATTTCTGCGTAGATCCGGTAAACTGCCAAGTCCTGTGTGGCAGGCGTAAACGAGCTGATTAGCTTCGGGAGTCATCGCATCTGAGCCCATCGCCAGATGTTTTGACAATGCCTGTCCATCAGAGCCATGTGGGCGAAGGAAGTGAGAGCGTGGTAGATGCTACACCAGTCTCCCTCAGTGCAAACTACAGTAGATAACCTAACTCATGAAATATCGAGATCGCTATTTCAGTTGGTGGGGCGGCAAACATTTGGTGTGGTTAGTTTTGCTTTTAGAATTGATTGGAATCCTAGAAAGCCCTTTTCTAAAGAAAAGGTCATGCTAGGTCAGTTTTATTGAGGGAAGACAGGCCAAGATTAGGCAAATTTCGACGTTTCCGTATATCCACGTAACTTCCTTCTTTAATAAGCATCGCCTATTAAAACCTCTTATTTGCACGCGTTGCGTCATAAGGGAACTTTCCTATAACCAAGAAAAATATCAAAGACGCCCACTCTGGAGATGGAAATTCATGAACAGTGGGTTAAGGCAAATATGCAAAAACGCATTCTGTTCATGAAACAGAAAGTAATTTCCTCTTTACAAATTCTACTTAGCAAAATTGCAACGCTTTATATCGATAAACGCGGTAATAAGTTTGTTCGACAGTATTTACTTTACTACACGAGGAACTAGCAGGCGTAAACACATATATATGGATTGTGCGCTGCATACTGCCACTTTTCCTTGTCATGCCGTGCAACAAAGATATCGAAACAATTCCTATCGGAAGTTGACTTTGAGCGGATACGAAAATTGGCAGCCGAAGGGCTGCAGAGTGAGTCACTGGCTAGTATTTTCAATATTAGCCAAATCACTCCCTGGAAAGTTATTAATAATACAACAGTGCCTAGAGCTAAAGCCGGGTGAGTCAAAACTATCCACAAGCAAGCAAGACGACGATTTAATTCGTCGGACACTGAAAAAGTATCATTATATGCCTCTTGAGGCTACCTACAGGGAACACCTGTCAATGTTTTCTTTGGGCATGATTAGAAAAAGAATGAAAGAATTCGGCCTTCAGCAAAACGCCATGACAAAGCCATTCTTAGGTAGGAAACTTATTGGAGAACGTTTTTTGTTTGCTCAAATATATATTGATCGCAGACTTTCATTTTGGAAAAGCATTTACTTTTGTGATGAGGTCTTATTTTTCGACAAGCCTCCGAAGTCGGCCAAGGTGATCATATGTGGGAGGAACTTCTCACGAGAGCACACTATATCGACACCAACTCTCAAGAACTGTCGACGCCTGGCGGTTTGGATGGCTATCAAATTCGGAGAGCGACCGGTCTGGCGTTCGGCAATGGAGACGATGAATAGCGAGATGTTCATCTACGTCGTAAAGGATACCTTCGGTTACAACGGCATTCATCGACGTCAAATGGGCACTGTAATTTTGCAGGATAATGCCCCTGTTCACCGCCCAAAGTAGGTATGATTCCAATTCAGCTTACGACTATAATGTGATATCCTAGACCGCAACCAGCCTCTCCGCCTGCGGTCTTCAAAGCAGTTTTATCCCCGCCAACAGCCCGAACCTGGATTCTATCGAAAACCTTTTTGCATTAATCAACAGAAATTGGGAAAAGGCAAGAAGACACCTTTCAATGGAGAAAAAGTTGGACTTTTTGCTCAGTAATTATATTGACCAAACCACCACAGACAACTTGGTAGTCTCCATGCCCTCGCGCCTTACAGCAAGTTTAACAGCCAAAGGGCAATCGATAACGTACTAGTACGTTGTATTTGTTACTGTTTTTCATCAGTTTGTCGTTTTATGACATTCCCCTTCTCTGCTGGCAGTTATATTAAGCCTTGAATAATTGACCTGTCACAGAGTAACTTTTTGGATTTGGCGGTTCTACGTAAAATAAATTATTTCTTTGTCAATAAATAATGCCCTGTAATCCAAACTGTGCCTTTTTTGATGCTCGGTCGTTTATTTAACGCAGTAAAACATTCGTGGATGCGGGGTGGGCGGCGTTTCGTGCGCTACAGCGATTTATGTTCACAGTTCGCGAGTCTGTGGTGCAGCGCACACTGTAGACGTCATAATGGGTGAAGTAGAATTCAACATAAATCCCACAGAAGGAGGAAAATGTGCGTTAAAATTTGAGAAACGGAAACGCAAAAATACGCTGCAAGACGGACAGTACGTCAAAGGAATGGCAGGGAGAGCTTACTGATTACAATGTTGACAGCCGCAAAGGCAATCACGTAGCTGCAGTAGACAGCAACAGATACGATGAAGACGGTAAAATAGCGGTAATTCCTTTTTCCGACACAATTTCCAATCCACGGACAGTGATGGTCGAAACGCTCTAAAATGGATAGGCAAAGCTAGATCGGGCATAGATCAGCCAGCGAAGACAGAATCCGACACAGTCAGAGTACATTTTCTATAATTTCGGGGTGTCTCTCGCAACGAAAACAATGTCGCGCGTACAAAACGCTGACTCGTTGTCCACTTCGCTGCAAGTATTACTTCTGTTAAGAGAGCTTTGATCAGTAGGTTACTTCCCTATCCAAAACGACAAATACGACACAAGTACTAAACTTCAACAGTAAGCAGCCGGTCAGTCCCAAACGCAGTTACGCAAGGGCGCTATACCGGCGCGTTGAGACGCACTGCGGTAAAGCGGAAGACAAGATTGTCGAATTATGATATCTTCGACGGGTACTTAGGGCTAATGGCTACCTTCGCAACTTTGTCGACCATTACATACACAAACTATGGAGGAGAGCAAATCTAACCGGCCCTAAATTTTGGCGAGCTCTTCCTTGCGTAAAGAATGTATCGAAAGCTTTACTTGGATTTGGGGTTGCACACAGGCCGAAAGCAACCATCAGGCGCCAAGTCATGAGACCGAAAGACCCACTGCCACGGGAGAAAACGGCTGGAGTCGTTTACCGGACCTGCTGCAGTCGCAGACAGGGCAAGTACGTCGGAGAAACTGGGAGATTACTCCGGACGCGAAAGGCAGAGCACGCAACAGCAGTGGGGAGGAAAGACGCCAACTCTCAGGTGGCGGCACGCTCGACGGGACCCGGCCATATTTTCAAGTTTCCAGGCCCCGAAATCCTCGTAAGAGGTGGCAACCGCGTGGGTCGCGAGCTGCTCGAGTCATGGTTCTCAAGCCTACAATCCATCAACAAACGTAATGACCTCCTGCTGACATATTCTGTGCTGAGACATTCCCTGATCATGGCAATCAGTCATGTGGGGAGGGCGCGGGCGAACAACAATCCCAGTGACAGCGAACCAAACTGCCTGGTCATCATCACCCCAACATCCAATACGGATGATGAAATTGCGGCGATTAACAACTCGGACGCAGACTAACAAACCATTATCGAATCAATTGCAACCCCAAGTGGTGATCACAAGAGCTGTTAATTATAATGCGATTGTGGTCCCACGGCAGCTACGCACTATAAATGCTGCATTATTTGCGCCTCCGCTACCCTTATCCGCGACCGTCTCTGCTAATGGGTTCGAGTGAAAATCCAAAACGTCAGGCCGATAAACTTCTTGTTCCTGCGATCGCATCTTCGTCTTCTTCTAAACTGTCGATATCGTCGACAGTCTATTCGCCGCCATCACCATCACTGCCACAACCGTTACCAGCAGTCATTATTATAAGCACTATCATCCCCTAATCTGGCAAACTCTTCGACTCTCAGAATCTTTGTGGGAGACGGTGGCCAATGATAAGATTTTGGTCGAGAACGGCTGGCTCAAATAAAACCATAGCACTCACGGTGCCGCACAAACGGTTCTGGGTCACAGCAGATATATCATGAAAAATACAGTATTCAAAACGCCGTTATAAGCGCAACTGGACCAGCTAAAGGCTGATGCATGATTTGTTAGGCTGTATTCTCTACACAGTTGAAATGCGAAGGATACTAGCTCAAACATGCCCGAGAGGGCAGGAATCCTCAAAAATACGGGACCTCCCCACAGGCTTAATTGCCGGATACCCGGCGCGTACAAATGTGGCAGGTGACGGAACAGTCTCCAGCGAAGGTCATTTGGGGAATGAGCAAGCCCAGCTAGATAAGGTCGTTTAGTATGAAAAAAAGGTAGTATCTTCAAACATGGCTGGGCATTGATCTGACAAGAAAAGCTTTCAATTAAAAGGTCGGGAACTGTGTCGGCATCACAACATGGTCAATGTATCTCAGAATAAAATAAGGCCTTACAGCAACCGTTCAGCCTAGTCCTCGAACATTCTAATGGCGTGCAGGAGGGCTGGACAGAGAGATTTGTCCTTGAACCCCGGGGAGTATAAGAAAACATCCATCCATCAGGCTATCCCACACAACCGCCGTGCGCTCAGCCATAATTAAACCGGATTTCTAGGCTATCGGAGGGTTAACGGTGCTGAAAAGAGTAATTGCCTGACCAATGGTAACAAATGACAGGGCCTTCGAATGCGCGTCAACACCTGCCTCAAAAGCAGAGTGTGCATCAGGGCAGGACCCATGATGGAAACAAGGGTCCTGTTGGGTCTCCAAGTCCCTCTAAAATTATGTACATATACTACTCGCTCCATTTTAGTAAGATTTCTTATTCAAAGCCTTTATTGGCCTGATGGGATAGTCATCTGCTTGCTAATTTACAATGTTGTTCTTCTGGTAAACGACTGCAAACTTTTAATAGAGTTATCGAGGACGACAGCAATACACTTCTAAAATACTGACTTCCACTGAATGACAGATCTTCTCCCAACAACTAATAGACTACGCTGGCCCGTCGGCATGTGCGGCATCTGTGAAACTGCGAAACTCGAGTCAACGTACGCTGTTACCTCCAACCAGCTACATGGCTGCGCCATCAATCACAGACCTAATTCTGAACCTGGCCCATCTGTTCGACGTCCGTCTACCTTCCGCCGTGCAAATAAGTGGCTACCTCACGAACAACAACCGCACTATACTGGTCAGACATTAGCGAACCTATCACAGCTGGACTGGGATGCCTGTGCGATGAGCTCTGACCACCATCTGTTCAGACCGTTTCTCTACATTCGGGTGCTTATCGGGGCTATTGAATTGCACACGCATACACAGAAACAGTCAGTAAAACGTCACCGGTTACTAATACAAAGGCGGTACAAAGAGGTTTGCCAACATCAGTAGTGGCGGGTGATGCATCGTAAGTGTGAAAGTTTTTTGCGTGCATTTAATTAAAACCTCGCCTCACGACAGCCATTTCGACCAATCTCATCCTCACTCAACTTGACTCGGATAGATCACCGCCCCCGCCCTGCCTCGGTCGATTTCAGAGACTGCCGGTGTGCATAGTTGGCAGTACAGTGTGGAAAACAGCCTCGAAAACAGCCGCCAAAAAAACGTCCAGGTGTTTTTTCTTCACCTAACTTACCAACACAGTTATCACAAATGGAGCAGTGGGAGGCCCTCGGAGGGCGATGGATTCGACAGGTGTGACAGTAGGCCTGTTTGTAGGGATAATCTCGAATCAGCATTTCTCGAGTCTGCATCATGTTGACACGCGCGCTGTAGACGTCTCCGGATTCCGAAGATTCCGCTTTTACCCGGGGTTCAGAGAGAAGGCAAACAGATAAAGGGAGATAAGGAGAGGAAAGTGGAGGACAAAACACTCTTTTTCGTAGATTGAGGAAAGTATAAATACATGGTCCAGACGCGCGCCAAACTTATGACCACCTTGGGGCCATGGGGGATCAAATACTACGATCATGGCAACTGTACATGATAGCTCGTTTGTCGACCTCGACGAGCACCATGACTAGCCAGCCATTCGAATAACAACGAAGGAGAGTTCCGCAGGATTGATATCCCTACCTCTTTTCAAACCCGTGGACTCTCCTTAGCAATACTAAGCCGATACGAACAGGAAGTGATACGGAGGCTGACTTACCTGACAGAAAACCCCCATCTATGCACTGATCTCTCAGTCTACCTGAAACCTACTCAAATCAACTTTGACATCATAACTGTAAGATCCATCGAGGGGACACACAAAGGCCATTGCGGCCCCACCCTCCGTCTCAACGACCGAGTTTCCAAATCACTTGGTAACCTCCTAGGTGGGGGATTTTTGGGCGCAGCAATAGTTTATAAAGGGCGTCAGGTTCATTTTAGCCAGAGGCGATTGCGCAATAGAATTTGCCCCACGCCCTCCTCCTTCGCTCAAAATGAATAAATGACAAGCCTTAGTCACACACGTACACACTACACGGTATGTGGACGACACCTTCGTCATCCTCAAGCGGGAGATGGTCTCCGAATTTCACACGATCCTGAACTCTGTTCTTCCGGACATCCAGTTCACAAGGTAGACAGAAGTCAACAACCAGCTAGCGCTCCTAGACGTCCTGGTCCACCGCAAAACCAACGGGAGCCTAAGAATGATGGTATACCGAAAGGCCACCAACACACGCCAGGTCCTCAGTTACTACAGTAACCACCCGTTGCGCCACAAACGTAGCTGTGTGCGGACTCTTTACAAGAGGGCGGAAACTCATTGCAGCGAAGCAGCCCACAAAGTAGCCGAACTCCATTATCTTCGGCGGATGTTCATCTCCAACGGTTACCCTCGCAGTTTCATTGAACGCAGCAAGCAACCAAAGAAGGCTGTAAGGCCAACGAACCAAAAGTGTGGCGAGCGCTACCGTATATCGAGAATGTATCCAAAGCAGTCGCTCGTCTCTTACAACCACTGGGGATCGGCGTCGCCCACAGACCTGAAGCAACAATAAGACGTCTCGTCATGAGACCCAAGGCCCCTCTGTCACGAGGCGAAACGGCAAACGTCGTCTACCGTGTCCAGTGCAGTTCCTGTGAGGAGAACTACGTTGGAGAGACCAGAAAACGTCTACAAACCCGCAAGAGTGAGCACGCAAGGTCAGTGAAAAGGATGGGCCAACTCTCACTGGTGGCGGAACATTGTGCTGCCTCCGGACACACTTTCGCCTTCCAGAACGCCGAAATCCTAGGCCGAGGTGCCGACCAGACAGTCAGGGAAACGCTCGAAGCCTGGCACACCGTACCAACTTCCATCAACCGCTCCACGATTCTCCCAGCGGCTTACCAGGCCCTACGAGTGCGGTTCAATCAACGGAATCAAAGGCAGGAAGTCAGGACCACAAGTCCGAGTGAACACAGTTCGCGCCCAAACACCGAAGCCGGGGGTCAGCAGACCGATAAGGGAGACAAAGGCGACGGGCCACCAATCACCGAAGTGCACACGGGCAGATGCAAACGGGAGACCATTACGAGAAACGTGGGTCAGGCACAACAAATGCGGGCAATGCAGACGAGGTCATTGACCGTTGTCATCCCGACACAGCCCACTCGAACGGAGGAAGGGACCGACCAGCACGACAGCAATTAACTTCTCCCCCCGCAGCAGATCCTGCACGAATAGCAGTAGGAACGACAACACTCCCGCATGCTCAACACCCATAAATACTGCGAGGCGCCGTACAGAACCCACCTCCGACGATGGAAGTTTGTTTGCTTTTGAAAGGTCAGGCTATTAAGCCTATGGTTCCCGAGATCGCCTCTTCTTCGTTGACAACAGCGAAACCCGTAATGAGCCCTGCCGGACAACTGAGCACAGAAACGGTCTCATTGGTAGGAGTGCAAAACCGGACGAAAAACATCCAGACCTTTGTCTGTGCAATTCAATGGCACCGGACATCACCAAAATTACGTGCGAAGCTCTCGGAGCTGCATAAAAGGGGTCCCGAAAATAAGACTAACAACCTGACGGACTGACTTACCACACAAGTGAACCGAATTTGCGCGTGGACCGATTGTGAACAGAAATCACGAGGGCCGTAACACACTCGGCGCACCTGGTCGTTAATCTAAGGTGCTTATGTTTGAGTGCTGGAGGTGTGCTTCCATCTTAACCAACAGGTGCAAAAAACTGTATTGTTCAAGTGTGCACACTTGAAATAGCGTTTTTGTGGACGCCAAAAATGATATGTTCAGTGGTAGCGGTTCAGGAGCAGGTGTAAATGCACATGTAAGACTGAGAATATTAGGCTTGTCTCGAGACAGCACTTAATTCGTACGGTGCATTAGGTGTCTTAAAAAAGCCTCTTTACCATGAAACCTCATTTACCACCATCATAGACAGGTCCGATGGGGAAAATTCCTTACGATTACGCCAAACACGATCGGAAACCCTGACATGCAGCGTGCTCATCTAATAAACTTGCTAAAATTTGCGTCGCCGGCAAGATAGATAGATAGATGGATAATTTTTATTAAAGACCCGTCGGGGTCCCATCAAAGACTCTCGACTGGGTAATGATTTCTTTCTTGAATCCCAGGAATTCAATATGATACTCCAGCGTGGCGATAGAAACGGTGTGCCCCTAAAACGGGCCTCGAGGTAGATGCGCTGGACCAACAGGGGGGCTGGGTCGGGGCCTGGCAGGCGCTATCGGCAATGCGCCCTCATAACAAATTCCAACATTGGAAATATGGCAGTACGCCCAGGCGCAGGTACACGGCGCACCAATCGAGATCCGAGTTGTTCCCCCTTCCCTTTTCCTCTTATTGTTGTTGTGTTTACGTCGTGGACCAGAGGGTGTAGTGGTACGCCAAAGTTCGGGTCTTCGCCATGTCAGTCGCCTGCGCCCTCTTCCGCCATCGGTCTTCTTGATTCCGTCATGACACCGGACTGAGGCGAGGGAGGAGGAGGGAGTGCGGTAGACGCTGTGCAAGTCTACTATGGATATAGACTAAGTCACCCGAGAGTAACTACTCCTACTCCCACCCTGCTGCAGGGCACGCGGTGGACATCATCGGTCGAACTGTCGTGAGCTTGTTAGTTCTAAGCCTCGGCTCTAATTCCAAAGTAGTTACCAGAGACCGAATCGGAGGCAGACGCAGGTGGGTGTAATGTTGGCAGACTGAACCTTCACGCTCAAAGAGTCGTGGTTTTCAACACTGGAACCAGTCAATGAACGTCACGACCCTTCTCAGAACGTGTGGCGCCGGTATAGGCAATTAATCGCGCAAACGGTATTAATAGACACAAGGACGCAATAAGCAATCCTTTCTGGGACGGCACTAATGAACGGGGCTGCCATCTCCATGTCATACAAGCTCCCAACGTCCGCGATGGGGTCTAAGCGTCTGGCCATTTTGGATCGAACCGGAAATAATCAGGCACGGGGCTGTGTAGCAATCACACCCTCGAAATATCATACCCCTCCATCCATACCCACCAGTTCCCCTGCGTCCTTCTTCGCCCCGCCTTTATGCCTCTAAAGATGTGCCCTCTTTTAGGTCCGAAACATCCTACTCTAGCAATCAGGGGCACTCCACAGCAAAGTTGACGAAATAAGTCACAGAAAGGAAGAAGGGCAAAAAAAGGTATCTAGGGGACGTGACAAGACATTACCTTCCGCCCATTTAACTTCCGCAACGGTGGCTCGAGGGATAATGCCCGGGTCGATGCAACTGGCACGCAGGAGCACTGCCATTACGAAGATGAAGAGAAGAGCGCCAAATGCGGCTATGGCTGGACTCAGTGTCACCGCCAGATAGCGACAATCGAAGGCAAAAAAGAGCGCACTCACACCAACGATGAGGAATACTGTGAGATAGAAGACACCCATCTGCCGGCTCATTACACCATGACCTCTACAAAAGAAGATATTGCGCCCCGGATGCAATTTGTAGTAGAAGGTCTCCGACGACTGGTCAGGGGCGATCTCGGTCTCGCTGAAATCCGTTGGCGAGTCATCGGAGTTCATGTGGAGAGGGAGCGCCCCGCTGAAATCGCATGTGCTGCAACAAAATGAAGGCCAGAATTATCGTGTGAACAGAAAGTTGGAGGGTGAGTGGGATCGGAGGATTCGACTTTTCGTCCCCCCCCCCCTCAGTGGCGGGGAAAGTTTGTGGACACAAAATGGAACTCATTCCTCGAGTGGGATGTGGACAAACAGCCGGTAAACAAGGGCAGCTTGATAGTACTGCTGGGGCTGACAACTTCGCGTTGCACTATCCGGAAAAAAACAACAATGCTGCAGGATTTGGCAACACTGGCCCATGCCCGACAATTCCTGGGGACGCACTGCAGGAGGCAGATCGTTCTTTAAATCAACAACATCCGACAGCGGCGCCCTAGGAAACACTCGAGTCGCCGACCTCTCGAATTCCGGTCAAGTGTGAGACTACCTGAGTTGCCAGAAGAGCCCAATGTCTTTTGAGCAACGTTTCTGCTAGGCTGCAAGGCGGGCCTTTTCAACGCAAAATATTAACAATTATTTACACGGAGCTTGCTATACTATGCAACACTAATGCATAACAATTAACTTTGATTATGCTGACCATAGGAATTCCAGTGTAGTCAGAAATCCTTCCGCCTGGGATGTATTCCAGCTTCCAGCCGAGGGATTAAAACCGCGGGAGATATTACGCCCAGTTGCCAATAACGCACCTCGGTCCCGCCGATTATATGATACCGATACAAATCAGACTTCTATTAGCCGGTTATGATACCAAAGTGAACCGCCATAAGGCCACATAAAGGGACGATTTCGAACTGCCCCTCAGTCCCAAGAATCGAGTTATTTCACTAGGTAATAACTTTCCCGGGCAGAATTGGCGGGACATCCTATTAACGCAAAGTTGCGTTTAATTGGCTATAGTGAAGAAAAGTTGCACCATACAAGTGTCACTCTTTCTCTTGCACCTGTACTTGGTGCGACTGCGATTATGCTTGAGCCTACCGGTCTCGACGATGCTCCAGATTGTAACTCTACATGCGTGACGATTTGTGACAGCGCACCTGAGAAGTATGATCCATTCCCCACTCCCGAGACGATGTCGAGTATCAAAGGTCCAAGAACTACATTTCTGTTCTGACGGACTGTGATGGATCAGGTATTGAGTTGACTTCTTCGTCACCCCCCCCCCTGAGTCGGAAGCGATGGCAAACCAAGGACAGCAGCATCGAGCTCATGCGTTAGACGACAAAAACTACCAAAGGACCTTGGTGTTCCTTCCCAGATGGCCTAATATATCCTCCTGAAGATGCTCGAGCGATCGCGGATAGTTTAATTCGAGACGGAGTCCGTGTATATTATCCGAAGGATGATTCCTAGGTAACAATAGTCAGAAGCTTCCAGTGTTTGTTCATCTTCCACGCGCACAGCCCGGCATTCACAATCGTGCAAGAATGACCGGGTGAGGGTCTGACGCAATCAGCTCTTTGTCGCAATAAAGATGTGGCTACGGGTCCGCAAACGGTTTCCAAGGATTGAGAAAGCCTGCGAACAGAACCAATTAGATCAGCCAAACGGTAGTTGGATGCAAATATTACATCGTTAAAACCGCGTAAAGCTCTTCAGACGCCGTCAAACGAGATGAGTGGCAGAATGCAGCCTCGCTGAACTCCAGCCTGAATAGCAAAACTTCGAGAGGGATTGTGGTGAACTAGAAGTTGAGCAATGATGAAGTGGTGGCGAACCGTAGAGGGATAATTTCTGCCGTCCAGCTACACTGGTCACCATGGGGGCTCAAGATGAACAGGACGGGGAGCCGCAGAGAAATCAGCAAAGTCGACAGCCATCGGTTTTTGTGCACTGTGATGCGAATATTTGGTCGGGACACATGAGCCAAGTCTTCTCCCTCCTCAAGTTTTGCCTCAGTAACACAACTGCGTAAAGCCGACTGGAGAAAATATTTAGCAGAGTGACGTAGCAGGTCAGTCGCCCCTCGCCTCGCTCTTGCACGCCCCCCTCCCCCCCCCCTTAAATAACGAAAGGCGGACTTCATGCATTCGGACATCGTCAGTAAGATCAGCTTTCAGGTCATGGCGGTGCCACGGAGAGCTGTCTTTCAGTCTCGCAGGACAAATTGTCCAGTCAGTTGGCAACCCTTCACTGTTAATAATCAAAGTGGATAAAGTAGGCAAATTTATGAGAACGAAGTCAATATCCGACGATTCCGACGGCAGGCTGAAAAAAACCGTGAGTCACAGCGCGCACGCCAGATCACCACGTGTTTAACCAAATAAAATTGGCCGGGTGGAACAAAGCATGCAAAAACGTAAGATTGTTCTGCTACGCGCTACCTGAAATCCGCCGGATTAGTTTTTACAGGCATTTTCGACCGATCATGAAGTAGAACAGCTAGCGTTTATCAGACTTAGGAGGGAAAGACGGACCGTCCGAGGCTCATTAAAAGGTACTGAGGGCTTTGCTGAGACTTGAAGAAAGACCACAAAAACACTCAAAATTTTGAAATTGAACGTTGGTGGAATCATTGCTAGTACCAGCAAATGACGAGCACATCTATGGGTTGACCAATCTCCGAAATCTTGTCAGAGGGAGTTGGATAATGGCCTGTCAGCGGGCTGAAAAACCTGCAGGAAACTGGAAGAAGAGACTTCGAGACCACCAATCTTCAAAAAGGATTACTTAACCATTTTCACCGACCGACAAACGAGAAGGGCCGGTGAACTGAACATATGAAGAAATGTACTTTTTGTTGAGTTTCCAAAGCCCAGAAAGTTGTTGCAGCAATCAAACAGATCTTCAGAACATCCAGACACAGGATCAGATGCCAATTCAGAGGACGAGAAAACTAACGGCCATACCTTGGAACCACGGCTCTCTGTTATGCCTTGTGCAAGATCAGACAAAGAAACAACGCCAGGAAGACCATACAGAGCAAGGCAGCCTAATGAACACTAACGTTAAAAACAGTGGCCCACCCAACCATATAATTGCATTTACTGGGCAGGGAATCCTAGAAAGAGAATTAAAGGATTGCGTTCTGAAGGATTTCTACCGAGAATTTAGCAAAATATACAGGATGTCGTTGAGGTATTGTATGGTATTATATTGTCTTCATCTGTTTGTAGGAAGTCAGTTGACGTCCTTAAGGACTGACAAATGCTATGGAAGGTTACGAGAATTTTGTGAATATGGTTACGTTTTAAGAGGCGGACGAGACCGAGGTAATTGACTAACTCGAAATATAAAACCCCATATAAACAACTATAAGAGGGTCTGTATGCAAATTTTCTTCAAAAAAAAACAGACAAACCAGTCCCACATAGGCTATATTATTGCGTCGCAGACAGCCAGGGAGCAACATAATTGCGTGCCATCCTGACACAACCTATTTGCGCGGCACTCCCTTGTCAATATTGCGGATCGAACTAAGAAAAATGTTTATTTTTCAGAATTTCGATTGAGTTTACTTGGGTTTCAGGGCAAACTGTAAACTAGCCGCGCGAGTGGTGAAGCTCTAATGCCCTCAAAGTTATGCAAATCTAACTTCTCAGAATGACCTTTTATTATTTGGCTAACTCTTTCAAAGGACGTAAACTTAGGCTTGCCGCCTAGAGAGCACAGCGTGATAGTGTTTTTTGACATCACCGACGCTTAAAAAGTTTATGAGTGTGAAAGGGGTCAGAGGCTTAACGTATATTTACGTCTAAACAGATGTGTTAAGGCGCCACTCGCCAAAATATCTGAAGACTGTCAGTTGATGTGATAACTCGGAATCCCTCCTAAACGGGAGTTAAAAGGTGATAGCTTGGCGATGCCACCCTTAGGTGCCCCTACCATAAATGACATTGGATATTCACCTTTTGAAGTCTGGTAGGTGTGGGGATAGGAACCTGGTCATGTGCGCAGAGGCGGGCGAGTCATTTGGTCTCATCAATCCCTGAGCCCACGCATACCTCCACCCATATTGGCTTGCTGTTGGAACTGAAAGTGGGGCTGGTGAAGTACAGGTCTGCTTCACGATTTATGGACGATGACAAGTGTCCAAAAATACCTGATTGGGATTGTGCAGTTAGTTCAAAACTATACAGGGACATTAATCAAAGCATAACACAAATAAAAATAAACTAGAGTCGGGCATATGCGTATTCGACGATGACACAAACAGCAGGTCGGTGGGCTTCTTTTGACTATTAGAAACGAAAACAGAGAAAGACAGAGACTTTATCACCCAAGTCGTTCGTATTGTGGGGGCGCATGCACTCACGGTCTGTCGGAAAATATCTTTCCACAAACCAAAAGGGGCCAGTTAGGTGAAGACAATGTACTTCCAGCAGACAAGGCGTTTGAGCAAAGGAAAGAAGATAAAGAACATAGTAGATTTTTCAGATTAATTAACAAGAGCGGAAACAACTTCCATTAACAGACAAGCACTGGGAAACCACACAGAAACTACAAAGTCGACAGCCACTCACATTTCAGGAGAAATAAAGGCAGCCCTGGTAACTAACCAGGAGGCATCCTCCAAATGCTACAGTATCGAATCCGATCACCCACAGATTAAGCAAAACATAAAAATTCAAAAGTACCCAGAAACTGCAAAAATTAGACTCACACTCATGCGGCGAAAAATGTTAGTAACCAAAGTTATTCTTAAATTTCAAATTCACCAGGCAACGCTGTAGAGCCTAGAGGGTCCGCTTAGACAGGAAAATGGCATTTAGCAGACACATCCAATAGAGTATGTAACAAAACACGAGAAACTGTACAGTAAAGCAACTCATTCTTACGGCGATTTGAGTTCAAAGATTGAAAAAAAAACCTCAAATAGTGCCGGTAGAAGTGTAGAAAAGACTGAGCAACAAAAGTTATCCCAGGTTAGCATTGCACAGAACTAATTCACCAGACAGATAAGCACGGAGGGACGAGCAGTTGCGATTTACTTTCATGAGTCTGAACTCAGAACTCCCCCAATGCACAGAGTTGGCGGGCTTCAAGATTTTCCCAGACTTCCGATTAGTAGCTTGTCGTTATAACGACAAGCTACTAATCGGAGCTTGTGAAAAATAAAACCAGTACTTAGAGCAACGGTATTGTCTCGCGTTTTTGGCCCCGTTGTTCTTCCGTCTGAAAATTTTTTTCTTCTCCATCCACATGTCCTTCCTAGGTTTCTACTGAGCAATCTTTAGCGGTCACCTTCTGTCCCGACACGCGCATATACCTTGCAGAATTGGTGCCAGATCAAGTCGACTAAAACCCACGGCCTCCCCCACTTATTACGCGTATCAAAGATAGCAAAAAACAAACTTAATACTCGTTTGGCAAGATGCTCAGTCTGGAACTTCAGTCCTTCATGCAATATAATGAGAAATGCTAAGTATCAAAGGCGAATAGTGATGCTATCAAGGAACAAGGTACTTCAGAAAAGAACCTGAAGGATGGAGAATTTCTAACTGTACAGGAAAACTCCTTAGCTTGATCGTATAGTGTGTAAAGGTCTCATACATTCATTAAGAAATGCTGATCCTCGGCGACACAAACGGAGAACGCAAAAGTCTAACACACACCTTTTTCGAAATGTGGCCAGATACCTTATGTGGACAAACAAGCGGGCTGAACAATCAATCGTTGATGGCCATCAAGGGTTGGAGTTCTCCGGGATTTACTCAAAAGGCATATATTGGGACCCGGTAGCAAAGTTTTTAGACATCGACCACTGCAAAGACATACGGAGGAGTAGACTTGAAGTTAATGAGTCTCTTGCTTTATTTTTTCGGTGAACACATATACATCTCTTGAAAACACCAGTAAATGCGCGATCCCAATGAAAGACCGAATGGAAACGGTGAATGTCTGACGCGAAAAGGGAGGTTATTTGAGCAAAACAGTAAAGGGATCGGTTCCTAAAATCCACAGGAAATGCCTGGCCATCAACTAGCTTCTGGATATTCGTTCGCATAACTTATGCGCGGCCCTTCAAAGAAAAAAGTTCAAGGACTCTAGTGACATCGGCAGTAGTTTCCACAAGCAATAAGCTGAACTAAATTAATAAAGTGACCACATGTACCCTGAAAATGTCGAAAATATCACGGGACAACAGTCTTAACATAGAGCGCCCAATGGATGCAGATATAAAGGAAATAAAAGATGTCGGTTCGCCAAACATTCGACGTGTTTGGAATAAGACAACCGTACATGCCCGTCTGTCCAATTAAGGTATCTGCTAACAATTCATAGAAGTTTAGAGTTCAATTATTTTTATTGAGAATGTGGCGGTCAAGGATGTGACATCAACTTAAACAACGCAAGGTAATTTTGTTTCGTCTAATATCCAAAGTCAGGGAGCAGTGAGCACTAGTTTATTCTGTACACAGGGCAGGTTGCCGTAAGTTGGCTGTATGCTTGCAACAGAGATAAGCGTCCGTTCGCGGAGTGTGTCAACCGCGGTGTGTTGTTTACGCGGGAGTGAGTGTCTAGGTCAGCGGAAGGGATGACTGGCTGAGTTTTGGTCGCGTCAGTGGACAAATTAAAGGAGGAATAAGGGGCGCATGCACACAATGCCTCATTGGTATCAAGCCAGGGTGTTAGACGCGCGTGAGATGATGAAGGTTTGTGAGGTCAGCCGACAGTCACTGAAGTTGGGCCGGATGTGTCTGAGAGTTAGGCGGGGGGAGGAGTGGCCGTGTGTCAAAAGCTGTCGCGGCCATTGTTCGGCAAAACGAGCCGGGGAAAAGGGGGACAGGAGCGGCTGCAACAAGTGAAATAGGTAAAAGCCATTTCATACCCTATTTGCAAATTACGTTATCCCGAGAAACCACAAGGGCAGGAATAGTTCAAATCAGCGCATAATAGTATGATACATTGAGTGAGTCTCAATGGCTGAGTTTGATCTGTCATCGCCCTTGTTCTCTCAAACATATTATTTTTCAATATTCTTTTTAAGGCTTTCTATCGATCGTGACATCATTACATCTGCATGGATGGCATTCCATATCTTGGTACCTCTGGCAGATAATGAGGACATTCGCACATCCGGCCTTGTCCGCTGAACGCGCAATTTTGATGGGTGGCCTCTCGCATTGTTCGTGGTGGATGATTCAAACATCCTTAAAGTCTATGCTGCAATCACTTCCTAGGCAAATTGTGGTACATTTACCGACGTTGAGCTGCATACGCCAACGATTCTGCCTCTTCTTTAACCTATTTATATTTACCTGCATTTTATCTTATACGGTAGGGCCCGAGTTATAATCCATATTTTCCTATCGCCAGCAAACATTTCTGTTTAGCATTCCAAAGCACTTGCGCGATCGCAAACACATATTAGAAACACAACGGGTCAGAGTACTCAACCCTGGAGAACACCCTTGACGACATCAGGATCTGATTTCTATAACCGATGAACACAACCTGATTCCAACACACAATGAAGTGTTCAATCCACCTAAGGGAGCTACTTTTGATCCATATTCTTTTGAGCTTCTATAACAGTCTCTGGTGTAGCACGATGTCGAGCGCCTTCTCGAAGTCAACAAAAGCGATGTCAGCCGCGCGCCTGTCGTCGAGTGCTCGGTTCCATCTCTAGGGAGATTGCAGCAAGCATTTCGTACATGATCGTCTTTCCGGAACCCGTGTTGCAGTTCGATTGTAAGTCATGAACTTCCAAGAATTGTGTCAATTCACTCTTCATGATCCTCTCCACAACTTTGTTAAGAAGGCTTATCAGGCTTACGGGCCTGCAACTTGACATCGACGGCAGGCCATCACCTTTGTATAGGAGAGTTATATGCGCCAGATTCCGATCGACAGGAAGTGTTCCAGTGTCAAATGACGTTTTCGGATATCATCAACAAAGGCGTAGAAATCTCCCCTATAAGTTATTTGAGAAGTTAGGGTTGAATATCGACTGGTCCCGAGAACTTCGATCTACTCACTGTCTCTAGTTCCCTTCTCCTAGGAGTCGGCATTTCTTCTGTGGAAGGAGGAGGAAACCTTACTTCGTTAATGCAAACCTGTTGGAAAAACTAAAAAAAATAGTCAGCCGCCTTCTTCCTGCTTTCAACAATCTGAACGTCATCGGTAGGACTAACTGAGGGGAATTGTCTGCTCCTTGTATTTCATCTTAGGCATCTGTGGAGTAATTTCGAATTCTGTACCGCCTATTTGCAGCAGATTCTTCTGGAATTCCTGACGTGTATCCATGACGAAAATTCCGAGTTTGTTTCTCCGTGTTTTGCATTCGTGGGAAAATTCAGGTTCCCGAGCTGCGCATTGCTTTCTCCACAGATCGTATTTTCTGTTGATTTCTTTCTTTAGGCCGTTATCCAGACATCCAGACCGCTCGTTCTGGTTTACACTCATCGGTGGCTGTTTGTGAACTGCAGACGTACATTCTTGGCATTACTCGTAAAAATTGAGCCCCAATGAAAATCTCGCCTCTCCTCATTGGAGTCATCTCGCCAAATTTTACATCTCTTTGGTCTATGTATGCAAAACAATGAATAACCGGTAATCCCGCACAAGCAACATATGATCACTTCAGCAGGCCGTTGGCATGGAGATGACCTCGACTATTCCGTCAGATAACTCCGTAAAAACTAACACAGACAGCTAGCCCTTTGTCATTCAGATGTTCTTGTTGGAAACACTGTTTGTTTTGTGAAGAACGGCTTTATTGTTTTATATAGAAAAAGGTTTTTGACGGTCGATTTTGCGCCTGATGCTTAGGCAATATTCAAGTTAATTTCTGGTGCGTTGAAGTCACTCATGACATAAGGTGGACAAGAGAATTTATCGAACTGCTTTAATACATTAGTATCAGCAATTTAGTTTACTTTAGATGGTCGGTAGGCAGTAGGGATATCGAGACACGGGGCACCACTAGTTCTGATGATCAACCAAATAGGTTCCGTGCTGCACGTAAACTTGGTGATCTTTTCCGACACAATCAGGACTCCTTTCACGTACACTGTTATGCCACAAACCACCCAGTGTTCCCTCTCCCCGATATAGTTGACATACAGCAAATGATTTTTCGCTATTACTAATATTCCCAGACAACCAGGTCTCGTTGACTATTGTAACATCTGGAGATACTTTCTTAAGGCACGATTTTAGCTAATCAAGTTTTAGTATCATGCCTTGGGCATGTGTAGACACACTTCAGTATTAACGAATGTATGAGACCTATACACACTATACGATCAAGCTAAGGAGTTTTCCTGTACAGTTAGAAATTTTCCATCCTTCTAGATCTTTTCTAAAGTACCTTGTTCCTTGATAGCATCACTTTTCGCCTTTGATACCTAGCATTTCTCATCATACTACATAAAATATTGTAGTTTCAGACTGAGTATCTCTCCAAACGAGTAATGAGTTTATTTTTGCTAACTGTGATACGCGTAATAAGTGGGTTTTAGCCGACTTGATATGACACCGATTCTGTAAGGTATATGCGCGTGTCGGGACAGAAGGTGACCGCGAAAAACTGCTCAGTAGACGGCGAATACTGAGGCTTCCGCCGTTAGCGTCGACAGACCGCATGTGGTCGAAATGCGGGAGATGACATCAATAACCGCGAAAATCGTCGCTATGGTGGAGGAATGATAGCAGCGGATTTAGAAACCAATTCAAAACAGGGGTTTCCAATGATATAATTGGGGGTTTCCACTTGATCTACCACTAAATCCTAGGAGGACCCTTCTCGAAGTCAATAAGCGGAGTGTTCGGGAATGAGACCTTTAACAGTGCCTTTATACTTTCCGGTGTAAGGTGTTTGCGTACTTTTGACTTTAATTCCAGTAACTTAGGCGATGACTTAAATCTAATGATTACCACTTGGAAAGAGGCTCAAGTGTTGACCGCAACATCTTATTTTTTATAATAGCAACCAGAGAGCATCCCCACATTCATGCTTTTTTCTGCACTTGGAGTTTTCGGGGCGTTGTTATTTCCGAGATGTCCTATGATACCTTTCCTTACTTCATGTGGTTTACAGTAGCATCTGACTCTTCAATGTTAGGAACAGTTTCTTTGTTCGGAAAACCCATTGAGGCTTCTAACAACGACCAATGATAAGCATGATGGCCGGATGGCCAACCGCTCCAGGCCTGGAGCAGTTCCCTTTTCTGCCGCTCTCTCTGATGGTGGGTTCAAGTGATAATCCAAAACGCTAGGCGAATAAAGCCCTTGTTCCGGCGATCGCTTCTTCTTCTGGTCAGCTAGTTCCTGGAACTCGCATCTTCGCTTGTATCATTCCCCTACCTCTCTTGCCGCCGACCAGCGCCATCATTCGTCTGCCCGCGAACCCAAATAGCATTGCCTCTCCTTGGACTGTGGCCATCGACTTTCAGTTTATTTTAGTCTTTCTTTTCAGTGTAGCAGGAAAAAACTTGGAAAGTCCTACTGTTTTTATGCTGCTTTGTATGCCGTACATGTACTCATAAAATATGACACTATGAAAATAGTACTTTCATGCGTGAAGTAGCATTCTTTTTTTTAACTAAACCTGTCTTTGAAGTTGACGAGGTAATCAGTTCAGGTTCAGTGTTGAAAGAGCAAGGGACACATAAACACAACCAGACGTTTCTTGTACGGCAGCGGGGACGTTGCCTCCACAGCTGATGTGGGAGATCACTCCACTCTTCTATTACCTCCTGAGTGAAGAATCCAGAACTAGGATTCAGTCTGGGTATTTTCATGCATAGCTTCATCGGATGTCAATGAGGATGAGACGAAAGGTGCCACTAAAACGTGTCCTCAAAGCGCAGTCCCTGATCAAGACCAAGTTTTATTTTGAAGATTAAAATAAAGTCACCCCTTTGCAGCTTACGTTACAGAGAGAATCGATTAAGGCAATCTAGTCGTTCCAAACAAGATCGTTATTTTAGGTCTTTTACTAGCCACGACAATTCTTCCGCGCGTATTCGTGAATTCAATTTTCATCCAACCTGACCTACACAACCGTAAAACCAGGTGTCTACATTCCCAATACAAATTGCTTTAATTTTTTTCTCTCACTCGGGATAACTTATGGACGACGGATACCGTAAAATTGAGAAACTGTTTGTGCACACACACAGACTTATCGATATTTTCGTTCCTCCTGTATCTCCATCAGAGTAGTCAAGCGAACTCGTCTTTCTTTTAATTAACCGCCTATCGAACAATACAAAAATAGAAGTACATTCACCTTGTCCGACAAGATCTTGAAACACATAACCTGACATTACGCATCGCACTTTGTGCCGGACTTCGTACAACACTGCTGCTTGAAGGATATTGAGGGAAAACGTTCGTAATAAATACTTTTCGAGACATTACTGTGCTTACTTAGTTACTTAGTTGGATTTAGCTTGGAAAAGCGTTATGTGGCTCTACAATTCGAGTCACGTGATCGTGCGACACGAATTTTTGCGTTTTTGACATATGAACTTTTCTTTAATGAATCGTCTTTTCTAATCAATCAAACAGTACCTGCAGTATTTATTTTGCGTTTTTATTTGTCTGGAGGTCGTTCGTTGGTAGTCTGATGTTTGGTGGATGAGCTCGGACTGGCGTCAGACAGGTTAATGATTTTGAGTTACAAACTTGACTAGTTAGAGTAATTATCCAGCGTAGAAACCGGCCAAATGTTCAGGTACACAGTTTATGAGGCTCTCCGCCTACTTTTTATATCACGCTCACTATTCAACGTTGGTCTCGGTTACAGCGAACAGAATCACATTGGCCGAATTAGCCAAACATGCGTCACTTTTTCTGGAGATAGAAGCCACGATTACCGACCAATCATGACTGTAAGGTGGCACAAGGACGATTCCCCAGAAACTCCGATCGACGCCCTCCTGGCTCGGCGTTAATGTTTGACTGAATGACGACGTCAAATTAGACTAAAGTGACCATGCAAGCCTCCATCATATATATGTATCTTTTGTTGCGACCCCACGCCGTCTCCATAAGCGATTTTCCCTCCTACGTGGATAATTTACGTTCAGTGTAGTTGCTGCTGACAATGTGTGTGGTGAGCGAACCTGTGACCAAATAGGATCAGTAGCATACTATCGTATTTCAGTGGATCCTCACTAAGTGAATGTGGGTAGACTTATTTTTCCAACCAATAAACTGAACTGAAGTGAACTGAACCAATTATTTACTTAGGCCAGGCATGGTTGGCAAAAGCAGTCAGTTCCGTTAAGTTACTGCGAGATTCGTTTAGAACAACTTAATAAGGACTCATGCTGAAACCCCTCAGGAGTCCGCAGGCAAAGGTCACTATTGCATACACTGGGCACGCTGTCAAGCCCACGCGTGGTTTATCAGCAGACTAGGACGCATCACAGTGAATCGGATGACAAAGTTGCTAAACTACGATGATTTTAAGGAGTGCTCACATGGAAAAGCCACACCAGAAACCTCGCTAACTAATGCTTACAAAGACAGGATCAGAGACCAAGCCTAATCAGATCCTCATTTTGACAAACGTTCCTATGCATCATAAAGGCTTTGTAAACCATCGACCGGCCCTTCACACCACTCGGTTTTATGGTTGCACACGAACAAGACGCCAACTGATGAGACCTGAAAAACTACCTTCGCAGCCAGAAACGACAAGAGTTAGCAGAGGAGTCAGGTGCAGCTGCTACAAAGGACCTCCGTCAGGAAAACAGGGAGGGACTGCTCTGCACGCGGATAGACGAACAAGCACCGGCAGTGAGGAGATATGGCTTCAACTTTCAAGTTGCGGGCCACTAGACGTGACTCGTCCACGACGTCAAGTTCGGCTAGGGCAAAACCCCCTTGAGCGATGACAAGCATTTGATTTGCAAGCGGTTTAATCCGAGCATCTTTGGCTCTCTGTCCATCAACAAAACTTAATATTCTCCTTCTGTATCTAGATCCCGGGTTTTGTTTGATCAGATTAACTAGCCACACAGAGGACGTGATGGCAAATACTTCTTTCGACAATACTGGTGAGCTGAATGGCCAGGTAGGTTTCACCCCAGCTACTGGCGTTTGTGGTGGCATGACGATGCGGACGGCCAAGTCAATATAGCACCAAGTAGGGACACCTGCGATGGATTCAGGTGTTGCTACTTTTGAAAAGTGTGCAGTGGCTCAATAACTGCATCCCGGAGGTACTATGCCCCCCTCTGTGAGTGCGTTATCGTGAGTCTAAAATGCCAGGCAAATGCATGCTAAGGCGACTCTCACAGCGGCCCGGTGAATGCGGCGGGGATCAAGTAGCGTGCGTGGTACGCGTAGACCGGCTGTTTAGCCTTGTGAGCCACCTCGTCTACGTGCATCTCCAATCGTCTTGACACTGCCTTACCATTGGATCAAGATGGGTGCGGGGAGAGGGAGAGCAGAAGATACAGCGCAAGCCTTTCTCCCATTTAAGCAAATCTTTGCCGGAGGTCTGACTGGTTATTCCTTGTCTATTTTATCCGACTTACGGTCTATCGCATCTACCTCCCTCCCCACTTTCCGATTATCGTTATCGCTAGTACAGTAAATGGCATGATAATGCTGTTTACAGCTAATTTCAAATTTCGACCAATTCGAAACAGGATAATTACGCATGAAAGCTGAAAAGCCTCTCATGCAAGTAAATAAGGGACTACCCAGCCTTCGTATGTTTCCGTCAAGTCGAGTTCGTGGAACCGATTCGAAAAAAGCCATGGAAGTGACTAGGCCATCATCGGTTGTACTGGAACCGGATCCACATTACAGAACTTTCGTTCAGGCCACGGTAAGATTTTTCGATGAGAGGTTGTGTACTAACGCTTTTTCAGTCTTCTGAACTTGTGCCGTCTCAATTGCCATGAACTTTGTCGATGAGGCTACATTCCTGTTTGGAGGTTTCTGTCGTTTCAATAATATTAGCGCGTTCTTCGGTGTTGTGATAGTCTATTCACCACAGCTGCGTGCAACAAACATCCTGGAGTTCTCAGCCCTGTATGCGCATTTCTCTACTCGGAGGTGACAATCTTATATGAGTACCCCTGTCATTCGTCGACTATGACAAAACATCGTTTGTTTTGCCAACTCCGTCCCGACCTCCAATAAACCTATTCCGGTGGATGTCTCTTCTTTTGACATGTCACGTAAGAATCGCGTTTCCACTACTACTGACGATTATCGTTATCGCTAATAAAGTAAGTAATATGAAAGTACTGTTTAGTTCTCACAGATAAGTCCACATCTCGGTCGATTCGAAACGGAATACTCGCCCATAAAAGCCAAAATGCCTTTCATACAAGTAAATGGGGAATTAACCAGCCTTTGTACGTTAATTCGAGTTCGGGGAACTTAAATGGGTTTTTAAAAGACTGTGCATCCACTACCGCTTTTTCAGCGATCAGTCTGACTATCCCTACCACTCGAATGTGATGGTTTAGATATTCTTACGAAAAAGCACTTTCATTCTCGCTTGGTTAATTAGCCCAAATATTTGATTTAAACAACTGTGTGGAATTAAAAGCTCGCATTTAAGAGAAATTTCGTCAGTTAATTCTTTAAATTACTATACCGCAAATTTCGTCAGTTTTAAGATTGTTTTCTTCCGTTTGAAATATCACATCTCTGCGTTGGAACGCATGCTTCGTAATCTCTACCGTCCGGTTAGTTTTCACTTTCTCCGGCTATGTCCGCATTGAGGTAGTATCTCCTGTCTGTTGACTTGGCCCAATCGAATTAAAGTCCATAACAGGCACGATGTTGGCGTTTAATTTTTGCACGCAGGCTGTTAAAGGGTGGTTTCCAAATCGGTCACAACCTGCAGCGAATAAAAATCACTCCATAAGCGAGTTAAAAAATGATGTCATCTGCTGGTGGGTGGGCGGGCGGATGGCAATCCCCAATCAACTGGTTTTAACGGTTCCTCACTAAAAAAATAAGAACAGGAACTTTCAAGCACCGCCCACTTTTCATAACACGGGCAGTCGCGATGGCTTAGCAGGCCTTGTCCATAATCTTATCCGTCACAGTCAAGTATGACAGGGAAATTAATCCACTCAATGAGTCCACTGCTCCTTACCACCAGAGCAGACAGTAAACTATTGGTGTACGCAAACTCAAATAGACAGTAAACATTTGTCTTTTGCGAAATTGTGATCCTCCTCACCCTTCACTGCCCGAAGTTTCGATTTTGTGTACAATTTTACGCAATGTTCATATGTCTTACTTGACTAAAGAGGTTACTGAGACATCTTGCCACGTCTCACAGGCAAGGTTGCCTTACTCTATTGAGTAAAAGCATGCATCTGTTACTGGTTTCTGTATTTAACTTGTTTAATTTCAGGACATCACTTGAAGAAGAAACGTTGGAACATTTGCTCAACATGTTTTTGCCCAACTTCCTCCAGACACTCTTCGAAGACCCGCTTATTATAAGGCCAAGATTACATACAATAAGCCAATTTTTTCTCCTTACAGCCAGACATTTCTTGAATTTTACTAGAAATAACACAGCAGACGACCTCGTTCCCGGAGGTCTTATTACATAATATTCGACGGCTGCACAAGTGAGATCCTGGTCGAGTACGTACCCCCATATGAAAACCCGGCGCTATGCGGTGCCAGATTGTGTGTGGCACGTGTAGACGGGTTGCTTGGCTCTGTCAGTCACTTGCGCTCAAGTCCAGCACCAGATGGATGGCCTCCTCAGACGCACGGGAGAGGGAGAATAGAGCGGCGTTAAGACCGGGGACGGAGTCCCCAGCGCATTTCCTCACTACCGTAACATCCTGAGAATTCGCGCTTCCGAGTCTGTGGTCTCACGAATCCGCGCAGTTTTTGCTTTGGAACCTAACACTTAAGCTTCCTATAGCTTTCAGTCTCTCATAGAAAATGCGCTGATGAGAGTCCAGAGTCTCAGAGAAGATGCGGGCGGACAGCAGACGCACGTGTACGTGGGTTATAGCTGGTGAAACAGTTTTAACACACTTTTAAACTCTCATGGTGCACTAAAAGTTGTGGCTTCAAATGCTACTAACTGAAGAGATAAGTCATTCCTCTCGAGAAGGAGTGTCAGGCTGTAATGACTCCTTCCTAATGTGACCTATATGGTACTTCCACGCAGATGGGATCCGAGCCATCCTTTTCTTGTTTTTGTGAAACCCAGGTCCATCGTGCGCAGAACAGGAGGTGCACTGGCACGTCTACACGCGGGTTCGCGCCGTTCCAGTCGCCTGCGTCCGAATCCGCCTCCGTTCCCTTGATTCTATATTGGCACGGGGTCCAGATGAGGGAGAGGGGGGAGGAGAGTTCGGTATATGCAGTGCAAGTCTACTATCACCATAAACTTATGCACGTGCAGACTACGTCCCTTCGCCCCCCCCCCCGCCCCCCTGCTGTGGACCATACGGCGGGCATCGCCGTTCACGATGACCGATCTAACGCAATTGGACAATTTCAACCTTCGCGGCCAACTAACATTCATATTGTGCCCCATGGCAGTGGCTAGCAGCCTCGACTTCGAAACGCAAGGCGAATGCTGGCTTCTCCAGAAAGCTATCCTCCCACTGCATTGAGTTTGAGACTGGTCCTATCCCACATCTTATTTAAAATAGCTTACAATGTGCGGTCTAAAGGTGGATCTATTTGCGTAAAAATATATGAACTCTTCTAAACACATATTTCGACTGGGTTGCAGGATATCAGACTTAACAGCACAGGTACTAAACTAACAGCCCAGACAGACGTTTTTCGCCGATATGCTGCCGCTGCATTGCGAAGGGGCCACGAAGGGTTCGGCTCATCAGTAAGCGTTCTGGCGTTTCGCATGTACTTTCTGGTATATACTCCAGTTCAGAAATTGCCGTTTTTTAATTTCTTGAGAAATTAGCTGCTATAGACCTTAGTTCAAACTGATCTTTTCTAGGTGAGCAGCTAGTTTCTGAGGCAATTAAAAGGCAACAATTTCTAAACTGGAGTACATAACAGAAAGCACACGCGGAACGCTGAGATGCCCACTGATGAGCCGAATCCTTCACAGCTGCGCCATGCATCGACAGAATATCGGCGGAATACGCATGTCTGGGTTTTTAGCTAGTACCTGTGCTGTTAGTATGGTATCCTGTAATTCAATATACACTACTAGCTGCCTGTTGATAGGTAATGAATAGTACACTGTTATCCCACTGTGGTTGATGGGCATCGATCCTTTAATATTCATGCATCAAATTTCAGTCTATGCCTTTAAACCTTAATCCGGACTGGTCTACTCCAAGTTAGCAATTAATTTCTGAGGAAACTAAAAGCAACAAAGTTCGATGTTCGGGCCGCAGCAGAAATATTTTCATATTTCTCATTCGTTTACTGAATGAAGCACATCAAGTAGATTGAAACGTTTAGAATTCTCCAGGAAACAAAACTCAAAATTAATTAGTTCCTCTATAACTGTATTTTGAAGTTATTTCAATCAGTAGGACGATCAGAACTTACCAAACGTACAAACAAAATTCTCATGTATTGAGTCCAAACTGGCTGGTCTCTGATAAACTACAACAGTTTGCGATATCTAGGTAGACCTTATTGCTGACAACTCATTTCCAGATGGAACTCCCTATATGAGCAATTTTCTCTAAGTCTCATCCACTTCTTCAGTGCTTACTTGTTGGTTCGGGCAACAGTAATTAAAAGAGTTATTTGAAAAACTGTAAGACAGTGAGTGAAGAAGAGAAGGGCGCTAGGAGGAAGATGTTCTCGGAATGCGCGCAGATCGGGTCAGCTTGCCATCCGGCAAGATCAATAAATTCCTAGCCTACTTTGGACCTCAATCGGGATCTGCCGTGTGTAAAAAAGTTATTCGGATCAGAATTTGCACGAGGGAACAAGCCATGTCTTAAATTTCCAAAAACCAGCCAAAGTGCTCCAGATGGAGGCAGTTGAAGGCCACCGGGGAATGCATTTCCTGAATCCCGCCGCAGTGTGCTTTGACAACCAACTGAGTAGTATAACGCCATTTTTTTTAAATTCCTGGACCTCGTTTCGCCTTTGAAAGAAAACAGTGCATTTGGTGCGACTGTAATCTTTCTTACAAGTCGTATCCCGCCTCACAAGCTTGCCTCCAAATAAAAATGAAGCATTTCATGATACTGTAAATTGCTTTACTTCTCATTCAACTGCGGATGGCCATTGCATGCTTGTGGATCTAATGGTTCAGGAGAGAGCAATCTACGGCAATCAAATGCGATGAGTGTATGAATGACCGAAAAGAGTAATCGGGCCTGTAAGTGTGTGAGCGAGTTGTGATTACAATGAAAACTCCACAAACGCGGTCTTAGCCTCGCAACAGGGAATGCGAGCGAGTCATGTTAGAGCACCTTTAACGGTGATGGACGGAGGGGAGGGGGGGAACGGTCATTTCCATCATGGATTCGGCTCCGTGGTGGTGGTGCGAGGATCACGTGAACCGACAGAGTGCACAGTTCTAGTCTTCTTCCGCCTACCGTTGAGACCTGTGAATAATGTAGGGGCTGATCGAACTAGGGCCTTCAACGTCGCTGCTGCAGGCACTAGGTAGCCGGTGTCCAACATGACTGTTTTATATGTCCTACCGTCCTTAACTTATACAGTAGATGTGCTAACTCACGAAATGTCAACCAAAATTTCGAAATGCGTTCTCGTTTCGAAAAGATAAATTAAGTTGTGTTGTAAAACTAATCATGATGCAGCATAAATCTATAATGATCCGGTTACCTCAGGGTGTCGGCTTTCGAAAGAACTTATTTTCAGCTGCATGCAAGATCTATACTGTGCGAAAATGACTACTTAAGTAGTATGCAATTTGTTCATTGATTTTCGACGCCCTTGAAAATTCAATTATATTTCACGGAAAACTTGCATAAAAATATTCATTCTTTTACTAATTCGGTAGAAAATCACGTCTACTTCCAATTCCATGCTCAAAGGGGGGACATAATGCGGTTTTAAAAAACTTTTATAATTCCCGAATAATTTTGAACCCGACCTGCTGTTACACTTGCATTCACGGTTTCAAAACTACAAGCTGTATATTTTCCGTGTAAGGAAAACCATGCATTTCTCTACGGTGTTAAGAGGAGACCATATGAAGTTCATAAAATTAAGCAGGGGATTTGAGCAATATTGTTAACTTTACAAGCCACATTCGTAAATTCAGATACATGACGTTTCATGAACGGCCATTTAACGGTATTAAAAAATCTCACAATTAGAAACTTTTTCGAAACCAAATTATACTCTTCTTTTGAGTGTGAAATTGGAAGAAGATGTGATTTTCTACCGAATAAGTAAAAGAATGAATATTTGTATGCATGTTTTCCATGAACTATAATTGAATTTTCAAGGGCATCGAAAAATAATGAGAAAATTCCATACTACTTAAGTAGTCATTTTTTGCAGAGTAAAGATCTTGCATGCAGCCGAAAATAAGTTCTTTCGAAAGCCGACACCCTGAGGTAACTGGATCATTATAGATTTATGCTGCATCTTGATTAGTTTTACAACACTACTTAATTTATCTTTTCGAAACGAGAACGCATTTCGAAATTTTTGGTCGACATTTCGTGAGTTAGCACATCTACTGTAAGTATTTGTACAAAGTGGTAGTAAATATAATATGCCCCAATCGTTCATTGGTTAAGTCTGTCCTTGTAGTCAGAAGTGTTGGGAGATTCCAGTATTTACACGACATTGACCTTCATCAAACTATCTAAATTGGTGGATGGGAGTGGACGTTTCGTTTTACTTCGGAGCTCTGGAACTAAAGCTTATACATGTGGTCTTTTAGCCACTAGTAATTACTTCTCGATAGGTGTTAATGACATCTGATTTATTAGCCGTCGTCATGATAGCCCAACTGCAGGTTCTTGCAGCTCCGAGTTTTGCGGCGGGATGCTGCGGGTCATTGAGCATTTTAAGTCAAGTGTTCTTACTACTCAACCTACTGGACACCCGTTTTGTCGGCTGACATCGAGAAATAAGAGAAGTTACGCAGGGGCGGTGTCTGGCG